>OX352764.1:67273035-67783035 GCA_947095585.1 Nephrocerus scutellatus | reverse complement strand
ATTAATTTCATTGTTGTATGTAAATATTATATTAACCTTAATTCATTAAGTATTGGCTCTTCAAGATAAAGAAGAGAAGATCTTCGTTGCAGGTTGTTTATAATTTTGATTCTGATTGCCTTGAAGAGCCTCTTTTTCTATTTTTTTTATAGTGTACACACGGTCAAGGGATGTCCACCCTTATAGACAATACAATTGTATTCAAGTTTATGGCGAATATATGCCTTGCAAATAGTACAGAAAGGGAGTGAAGTACAACTTGCACCGTTTTAGGAAACCTAATCATTTTGCAGCATTCTTGGCGATGGTAAATATGTTGTCGTTCCAACGAAGCTTGTTGTTGACGCACATTTAAGTTAAGATATTCGTTCTTCAGCCGTACAAAACGTATGTGGAATGCTTTGCCAAGCTCTCTCTTTCCACATCGCTATAATCCACAGGCATTCAAAGCACAAGCTCATAGACACAGGCTCATAGACGGCTCATCGTAAACCGTATAATACGACCTAAATTGAACGGTCAGAAAAGTAGTTACTAGTCCAATCAATCAATCTCTTATCAACTCCCAAGGCATTCATTTTCGAGAAAAGAGCGACATGTCGACAAGAGAGTGGAGAAATTCACGTGTATATCACCCTAGTAAAAGCTACTACACTGTATTGATTTGAGGGTAGATCACATAGGATTTTGTTTAGAAGCATCGAGCTTACCGCTTCTAAATATTTTTAGGGTTGCTATAATTTCCGACATTTTGGTTTTAAGAGCAAATGGGAGACCAAATGGTGTAGTACTTAGCTGGTTATTAAATTTAACCTGTAGCGTCGTTCAAGTAAGATGTTAGCTCAATCATTCTGTGCTCCAAAATCTACAAAGTGACGACCTTTTTGCCAGTACGTCCGCTTTTAATAACCGTCCATGTCGCTGTGACCTGGCACCCACCCATAGGGTTATATCCATAAGTAGGTTTAACGAAGCTAGTTCTGATTTGCACTGCGTAGAAGGTTTAAGTTGAGATTGCGGATGCCAACCCTTCCGGTTATTGCGGTACTTTGAACTTTGCTTGAATTTATCTGAGAAGACTTCAGCACCACCTTCATCCTTATGTTGGATCCGGTAGTATAAACAGTCACGTCAATTGCACCGATATTCTCCCGCCCGTATGGTTTGGTGACAACCACCAAAATTCTATGTCTCGTACTGCGCTGCACAACGTATTTGATAAAAAAGATCAGGGATAGAAGGTGTAGAATTGTACAAATTTTATAAAAAAAAGTACCCGATTTTCTTTTAATTTTATAAAAAAATACCCGATTTTCTTCAAATTTGGACAACACTTTTTGTAGAAATTTGGAAGTGATCGAGCCTCAAGGTCGGAGGGCTCCCTAACAAAAAATTTAAAAAAATTACCCGATTTTTTTCAAAGTGCACATTGTGTATCCCCGATTAGAGAATTTACACAAAAAATTTTATCTTTTATGGGTTGTTTTATTTTAATTTGCGCAAGCGTTAAGGGGTTAGCGCTTTTATAATGCTGGGCTAATATGCTTGGACGGGCTATGATAAGGCAGCTGACCTTGCCTAAGATCAAAGGTTGTCTTTAGCCATTTACTTATCATCTAGTTCGTGCAAAACAACACCCCATGACTTTAAAACCACTTTTATTAAACAACGAACAAACAATCAAAACCTCCAAACCTTAATTCAATACATAATATATAAGTGACCCGGAAAGCGTTCAACTTTTTGGTAGTATGAAGGAAGAAAGAAAGAAGAAGATTTTTTTTTCTGGCGAAACCTGTTAACCGAAATAATTCCGTCACGCCGGTCAGCCTTTTGAATAAATTGTTGTAAATCTTATCAATAATAATGTTAACGCATACACGTGTTTTTCTAAATGCTACATTTTTTTACCCATTCAATTATACGACTGTTTGTGTGTTATAACTTTTCAGCAGATAGTATTATATTTATTCAACATGCTATATGGTTCACAAAACCGACCTTTTGACGAATAATTGTTCGCATAAAAAGAAGAAATAATTTTATTTTATTGATTGATGAATCCACACATGTGGTCTCTATCAACCTTCATCACTCTCTAAAATTTAAATTAAAAAAGCATAACGAAGTTTTTTTAAGCAAGTATTAAAAGTATTTTTGTTTTTTAGTCAAACAAAAAAACCATCAATCGAAAAATAAAGTAAGAGAACGAGCAGCCACAGTAGAAACAAATGCTCATTCGCCACTGCAGTCAATCCCATGTTGTCAACCTGTCATGACTTCGTGCATTGCTTGGTTGCTTTGTGGTGCGGCAGCGCTTAACACTTAAGTAAAGCGGATTTAAAAGTAAATCTCGTATCATTCTTATATTTGTTTTTTACAATGAAATGTTGGTGTTTAATTTTTGTGTTTCACGGGAATTTTGTTGAGTTTATTGTAACGTATAGCACGTAGCGACCAACTTATACTACCCACGATTATTTTTATTGTAGTGTTAGTATCTAATGGATATCGATGGATGAAGTGCTGCAGTTAACCCATCGCAATTAAAGTTATAAAGAAAAGATGAGCTGAGTCACAACCGTAGTGAGCGTAATTTTGAAATTCTTGTAATAAATTTAAAGGTCACCAACATACTCGTGTACATAACAAATGATTTATATTGAGAGTTTTGTGTGTGTGAAATATTATATGGCACTGCTTCATAGTAAATATTGTTACACGATACTGTGTGTGTTATAACATGATTTATTTAACAGAAACTTTGAAAGGAAATTAAAAAATCCAAGCGAACAGTTCTATTTCTTTTAATTGGTGGTAAGTGATAATTTTGATTTTGAATGATTTACATGGCATACTTATCTCAAATTTAGCATCTAGCATTAGTTTAAAAGAAAAATTTACTACATAATTGGTAGTAACAAATTGTTTTACTAAGATAGCATTAAGTAGAGTAGTGAATGTTCAGCAGTGGTACCCCTTAGGAGCTTGAACCCAAGGCTTCTAACGCTCTTCATTACACTTCTTCGTCATCCTGTGAAGACATTTTAAATTTAAACGGATTTATTAGTTTGAATTTTTAAAATTTTTAAATTTTTTGACTGATTTCTGTAAAAGTGATTAAAGTTTTTTGTGAAAAATATCATGACAATTCATCTAGTTATTTTCAGCTATTATTGACATTTTAACATACAAAATTTAACGAACAACAACGCTTTTTAGTTACTGATCATCAATAATTATTGGAACACAAAGATAAAAAAAAAATTGTCAAAGATTTAAGGAATCTCTACACATAAAATGATATGACAAATCCTGGGCTGCGTCGTCAGTACGTACACAACACAACATTTCGGAGGAAGAGTGTAAGAGAAAGAATGGGTACATCCGTTTATCGCTTTGCTCAAGAACTTGCAATAACTCCAACGTCTGCGTGGGAATTATTTTTGTCGCAACCTGAATTTTTTTCACACAAAAATCTGTCGAACTGTCGATCTGGCCAACCAAACGAGAACATATTCCTGACGCTGAGGCTGCAGACACTTCCCAAGATGAGATCAACGGTTGTATTTTTTCGGCGATCGCATCATCACCCCGAAGCGCTACCGCAGCGCAGTCAATTGTCAAGGAACTGCAAAAAGATCATCCTGGCAGATAGTCTTCTGGCCATCTCTGGACAGCGACGTAGAGATGACAGTTCAAACCTGTGTAAATTGCGTCACCGATCAAAGTTACGGTGCAGTCGTGGCCGATTTCAGAAGCACCATGGTCGCGATTGCACGTCGACTTCGCTGGTCCAGTTAGCGGCTTCTGGTATTTTGTCATTATCGGCGCCTGTTCAAAATAGCCAAAAGTATACAATATGCAGACCACGACGTCCCAGCAGACAACAGATAGACTCGAAGAAGCCTCTCCAAGACACGGCGATTGCAAACCAATCATTTCCGAAAACGGACCGTAATTCACATTGGAAAAATTTAAGGAATTCTGCGAAGAAAGAGGAATCGAGCACATACCACAGCGCCTTATTATCTGCAATCGAATGGTCTGGCAGAATGCTTCGTACAGACGCTGAAATAAGGACTCAAGAAGCTTGAGAAGGATGGAAACGCTAATGAAGTCTTGCGAAAGCCCCTTAAGCCGCTTCACGCCGTCATACAACCTTGGATCGAAGTCGCCGTAAAATGTAAAATGTCAGTAAAATGCTTTTGCATGTCCTTGTCATCAAAATTTGTTGGCTCTACAACCGAGATCATGTTCATGACTCCCGAAAAAAAGTACTAGATTTTCTTCAAATTTTGTAAGCATGTATATCTCCGATGGACAATACTTTTTGTAAAAATTTGGAAATGACCGGGCCCCGGGGTTGGAGGGCACCAATACAAATTTTATAAAAAAAAAATCCCGATTTTCTTCAAGTTTTATATACGCATGTGTATCTCCGATGGACAACACTTTTTGTAAAAATTTGGAAGTGATCGGGTACTATTTTTATTAAATTTGTATGAGTGCCCGATCGATCGGAGTAAACACGCGTATAATATTTGCAGAAAGTTGGGTACATTTTGTAAAAAATTTGTATGGAAACCGGGCCCCGAGGCTCTCAAATTTATATAGAAAGTTTTGTCATGGAAAATACACACGTGTCCAAAGTTTGAATAAAATCGGGCTTTAAGAAGTAGGTTAAAATTGATCACAAGATTCTACCACCCAGCCAGCAAGCCAGCCAGCCCACCAGCAACGGGCATGAGAAGTTAATAGAGAGAATTTAAAAAAAGTTTGCCCATCGGAAATACACATGTGTTTAAAATATAAAGAGATCGGGCTTCGAGGTCGGGGGGCTCCCTAACAAAAATTGTGTGTCCCCAATTAGAGAATTTACACGAAAAATTTTAATTTGTAGGGGTTGTTTTATTTACATTTCTCATCAGTTGTATTTAAATTCTCTATATTAACTTCGCGTGCCCGTGGCTGGCTAGCTGGCTGGTCAGATTTTCTGATCAACTTTTAACCCACTTCCCAAAGCCCAATTTTATTGAAATTTTGTATATTTCCGGTGACAATACTATTAAAATTTTGTGCCCCTCGGACCTCGGGATACGTGTGTATCTCCTGAGGCGGGGTCATAGATTTTTTTTAAATTAGCCCGATTTACTTTAAATTTTAAACATATGTGTATCTCCGATAGACCGTACTTTTTGTAAAAAATTTTGAGTCTTTGATTTGGATTTTTTTCCCATACAAATTTTTTTTACACATCTGTATCTCCGGTGAGAATAGTTTTTGAAAAAATGTTGAAGTGAAGTGATGTTGGTTTAAACTTTGCACACATATGTATTCCCTATTAGAGAATTTACATGAAAAATTTTAATTTTTATGAGTTTTTTTATGTTTATTTTAGAGATGCATTCAAAATGGAAATATAATACAATCTTATACTTATATTTGATATAAGGTTGTAAGCAGTAATAGGACAACATGAATATTTTAATTGCGCTAATAATTGGCCTTGTGTTGGGTTTTAGCTTAGCCCAACTACTACATTTGTCGACAAAAAAAGAAGTGAATAAAAGTACATCAATCTATAATAACCGCGACGAATCCCGCCATCTTTCAAATTCCTATGACGAATACTCTAACGAACAAAAAATTGATCAGTATTCTTCGTTTTCTGGATATTATAATAAGCTCACTCGCAGTCATATCACTGTAAATCGTTCAATGGCGGATCGTTTATATAATGAAACCAGAGTGCTCTGCTGGGTAATGACAAGTCCAAAAAATCATGCGTCAAAAGCATTTCATGTCAAAAATACTTGGGGATCTCGTTGTAATAAGCTTCTGTTGATGAGTTCAGAAGAGGACAAAGATCTTGGAGTTATAAAGTTGCCGGTACGTGAGGGGCGTAAATACCTTTGGAATAAGACCCGTGAGGCATTTAAATATATTTATGATCATCATCTTGATGATGCCGACTGGTTCCTGAAGGCAGATGATGACACGTAAGTTTTCTTTACCAATTAATGCTACAAAGACTAACAACTATATATCTTTCTAACAAGATATGTTATTGCGGAGAATCTGAGGGCATTTTTATATCCATTTTCCACCGAAGCACCCGTTTATTTTGGATGCAAATTTAAACCTCTTGTTAGGCAGGTACATGTTAACAAACATACAATTTTAATTTGATTTATTTTTAATAATTCACTAACGATTTGATTTTTATATTAAAGCAAATCATTATTTAACAATAAAATAAATAAAATAAATTTTTGTTTTAGGGTTACATGTCAGGTGGGGCTGGTTACGTACTAAGCAAAGAAGCTGTACGTCGTTTTGTTGAACGTGCCTACACGAATAAATCAATATGTCGACAAAATATAGGTGGCTCTGAAGACAAAGAAATGGGATACTGTCTACAAAATGTACGCGTGGTTGCTGGAGATTCACGCGACTCTCAGAAGCGAGGTAGATTCTTTCCTTCTAATCCTCAGGGACACATAATTCCAAAAGATAAATCTCATTGGTACTGGAGATATATTTACTACGCCACAGAAGATGTATGTACGATGTTAGGTTGAGCAAATACTATTTTTACTATAAATACATATGATCTTTTTATATTTTAGGGACTAAATTGTTGTTCAGATCATGCCGTATCCTTTCATTATATTCGACCAGACTTCTTTTATCTTCTCGATTACTTAGTTTATCACTTGAAGGCATTTGGAATAGCAAACGAACCAGATATATTGCCAGAAAAATTTGACATGAATACCTTGCTAGAAAAATGGCGCAACGAAACTTCAGATAATCTGCTCTAACTATGAATTATGAACTCGTGTTAACTTTGTGATATTAGTAAGCAATTGGTTTGTTCTTCTATTATGTGTTATATTACATGATAATAGCAAGTTCAATTCTTAATGAATTTTGTATACTAATGCTTAACTCATAGTCAAGCCATGTAGCTGAGCTCCTACCTAATTGTTAATTTTTTCGTACGTAAAGTTAAAAAAGACTATGTATTTATAAATAATATATGCTAAATAATTTTTTGTTATGAAAATTTTAAAAATGCTATCCATTAAGTAAAATTTTAAAACCCAATATAGTAATATAATGGTTATAAATACATAAAAAACTTTTATAAAAACTAAACTGTAATGCACAAATAAAAAAACAACCCATAAAAATTAAAATTTTTCATCTAAATTCTCTAATCGCAGAAATTGATATGGAAGCCCCTCGATCCTGGGCCATTTTTTTTTATTGTAGGAGAAAATCATCGAAACAGACATTTGACATCAGATGTTAAAATTGAAAATGCCTAGATCATTTTATTCTGAGCACTTAGAGCACGCTCATTCTCTGAGCAAATAAGAAACACGAACATTTATCTTAAGAACTCTTTGACTGCGCTGAACTAATTTATGAAAACGCGAAATGACAGAATATTGCGAAAACTTGTTGTTCTATCTGTAAGTTGATATCGACAACAAAAAACGAAATCAATAAAAATAAAATTCAGTAAATAAAAATGTAAGTTGAATTAAGCATAAAACATTTATGTCTCGTTTAATTTGCTGGGTTCATTTGTACGTGAGCTAAGATTTCTCTCTCTCTCTACCACCAAAACCATGCAGCGCAGCCATGTGTGCAAAATTTCACAATCGGACCATGGGAAGTGGGTTAAAAATTGATCGCAAGAATCCACGACAGACGACCCACGGGCAAGTGAAGTTAATATAGAGAATTTAAAAATGTAATTTAGTAAGCCAGTGTTCAATGCCTTTACAGATAGTTATTAGAAATTTTAAAAATAAAAACCAAGCAAAAGTACGATCATTTCTAAGATCTGGACAGACTGAATTTAATACAGGAAGGAAAAAATAACTTTAAATTCTAAAAGGTAGCGTATACTGCAGAGTCCCTGGAGGTCCATGCCTTCAACAAGAAGGTCGACAACATTTTCTGCACAAACTGTCAGAAAAATGTGACATCCTGCAAATTATTAAGGATGTTCAAAATATGAAGAGCAGATGGTCGAAAAATCGACCAAAAGAAGAATAGGCTGTACAGCTAAGAAGCCAGCAGCAATTTGAAAGCCACCAACAGTTACCCATCTAGTGGCAAACCTGTTTAAAAACAATCCACACCTACAACTTTGGAAACGGATGACGTTATGGAAAATCTCTTCAAATTCTCCAGAAGAATTGAGAAATTGTGCTTTCTAACCATAGCATTCTCGTTGACAGGTCCAAGTTATGTTCTTAATATATTGGATAAATATATTTTCATATAATATGAATTCCATTTTTTCTATAACCAGAACACCAATTTTGGTGGCAAAATGAGGGTAACTTTTTTAATGTGACATTTGAGTTCTGAGTGTGTCGCTGCGAGCGAATCGGTCCTCTCTTGTCTCACATAGCAGACAATTCACATGCACGAGACTTGTGAAAAAGAGCAAAACAAAATTACACACAACAACTACTAATACTACAAATTCGTGGGTCTGCTTGAGGGTACCCTCATTTTGCGACCAAAATCTGTATTCAGACGTATTGCATTAAAATGATTTTTTTAAAAATAATCAAACTAACATTCTTGTTTTACGACATATCCTCCAGTCACACATTGGGTATTGGGTCATATTCATAAAGTAGAATTAAATATGTACTAGTAGGCAGTAAAAAGTTTTAGTAAAAGGTAGTACTACTAAAAGGAGGTAATATTTGAACTATTTACTAGATTTTGTAAATACTCAAGGTCTTTCTTCGTAGCAAATACTATTTCATCCATTCATTGATGTATATACCAAGAATTCATTCAATCGGTAGTTTTTACTTATTTTGTGCTGCCCTTTATTGATGTTGTTTGTTTAAGTCAGCAGATGCTTATATTCCAATTTTATCAAGAAGCATAATTGCGAAAGGCTTCTACTAGTCAAAATTTTATAGGACTTGTTTTAAAACAATTGGTTAGCGCTCGGCTTGCGATGGAGTATTTTATTGTATTTTTCATTAATAGGGGTTAATCTACGCTTGGCTATCAATTTTTTTAAGCCTAAAGGTTTGGAATTTTTAATGTGGTTTTTTCAGTCTATTTCAGAAATCGCTTATGACAGAAACACCTATTGCTTATGAATTAAAGACCTACATTTAATGTTGCATACTACTAGGCTTTTAAAATACAGTGGAGTACCGGGATGAATGGGACCAGGCTCATAACGGAAAACCGAATATCCCGGATGAGCAAATACATTTACCATGAACAAAAAATAAGCAAAATTCAACAAAAAATAGTTTATTATGACATATTTAATACAAAAGAAGAAAAACTTATGAAAATAAATAAAAAATCTAAAAATATATAAGGAAATTCATTAGGAACAATTCAAAATGTAGGCATATAAACATTTAAATTGGAGATTTAATAAATTCGGAAATTTTAAACTATTTTAAAACGTTTTTATTAGCTCGCTTTCGTGTATGTCTGTCTGCGCGGGTGGAATTTAGTAATTGATTTTAAACTAACTTCCCATCGAGCTAGAGACTTGAAACTTTAAACATAGCTCATAACTGGACATCATAACATTGACATCATAAAAAAAGATAGCAAATCGCAAAAAAAAAATTAATTCAACGCGAGTTTGCAATTTTTTTCAGATCAAAGCAAACTACTACGCACAATACTCGTTTTAAACGTTTTAAATTAAAAATGTATTTTATTAGCTAACATGTTTTTATTTAATTAAGTTTTCTCTAATGCGATAAACTTGCATTTTGTCTTAAAGCGTTAATTTAGGTAGTTCAAAGCCTTATAAGAAATCCAGAAGGGTAATTCTTGGGTTAATAGCCTCATCTAATGTGATTTTCTGTCCACTTCTTCAAATTCATCGGAATTTGATTCATCCACCTCAGATTCCTGAGAATGGTTTATTATATTCACAATATCGTCTTCAGATAGAATAGCAAATGGTGGAAGGTTCTCTTTGGAATTCATCTCATTTCTGATGGAATTTTCATTAAAATTTCCCAAAATTTCCATCATTTCCGCTACTTCGTCAGGGTCATCTTCAGGTGATTAAATAGAAGGTTAGTGTATTAAAATTATGTCAAACATTTTTCAAAATTCCAAGATGTTGCAATAGTCAGTTGCAGTTTTGATGTGATGTGATTTGCAAAACTCTTTCTTTCTTTGTATGCTTTCTGAACATACTAATTTTCGCACATTTCGTAATGACTCTTCAAGCTACGTATGACACCCTTATCCATTAGCTGTATCAAAGATGTGCAATTTGGCGGTAGATATCTCACAATAATATGAAATGAGGATGAAATCTTCTACATCTAGTTAAGCTGGGCAGTTATCTAAGAGTAATAGAACTTTACGGTCTTCTTCATGATTAGTATTCTTCAAATGCTTTTTCACTTTCTGCACAAAGTTTTAATTGAACCACTTAATAAAAAGTTGTTGGGTTATCCAAGCCCTCTTGTTGGCCTTATAAATGACAGGAAGGTCTCTGAATACACACATTCAGAATCTTGACCCAAGTTAACGTGAAAATACTTTGCCTTTTCCAAAATCAGAAAGTGGAAAGTCTCTGAATCTTTGTAGACGTAGACATTCATACGTTGCACTATCTACTTTTGGGTCCTCAGCATTCTTTTGTGTTTTACCTTTCTGCAAACCTTTGATGAAATCACTTTCAGCAAAAAACCTTATTTTTAAGCAGTTTTTATTTATTTATTTTATTTTTACACTGTTTGTGTTGTTTGAGCTACATTTTTCACAGAAATATTTTTATTTTCATGATCGTTAATTAAATCAACTTTTTCTTTAATTGACAACGCTTTAATTTGCCTTTTAGATGAAGAGGCCATTTCACTATAATAAGCTTCACAACCGTTACATGTTAATTTTAACGCATCGTGTAACTATCGCGAATAATATGTTGAAATACGCATAAATTTGTCTATTAGCCCACAGCAGCATAGTCCAAAGTTTAGATTTAAGATGTAAATTTTTTTTCTAGAGAAATAACTGAAATCAATATGCTTGCATCACGGATAATAGAGTCTTTTCCGGATAAACAATTTTTTCCCGAATTTCAACCGGAAAGTAAATTAATTTTAAACTTCCCGGTTTATTGGGTATACCGGTTAATTGGACCCCGGTACTCTACTGTAAATTAGTTTTTAGGCTGAGTTACAAATAAATATACCTACTTTAGTAGGACTCATATATCTCGGCTTCTACCAGTCAGAATTTAATGGGACTAGTTTTAAAACAATTTGGACACGTGTCACGTGAGGCGCATGTGAAGCATGTGGCGCGTGTAAAAACAAAAGAGTTTAAAAAACAAAACAAAATCACAGAAAAGAAAATCCCAAAAAAAATTGTAACGAATTTTGTGAATTAAATGGTTACTATTGGGCTTTTAAGATAATTCAGTGTTTAGACTGAATTACAACTATCCATGAAGCTCGCTTTACTATCTTAAATCCAATAGAATGCATCGCACAAATTGTTCTAATAGAAACCATAACAACAATTACAAAAAATTCTATTATAGATTATACTAATAAAGTCTCAAGTAACCGCTTAGAAGCAATAGACAATCAAATTCAATGCAGAAAATTCCGGTTGGTCACGCAAAATATTGTGCCCCATATAGTAAAAAGTCAATTAAAACTTCATACTAGATTTTTGATTATCTCATGAGCAGAACATTGTTCAATAAACCTAGGCGTATATGTTTCTATGCTGGATCTTGCAAAAGGCTTCCGCCAAATATAAATGCACGAAAGAGACGAAAACAAGAAAATGTAAAAAACAACCCATAACAATTAAATTTTTTTATCTAAATTCCCTAATCCGAGATACACATGTGTGCAAAGTTTGAATAATTGGTTTTAGGAAATGGATTAAAAATGTATCACAAGATTTAGCCGGCCAGCCGCAAAACACAAAACCATATACAAACACATCCGGACGCAAAGTTAATATAGAGAGTTTAAAAAGTACGACAAAGATCAAGAAGCTCTTGCGTTGTTGCTTCGTCATTGACGTCAATAATAAAGGAGAGGAAAGGAAAACTGAGGTTTTGGTGTACATTTTCTATATTTAATAAATAATTTATTTAATAATAATAACAATTAATTATGTCAACATACAATTTGTATTAGATAAATTTATATTGTTAAAAAGGTAAGATAAAAGTACAAAGAATCGAAAATAAAGTACAAACCGTCATATGCATAACCGAATTGTTTTAGAAATTAAAAATTTCATGAAAATTGCAAATGTTCACATCATAAAAGCTTTTTTCTCTCCGTTCAATAATCCCACATTTTTATTTGAAAGATCATCCATTGAGGAAGACTTGGGTTTAAGTCACACACACCTTTGCAACATCGTCGTAAGTTAGCAAACATTTATAACCTGTTGTGGACAAATATAAAATGTTTGCCTACTGGATTCCATGACATTTTCTAGAAAAACATTTGCTAGAAAAACATTTGCTAGAAAAACATTTTATCGAAAAACATTTGCTCGAAAACATTTTCTCGAAAAACATTTGCTCGAACGTAATTTTTTGGTAAAAAAAATAACCGAAAAATTTTAAAAAAAACTCACGTTTCGCGAACAAAAATTACTCGCGATAGTTTTTAGAAGCATAGACTATTTAGTTTTCGAGAAAATGTTTTTCTAGCAAATGTTTTTCGAGCAAATGTCGTTTTATACATTTTCTAGCAAATGTTCGTCGAGCAAATGTTTTTCGAGAAAATGTTTTTCTAGCAAATGTTTTTCGAGCAAATGTTTTTCGAGTAAGTGCCTGGGTACCGCCTACTGTTACAAACACAAACAAATATTTTATTATTGGTAGAAAAGTTGACGGTTTAATGATTTTTTAAATATCATGCAACTTATTTCTCTCTCAATGTGTCATTAATTTATATTTGGCTCTACAATTATGGTCCGCTACTGAGCTTCTGTGAGAAAGCTCTTCAACAGTCCCGATTTCAAGAGGATGTAATTACTGTTGGTTGGCCCGATTTCAAGAAGATGTAATTACGGTTGGCAACCCTAACTCTGGGCGTCCTGCCTCACTGTCGGGTACAAGAAATTGTACCGCAAAAGACAATGTCGACATTGCGTCAACGGTCGTAGATCAGAGATCAGTATAGATATAGAGTATCCAGAATTGTCCTTCTTCACATACGTACCAACAATTCTCTGTGAGGCTTTCCTCTCGAGCGCGGCTGCAAGGTTAGAGAGGTTTTCGCTAAGAACCCTAGTCTCAGATTCAGATGTATTTCTCGTTCCATGCTGTTTTCGGGTGATTTACTTGATCCGAGATAGCTAAAGGATTGAATTGCTTCAAATTCGCGCTACACTATCTTAAATATGGGACCAAAGTTGGACCTTCTCCTCTCCCACATGTACCTTGTTTTGTCCGATTGGATGAAAGCTACAGAGAATGAAGCCACACTGGTATGGGATAATAATTATATTAGCATATAGGGCTCTTTTGAAGGATAGAGAAGAAAATTTTAAACGCTGTATTCAACGTCATCCCATGGATAATTGCGCACACAGGATGCCTCCTCCCCAGGCCAAATTCCTCAGTTAGGTGGCTATTTAGGAACTAATAAAAGTGCTCTTCTCATCGCTCTAAGACGCTTTAAGATCGGTTACCATCTGTGTTTTAAAAGTTTAATATACATACTTCAATATTGCTCTGGCCGCCAAAATTTTGTTAATATGTCATATTTATATGGACATTTTAATTAAAACTCATACTTCTAATTTGTGTTTCGATATCTTATCCAAAAATCTACTTTCAGGTTATGTCCTAATTGGACTGTCATGGGGCGATTGAGCGATGAACGATGGTTGGGTTATATCGCGTGTTATTAACGCGAGCGAATTATGTCCTCATTGAGATCGCGCAACTAGACTAGTCGTCGTGTTCGAAAACAGAGTAGATATTAAGTAGTTCTTAAGGTGGTAGAGTTTCGTAGCTGAAATGACTTCCCGGAATGAAGATGCTACAATCTTCCTTGGAAATGTTTTTTTATCGTTCCTTGTTCAAAAACCCCCTAAAAAAAGAAAATCTCGACGATATATACAAAAGCCGGAGAGTTTAACTGTTTGTATTACGAGCTGCGAAGTCATGATAATGTACAATACGCAATAATTGCTATATTGCTTTCAACAAAAAAATCGAAATTACAACAACAAACACATTGGATAGACCAGAACGTGATTAAGCGTTAACCAAAAAAAAAATTTTTGGTTAAGAATATTTAACCGCTGCATTTTGTTATATCTCCCTTCTTATGTATGGGGCACAGGATGCCTCTTCGCCAGTCTTCTGGCATAACTTCTTCCTCCCATACCTGCACTATTATTTCATGAATTGCTTGGTGTAATGTGGGGCCTCCTATTTTTATCAGTTCCAGTATTGTTCCAGTTCACGGACGAGATTCTTCTCCCAGGCTGCTTTCTTAAATAGCAGCATAATATATTAAGAATTTAAATATTTTTTTTATTTTAGTGATAATTTTATAAATAACAATAAAAAAAATTAAAAATTATTACTTAAAAGTTATTTACGCGGTTGATTTCATAAAGAAATAATCATTTTAATTACATTTATTTCCCCCAGTCGAAATCCAAACAGGTGTTCGACTGGAACACCAACAGTCGAAATTACGACTAGTCGTATGACTCAAAAATCGTGTTTAGTCGTAATTGCGACAAAAGTGACGTCATTCGAAACTCGAAATGCTTACATAATCGACCCCCAGCAGCAACATTTGATTAGATCTGCAAAGAAATTCAAGGAGCGTGCAGTCACCAAGTCACGAATTTCAAGACTACAATAAGCATAGAAGAAAGATAACTATTCACTACTTATTTTTTAATAACAATGCTTAAAAGTTATCAAATCAAAAGTTATTAAACCAAAAAAAAAGTATATAAAACTATGATAGTAAGGTTGGTCTCACAATTGAAAAACTTAATACTTAAGACTTACAGGATTGTATGGATTTTCGTTTTGACAAAAAAAAATGTTTACTCGTTATTTTAGAAATCCATAATCCCCAACGGTGCTCTCACAATGAAAAACTTCATACTTAAGATTTACAAAATTGAATGGGTTTTGGATTTGACAAAAAAAACATCTGCTCCTTATGCTGGTAGATCTTAGGTTCTTAAGTTTCCAAACTATTGAAGAAATACAGAATGAAGTTCGAAACGGATGTGAAATATTTGTTTTTATTGTTGTTAACACTTCAATATAATAACAATGAAGTTTGTCACAATTTAAAACTTTTCTAGAACTCAAAACTTGTCTTCATTGTGCGATCTCTCCTAACGCTTAAGATTTAAGTCTTAAATCAACAGTTTTTCATTGTGAGAGGTAAGTGATAAATTATAATATTTTAGTTACTTGTTTTTTTAGTGTCCTTGGAAACATTTTTATTTTGACATTCGGCATTTTCGCATTGTTGTCGCTATTTTGTACGCACTCGCACGTACTGAGAAGCTGAATATAAAATCTATCTTACCGATCTACCTTATTTTTATTGAAAACTAGCGGCGAACAAACGAGATAGCAAGTTATTTTTTGAAAGAGATAAAATATAGCCTGATTTCCAAAACGCATGGAAACGGTAATTTAATTTTTGTAAAAATAAAATTATTTATTTAGAACTTACTTAAGTTTTAAAAGTTATTTTATTGCAAAAACAAAAAAAACACTTAATTAATATCACAAAAAATGCACATGTTCAAAATTAGATAATATAAAAAATAATTCATCGAATGTAATAGGAAAAAAAGAAAAAATTACAATGTAATCAGTTATTTCATATTCAGAACCAGTCTTAAATTCGTAATAATTATAACATCAAATATCGACTTACAGCCGTATTAATAAAAAATCAATATCCGCTCGTTAACACACGTGTTAGCTATCACACGAATAGAGAGCTTGTCCATTTGATAACTTTTCTTATTAATAAACATATCTAATATATAAAAATCTCGTGTCACGGTGTTTGGGTCTCAACTACTCCGAAACGGCTCGACCGATTGTTATGATATTTTTTATGTATATTTGGTAGGTATGAGAATAGGTTTTAAAATGAAAAAAAAAAATTGAGAACGACTGGACCAATTTGGCTAACTTTTATTTTATAAATTCGCCATAGTCAGGTTTATGCTGTTTTATAGAAAAGATGCCCGGAAAATTGTAAAATTCGGAAGCTGAAAGTGCTGTTTTCCATAGAATTTATATATGAACTCGCGACCATAACTCACGATTCGAACGATGGATTAGCGTAATTTTTTTATTGTTCGTTATAGTCCTAGGAAACAAAGACAATTACAAAGAAAAGTCGAAAAATTCGGATAAAAAGCAAAAAATGTTTTGTTCGTTATGTTCCCGGCGGAAAAATTTGGAAAACGATAAATTGGATATATTTTGAGGAAATAACTCTATTGAATGTTTTCGGTGAAATGAGAACTTTGGAAAACGCATTCCAGCCTAACTTAAAATAAATTTAAATTTGTGTTGATTCGCGATCTGCCCAGCAAAAGTCGTTATTTCATTTCTGTTCCAATAGATTCTAATTGTTTGGGTTACGTGCGCAAATGTCATTTGACAGCTTCTTCTTTGATTTTGTGGGCAAAAAGATCTCCAAAAGACCACAAAAGACCCCGAAAAGAATCAAAAAAAGACCTCCGAAAGTCCCTCAAAATCCCCAAAAATCATTAAAGACCCCCAAAAGAACCCCAAAAGACCCTAAAAGACCCAAAATTAAAAAATGTAACACAATGATGTAACTAATAATGTGACTCGATATCGCAAAAGAAATAGCTTTTCACAAGTTCACAAAACGATTACAAACAAATTTATTGAAAGTGGGAAAGTCGGGTCAGCTAGTAAGTTATATATGTCAGCTATCTGCTCATTATCAATTAAAGCACGGCAACACTTCACCGAATTGTACAAATATTCGAGTAACGCTCTCATATTTGAATAGCTGACACTGAAATTAGTTCAATATTTTTGTTATATTTTTATATTCAGACCGATTTTTGTCATGACAACTAACTCCATATAAAATGTATGTTAAAAACTTATCCGCTCCTTATACACAAAATTCGGTTAGTTAAGTCCGCTCGTTAATAAAGCTAACTCAAATTTATTAATGAAAATTACCAGTTAACAGATGTATTAACTGCTATTCAGTGTTTATTAATAAGGGGGTTAGGAAATAAATAATTAACTAAAACATTTAATAATTCATATTTTATATAATTCTTTATGGCCATTTAAATGAGCTCTTAAAAAAGCATTAAATAGTAAAGCTTTGATCACTTAATTGGCTTCAAATTTGATCACAAAATAATCCAGCTGGATCAGAACATCGGATAAATTTGTTCGTCTTTGTGTTATTCGATATAGTAGTTCAGATTTTAATTCATTGCTTCACAAATCATTTTGTTGTCATCCAACCTATATTTTAAAGTGATATCAGCTTTAATAATAATAAAATTAATAAATTTGCATCTTCACAAGTGATTCAACGGCCAATTTAATTGGTAGTAATGCTGAATTAATATTGAATACCAAATATAGTTCATCCTCTTTAAAATTAAAATCAATATTCAAATCGATCAAACATTTTCTGACTGAATTCTTTATCTTATAAAAACGTTGAAACATTATCAATAATCTATTCCACCGCGTCTTAGAATCTATCAAAAAATTTAATTCTTTTCCGAATTCTTCCAGTACGTTCTTCCGCAGTACGTCTTTTTTTGTTGGCAAATGTCTCAAAATGTTAACTATTTTTCTTATTCTCACATTTCTGCTTCTCTCGATTTAGCAGAAAAACAGGTTTGGACGCGTGAAAAATAGCGTACATGACTCGCAGAAAAGTGCTCATCGTGCTCGTTAGATAGCCGAACTCGGCTACTTTGACAATAATTTCACATATTTGCGAATGAGATACATCATTTGATTTAGGATTGTTAGACGTCTCCTCAGCTATTGTTATGGCTTCGTCGTTCTCAATATCTTCCTCATCGGAAGAATCATTTTCAATAAATCCTTTCTTCAATTTAGTCCTCCTCGTATTCTTTTTGTAGTTCTATATAGTATTTTTGATATAACACTTTCATAACGGCCAGTTGAATTCTACGGGCCAAGCACAGTTGATAATTAATCTCTGCCTTCTTCCCAGTTTAGTCATCACTGCGGCTCCGTCAGTTGTTATCCCAAATATCTTGAAATGAATAAATTCATTAATTTTTTTTGTAACTATTTCTTTTGCTATCAATATGGAAATAACGGCAGGAAAATGTTCATCCAAATTGTGACGTAGGCAGCTGGTTCTGATTTATTATCTTGTTCCCTCTTTGGCAAATTGATGTTATGGTGGCTCCTCAAATGTGCATGCAAGCCACTTGTGCCTCCACCACCTGATATTATTATTTTCCGCATTTTTAATGTAAAGGTGTCTGTTTCAGTAATATTATTTCGATCGAAATATTGTCATATATTTCCCATAAGTTATGGCTCTAAAACAATAAGTTTCTATTATTGACGAAATATAATTTAAAAGTTCAAACAAATATAACACTAAATGCTTACAACATCTGTCGGATCTCAATGAAAAAAGAAATTAAAGAACTTAGCGCACATTGAGCGCAACACAGCCCAGCACAGCACAGCATAAGTTTTTAGCGCACACAATTTTAGACTAAAGTCCACAAGATATGAAAATGCGTCATTAAGTATAATATGATGATCTAACAACTTGTGCCTGCATTATGTTTTGTTGCGTATGCTCGTGTCGTCTGTCAATAAGAACCTCTGGAACCACCACTCCACTGAAAGCCCCAATTGAGTAGACCTTAAACAAAGCCATCTTGTTTGTTGGATTTATGAGGGAGGGTCACGCTAGTGGTAAAGTCGAAATAAAAGTTCAAGTTTAAAAGTTGGCTTGCCTAAGTATTGGAATCAAATGAAAGGTAAAATTAATTCTACACGGGGCTCAATTTTAAGGGAAGGTTGATTAATTTATATTTCATAACATTGATTCGAGTTTTTCAATACAAAAGGAGGTTATGAGGTTAAATCGCTCAATTGATATAAATATGTTCAGAAATAAGTTTTTCATTTTAAATGGCGTGTCTAAAAATTATATACACACTACAAGAACACTGGGAGAGTTATAATTACATGAAATATCACATAAACGTAAAGTTGGAAGTATAGGCGTGGCATAGGCATGTGTGGGGGCGTAAATACCGTTAAACGCTATACTATAGAGATGCTAAGATTTTAATTTATGTTTACTTGGCTGTGTCTGTTGCACTTCGCCACTTTCTTCGAAAGTGGGAGGCATTTCCAAACTGCCGACGTGAATATTATACAAATCTGATACTTCTACAGCTTGTTGGTTATCTGTAATACAAATTATGCCTTTACAAAATATATATAATATAATTATTTTACTTCTTTCAATATTTTGCAAAACAGCCAATCCTTCATGTATTATCAAATTACCGGCACTGTCTACCATAAACCGCGAATCTTTTAAAATCAATTTTACTCATTTTTGCGATTTTCAAAATAACAGATTTTCAAAAAGTAAACAAAAACTAACAGACTAACGCAAATATGCATACAAAAAGTGCAAGTCTGTACACCGCAAGTACTGGAAAATCTGAAAATTCTGGCTGTCGGTATCTAATTTTAAAGGACCCATGTTGCATCTTATTTAATGTTAAGCCTGATATTTTACGGCGTCAATGCACTCTGTCGTGTCGTGCGTTAACGTCTATAAATCACTAATTTTGCAATACACAATGATTCGGTGAATTTAATTTTTTGAACATTTCGAATATTTTTATCTCTTTTAATATGTTTATAAGATTAATCATCAATAGAAAAAATTACAATAATTTGTTACGCTGCATTTTTTAGGTTTTGGAAAAGCGAAACCGAAATCTTTGTATGGCAATTTTCTTTGCTTATGCTTTAAAAAAATTGCTGATTTTGGAAAGTCCGTCAGTAGCCAAACAAAAAATGAATTGTCACCAAAGCTAAGAAGTATGCCAAAAGCAAAATTGCATTACACAGCTAATTGCATTACACAAATAAAACACAGAATAAAACAATGATTGATGATTTGGTAATTTATTCTCGCTTTAACTCTTATTTGTTTTATCTTCATTTGATAAAATTTAAAATTATTGACTATTTGCTCCTAATTATGATTATTTTATGCCCGAATTAATAGTCTGAACTGAAAAAATTAATATCAGTACTTTTGTAATGGATACTGTAACACGTTAAAGTCCGTTACTATAGCATGAGTTATTTATGTAGTAACGACTACAAATTCCAAAATTCGTTTATTAGTTAGTATGTTAGTTTATATGACCTAAAATTAAAAATATATTACATAAGCTTAAAATTACTAAAAACTACACATGGCAAAACTTTACATTCCATTTTTCTTTGGTTAATCCAACCTATATATATATACATATTCTTTACATATATATAGGTATATCATACAGTTGTGTACATTGATACAAACGAAGCTGACTCTTCTTTAACTGTATACATATATTTTGACAATGATCTTAAAATATATAATGTTATATATTATGTTAACATATAGTCTTTTAAAATGGCAAATCGGAATTTAAAAGAACATTTTCTTTAAGAATGTAAAATCAATTGTATTTTTCTTTTAAAAAAATAACTGGTATAAATAGACTTAAGTGAATGATCTTTAAAAATAAGTTTTATAATTGTGCTATTTTATAGTAGTGTCGACGTTTTTTGATCGCGGTACGACGAATGATAATTTGGTTTGACTAATGCAAATATGTGTAGATTGTTATATTTTAAATTAATAATTAGATTGTTGTAATTTTTTGGTATTAGTTAGAATTAGAAATATATTGATTGACAAGGTTAATACCTTTGTTTATCTTACTAAACAATTATAAAAATATCTCTCACGCTAGCATTTATGCTATGCTATATTTAATGTTTGAGAGAAGTTTTAAAATCTCTAAATTGCTTATTTACATGTATTTCGGTGATATAAAAGCTTTTTGCATTTTTAAAGAGTCGCCAGATATATTTTTCTCCGTTTCCTTGTTCACCCTCAATACCTTTCAACTCTGTTGTTTGTGCCGTTTAGCGTTTTTATTACGCAGAAACTCCTGTCTTTAGTAATATTCTTTAGTTTTAAGATAAACGTTGGAAAGCCGAATTATTTAAATTTATTTAAGCGTTACCTTTAACCGTTCTAGCTGGCAAAATAAATATTTCTTCAAAGTAATAACAATTTTGCGAAAATATCTTTTACAGTGAAAACATTGAGACAACAAAGTTCCAAATAATTATACCGAAACCTATTGAAATCGTTATGCAGGCAGTGTAGTACCTTGGCTTGTTATCAATTTCTCTGGCAGAGCATCTGGCGTATTGACTATACCATATGGTCGCAAATGATATATAAGATAGTCAAGGACGTACATCTGGTTTGGAGATACATAATGAAAGGAGATTGCGTTATCGGAACAGCAGTCTAGACCCTAGAAAAAATATAGAAATGTTACGTAATATATAATATAATATTAAGCAATTTTCATCACTACAGACCTCATCTGTTTTATAATAAATATATTGCCAATACCAGAAACTTTTGTCTGTATGGCCAGGAATTAAATGATGCTCTGGAACAAATGGGAAAAATCTCCCTCGGCCATGAGAATCGCGGGAATCGCCTGCTATAACGCCAACATTTTGCAAGCATTTACCAATTTCAACATCCTCTGCACCACTGTTGCTTTGTTTGCATAGTTTCTCGTTGGGAATTGCTTCGGTGACAAACCGACGTACTGCCACTTTGCTAAGAACGTACCCAGCACCGCCGGACATGTATCCCTAAATAAAAATAAAAAAAAGTGCACAAAACTAAATTACTTTAAAGAAATTATATTAATAATTGATGTGCGAACCTGCTTTACATACGGTTTAAATTTACAACCGAAATATATTGGGGTCTCCGACGAATACGAATAAAGCATATAACGAAGATTCTCCACGATCACATAGCTACGGTAGTTAAGTTTTTATTTTTTAAATTCGTATTCTCATTAAAATCTGCAAATGTAATTATCTTACGTATCATCATCAGCTTTCATGAACCAATCCGCATCATCGAAATGATGCTCATAAATATATTTGTAGGCTTCCTTTGTCTTAGCCCACAAGTTATTTCTACCTTCACTGACCGGTAGAGCAACCGATTCTAGCTCGTTATCCACCTTTGAACTCATAAAGACAAGTTTATTGCATCGCTTGCCCCATGTCCTCTTAACGTGCCTGGCCTTCGTGTGATGATTTTTTGGATTTGTCATTACCCAACAGAGCACACGAACTTCATTGTACAATCGATTCGCCAGAGTTGCGTTTTCATTTAAATGCGTGTGAGCACCGACTTCACCATCGGGACCATTAGCTTCCAACATATCGTGGCTATGATGTGGGTCATTCACGTCACCGTGTTGGTGCCCACTGTATGGCAACCATTCTGATCGTGGGGGTGATGACAAAACAAACAGCTCTGCCATACAAAAACCAACTACTAAGCCTACAATAAGTGACACCAAAGATCGGCGATTTGACATTCCACGTGTTCCTGAAAAAATAGAAAATATTATTATAGTAAGTACGTAAGTCGTATGTATATAAAATATAAAAAAAAAACTATACGCATGTATAGTTAACGTTGTTTGATTACCATCCTGAACTGAACGCCCCAAAAGTCGTAAATCTCCGTTTGCAGCCATTTTTGTTTTGTTATTTGTTAAATATTACTTTAATTCTAGACTTATATATTAGGTGGTAAAGAATAATAACTCCTTTTTCTTTGGTATCGTCTTTGGTATAAAAAATTTGGTGTTTTCTTGTTACATTACTGAAGTTTATGTCCTCATTACTGAAATTAAAAAAAGTATTACTTTTGATGGAGTATTTATTAATTCTGATATTATAGAAAGCAAATGCTGATAATTTGGGACTAATAGCATTTTATTTTATTGACCGACTGTTTATTGTCAGTTTGTTAGCACAGATATTATTGACATAGCTGCGCTGTGTATTGCATCTATGCAAAGCTATTAGCTTTTCATAGACGCAATAAGGTCAACGAATTGGATTGCATGGACACAACAATATATGTAAAACTAGAAATATACGAGGGCAGTTTGATAACTCAGAGACTTTTTAAATAAAAGATATGTTTTCGGCAAAAAAGCGTTTTATTTCTCAGATAGTCTCTTATAGGAGACGATAAATTTAGTCCAGGGGGTTTCCACTTTTTTTATTCCTTCCAAATAATAGGTTTTCTCAAGGCCTCCAAAATAGGCGTTTGTTTTAGCGATAACCTCTTAGTCAGACCCAAATCTCTTACCGACAAGCCATTTCTTCAGATTAAGATACAGTAAATAGTTGCAGGGGGCTAATGCTGGATGGGGTAGCAGTGCAAACGTGCCACATTGAGGAAATGCTGCGAAAACATGCGAAACAATGCCGCTACTGGCATTTCAACATACTATTGTTGAAATGCTAGTAGCGGCACGAGATCACAAACATTAGTTAACGGTCAGACAAACTGTGCCGGTTTATTAAAAAGGCCGATGAAACCTACACGTTGTTTGGTGAGGATACAATCAGAACCCTACTCCCAGGTTCGTCTACTCGTGCACCATACACGTACCCGAACGCATTTGACCAAAAGTTCTATATTACTAGCAGGATAAATAGTTTATCCGGTAAAATCTTCAGTGCGGATCGTTCTCATCCTAACGGGTACGATTGCTTTATTTATATCCAGCTACAACTGGGGGTACATTCCTACTATCTAGAGACAGGTAAGTGTAATATTTAAATCCAACCCAACCAATATGCCTAGTGAGCAGTCTAAATCATACAGACCTATAAGTCTAACATCATTCGTCCTCAAAACCATAGAGAGACTCATTGATATTCATATTAGAGGCCGGTTAGAATTGCCTACACGTCTGCACTAAAGTCAGTAAAGGGACCCTTCAATATCTTGTAGATTTTTAGTTCCAAGGAAGTAGCCCTATTTGCCTTCATCAACATTGAGGGCGCTTTCGATAATACTGGCTACGACTCTATTGTAAGGGCAATCAGTAGCAGAGGTATCTAAGACTCGACCAATTATTGGATAAGGGCCATGCTTGGAAGTCGAATTATTTTTCCTCGGGAGGAGTCTCTGTGTCTGTGACTGCAGTTAAGGGAAGTCCTCAAGAGCGCTTTCTTCCGTTCTATGGTCACTAGTCATTGACAATCTTCTAGTCGATCTTCACATATCATGCTACATCGCTATTAGCTATGCGGACAATTTGGCGATTTTTTTTGGTAGTAAGCACTGCACGTCTATCACTAGAGTCATGCAAGGTGCGTTACTACACGTTTTAGAATGGTGAAGCACTTTCCATGAATCCTTGCAAAACCGTTCGAATGCCTTTCATGAAGAGAAGACTGGTCGATTTGGGATCAATCAACATCAAAGGCGCCACGATAGATTTTCCAGTGAGGTTAAATATCTCGGCGTTATCCTTGATAAACGGCCAAACTGTAATTCTCATATCAAGTCCGCCATCGAACGCGCCAATAGGGCCTTGTGGTCTGGGTAAACTGGTGCAATGGTGTTCCGGCACTGGACGCTGGACGCTGGACAAGAATGGTATTCTTCTCTGATTTTATTTGTTACAGCCATATTTACTTAAAAACGGGCAAAATGTAATTAAACAGACTGAAAAAACTAGAAAACTAATAAAAAAAAAGACTAGCACTCTGTGGTGACAGTTGCAATTTTCAACGAAAATCTGTTAAAACTTTTATTCTTAGGATTAATTGTACACTAACGCCGAATGTTTAATATTGTAAATCGAAGATACAATCATTTAATCTACCATTTTTAATTTATATTAATTCAATATTTAACCAAAACTTCAAGTGTAGCCTTACAGTGTTCGCAGATGATATTATTATTACACACCATAGATTTTCCACAAACGATGTATTATGAATTTTAAGGACGATCTGATTAAGTAAAGACACTGGTTTGCACTGAAAAAAACTGTTGATAAGTGAAAAAACTAAAGCAATGTTCTTCAAGTTATCGGCTAATGTTTTCATTGATTTTAATATTATTTTTTACTCACACAACTGCAGAAAGGCTTCCTCATACATACCTGTGGTAAGCAAAGTTGTATAGCGAGTTGTGGCATGGCCAAATACCTTCTCGCTTTAAAATCGAATTTGTCGAGTCATATAAAAATCTTGGAGTTTTTATTGACTGTAACTTGAATTGGAAAGCTCATATACAGTCTTGCTTGCTTTACTCTACATACCTACATACTGTGGTAAGCAAAATTGTATAGCGAGTAGTGGCATGCCCTAATACCTACTTGCTTTAAAATCGAATTTGTCCAGTCATATAAAAATCTTGGAGTTTTTATTGACTGTAACTTGAATTCGAAAGCTCATATACAGTCTTTTAAACCTTATATGCTGCTGGTTACCAGGAAAAATTTACCAATTAAAACAAAAGTGTTTCAAACTAGCTTTGACTATAATTTATTATGGTTAAGGTAGGAAATTCGAAACTTCAGTACGGTATAACAATCTGGGGTGCATCTTATTTTAACACTTTAAAGCCGCTGTTATAGCCCAAAAGCATATCAGTCGCATTATTTCTGCCAAAAGCCATCTTACTCACACTTTGTCTCTTTTTTGCGAACTAAGAATTATACCAAAGACAAAGGTTTTTACCAGATATGTTGTGTTATATACTGCGTATCCTGTTTCTTTTATTCCTTAGAGTCCCCGCACACTAGAGACTTTTTTATCGGCCGATAGTTTAGTCGTTTACGGCTGCCAGTGCGCACACTGTGCCGATTAAACAGTCGGGTTAGTGGTGAGTGCACAGACAAAGACAAAGTTGAATGGCAATCGTGTCGCACATTCAACTTATTTATCGGCCGATACCAAATCGTTGTGTCTGCGCACTTGCATACATGTTCATACATACTGATTCAAACTATCGGCCGACAGAAAGTCTCTAGTGTGCGGGGACTCTTAAGAATCGATTTTCATATATAGCAAAAAATTACACAAACAACTATATGGGGAGTAAAATCGAGTGTAACAGAAACCCAGGTTAATGCTGATTCCGATGTTTCGGATTTCAGTTGGCCTGGTTATAACTTGGTGTCAGTACTTTTTCCCCACCGCGATCTCGCCATTTATGTACGTAGTGATGAAGCTAATCAAACCCAAGCACAATTTAACCATTGTTCAACACGGAATTTAATTTAATTTGGCTCAAAGTCAAAGTGCGTAACCATAGCATTCACTACTGCTTCATATACGGAAGCCCTAATTTAGACAGTGTCTCAACTTGTTATGAGTTAGATGCACTGTCTGACTCTATTACTAGAATTTTGTCGCTTAATCCACTTCCTGAAATCGGCATTGCGGGCGATTTCAATGGGCACAGATCTAGTTGGCTTCGCCATTCAGGCTTAACGACACCATAAGGAAGGGATGTTGAGTTATTTGCTGATTTTAACAATCTAACTCAGCTTGTGAATGAGCCCACTCGAATTCCAGACATTGTAATTCATAACGCTAATACCCTTGACTTGATTCTTTAGACCATTGGGTGGTATCAGCGAATTTCTCGTTGTCAAACCACGCAGTTAAAAAAAAAGTATGGTTACATAAGAAAGCCGACTAAAATGGCCTCAAAAATTTATTTAGGAATATCAACTGCCCACTTAATGCCATTAGTGGTGTGGATACCATTTCTTATACGTTTACTACCATAATCAAACAGGGAATGAGACAGTTTGTCCCTTCCAGGACAACGTGTATTAAACCGAAGGAAAATGCTTGGTATGAATTAAGCTGCAAAGAAGCTACCCGGAACCGGTAAGTATGGTCTCGGTTACATAAAAAAAAGCCCACTGTGGAAAACCGAACCAAATTTAGAGGAGTAAGAAATGATTGCAATGTCTACCTTAGACGAGTCAAATTCGACTATGACCAGAAACTGAAACAAAAAATACTTCAATGCCCCAAAGGAAATATAGATTTTTGGTCATTCGTGAAACGAATTAAAAATGCGGCCTCGTTTTAAATTTCAACGCTCATTCACAATGACATTCCAACTTTCAGCTCAGCCAATCTGCTTGCTGCACATTTCGCAGCTAGCTCCACGTTATAAGCACATTGTCGCCGGCTGTTCTTTCAAGAGTCGTTACCTCTATGGGAAAGATCTACTTTCGGACTCGTCAAGTAGCTAGAGTAAAGTTGGTGAAAGTAAAGTTGTTGCACTCGATAGTTCCAAGGCATTTGAAGAGTCTGGCATCAAGCTCTTTTGTCAAAAATTAATTGAAATTGATAAGACCCTGCTTGTTTGGACAAGTAACTACCTTTCTGACCGTTCAATTCAGGTCGTATTGGACGGTTGCAAATCCAGTGTTCATCGCATAAGCGCCGGTGTTCCCGAGGGCTCTGTTTTGTCTGGGACACTCTTTCTCATTTTCATTAAAGATCTCGTATCCGCTACTTCTAATTCATTCTTTCGCTGACGACAGCGCTCTTAGCTTTTCATACGAGTTCGCACTCTCTCCGCGCCCCTCTTCATCAAAATTGGAACTTGAAGAACAACGTATGTTAAGTACGTTAAATTCTGACATTGAAAGCATAACAAGGTGGGGACACAATAGAGCAGACTTTAAAGCTTCACAAACCCAATGCTGTCTTCTTTCCTCTAAGCGTAATTTACACACCAAACCTTTATCCATGAATGGATCGTGCATCAAAGAAACTGAAAAACTCGCAATACCCGGTATGTGCGTCAACACCAGGCTTCGTTGGAATGACCACATATTCGCCATCGCTAAGAATGCTACGAAATGTTTAGGTATTCTAAAACGTTGAAAAAGTGATGTACATCACTCCTTCAGACCTGGCTTCTATATACAAGGCATATATTCGCCCTAAACTTGAACACAACTGTATTGTGTGGGCTGGTGCTCCCAAGACCACATTGCATCTACTCGACAGAATTCTGAACCATGCGATAAAACTTATTGGTGACGTAAATATCGCGAAAACAATCGAATCGCTTGAACATCGTAGGAATGTTTCCTGCTTGTCACTGTTTTATCGCTTTCTCAACAAGCGGTGTTTCAAATAATCCAGATTCAACCGAAATACCCGTGCCTCCACTCGAGCTTACTGGTCCACCCTTAGACCTATCTTCGGACGTACCGACCAATTCAGAGATTCCTTCTTTATCCGCACAATAATTATGTGGAATGAATTGGCCAACTCTGTGTTTCTGCATTTGTATGATCTACAATCATTCAAGACACGTGTGCATAGACATCTCACCTTTTCCTCTCCCTAATTTCGGAAAGTCCACGCTGTGCTATGCATTATAAGGGTTGAGTCAAAATTTGCAAATAAAAGTATTTAACTAAAAAAGTTTGTTTTTATATATTAATATATTCAATAACAGAAATGAAATGAATAATACATCTAATCTTATCTAATCAAAAATGAGGAACAAAACTAATAATTATAGCGGAACGCGAATATTTTTGTTTTTCCAGATAAGTCATCTCTTTCAAGACATTGAGAAAATTTGCTTCCGTAAGAGTGTTGTCGGATTTTTCATGTAAGTGCTCAGATTCCAGTAAATTTTTTAGAACTTATATCATGATAGCTCGTTAAGGAATTAGAAGAGAGCAAAAGACATGCACAGACATCTTAAATGCATGTGGATCTTATAGACGCTGATATGCTGAACTTTGTGCTCTGGTTAATTAATTTTTTGTTTGTTTTAAAAGTACCATATTTTTTCACTTTTCTAATTTTTTACAAATCTAAGGTTATTGCCTCTAAATATTTAAATAGAGAATATATTTTTTCAATTGCTTTTAACAATTTTTTAAAACGTCATTTTATTAGCTCGCTTTCGTATATGTCTCTCTGTGCGGATGGAATTTTGTAATTGACTTTAAACTAAATTCCCATTGAGCTAAAGACTTGAATTTTTAAACATAGCTCAGAACTGGATGAACATTGAAAGATCAAAAAGACAACAAATCGCAAAAAAATGAGTTCAACGCAAGTTTGCAATTTGTTTCAGATCAAAGCAAACTACTACGCACAATACTCGTTTTAAACGTTTTAAATTTAAAATGTATTTTTATTAGTTTAATGTAAATTAAGTCCTGATTACAATCTGTGCGTTTTTTTTAGTTTACAACTTTCGTACAATCTTCTGTCTTATCCGATGCACCCGAATAACTTTGAACCTACAACCTAGTTAAAACTGATTATTGAGTTTAATATTTGACCTGTCAATAAAATACTACTATTCCGGCTCCACACGTTATTTAAGAGCGGATCGAAGGAAATCGGGAGACTACGCACATTACTAATAATGAACAGCAGTGAGTACTTAAAAAGTAGCTTTTGTAAAAATATGTAGTTATTTTATTAAAGACAATAAAGTTATTATAGTATGACAGAATGAAGGTATGAAGGAATGAAGAATCACTTCTGTGAAATCGGTTGTCAATTGTGGCAGCAATACTGCGGTTAAACAAGTTAAGCCGAAAAGTTTAAGTACAGATGCTTAACGTCTTAAGCTTGGTTTTTTTTAGTTTTATTGGGCTGAAATCATTTAAGACTATATGCTGATGACCAAATTGTTTAGAACCAGGAGGAAGAGCAAATAAAAGTCTATATGCCAAATGATTAAAAAAATAATTCAACCATTGCTAGAATTTTGACTAATTTTAATATAAAATTTTCTTTGAACTTGTTATCTTGCTTAACTTTAAGCGTTGTCTTTTGAAAAAATATTAGAGAGAGGGAATAGAGTTTAACCACCTCTTTCGAATTTTTTTTTCATAATGTTGTCATTTTCCTTTCTCTAATGTTCACCATCATTCACAAATATTTACTATTTCACAGAAATAGGAATGGAATATAAGTAAAAAGTTTTTAAATATTTTTTTAACTCACCTGTAATTCTTTTAATGCTTCCTGCTTTATGGTCGATGCACGACCCGCAGATTTAACATCCACATTGTCATCTTGATCGACTTAATTTCATTCAGACGAGATCTTCATCTGTCCGTTTCAAAAGCTACATTTTACTTGCGATTAAACAAAATTACTGCTAACGTTGTTTAATATTATAAAGTATTTCTATATTATATCTAAATTATATTTTAAAGTATTTAAATAAAATAATTTATAAGCAGATTAATTAAAGTTTTTAAAAAATTTTAAAACATAAGCATACAAAATAACTAATGGTACGTAAAACCCACAACAGAAAATGGTTGCTCTGTATAAAAACTATAAATAACAAAAACAAAAACTCTATCACTATCGCTTACAATGTGCAAAACAGATTTCATTATAACAATCTGTGGTTGATACAGTGACGGAAGTCAACTGATATGCTCTAAACTTGTGTATATATATATCTGCAAACTGCTGCTAGAAAAATGGCCTTACATTGACCAGTTTAGTTTTGAACATTTATGTATATACATACTTAGATACTGAAAGGACTATTAAAACATAACTTTTTTATCAACAACTACGATTACTCGTATGTTCTTATATTGAAGTGGGAATTATGTTAAATTACGATGCATAGCTCTACCCTTGTCGGGCTCTAATACGCCGGGCTGGTGATAACAATTTTTGGTAAATATACAGTATAGCGTACTACGGTATTTTGAAAACTTGCCACGCCCACCACCCACCTCCCACCGCCCACACACCAAGAAAGTGGGCGGCGTGGGGCGCAAACACCCCTTTAGGTAGGAGGGGCTGTCAAAGTTTTGAGTATTTTTTTGAAAAATGCAATTTTCTAAGTAGTTTGTGGGGGATTTAGGGGTTAATTAGTACCATATGAAAGGTAATAAAATTACCTTTCGTCTAATCTAAAAAAAAATGAAGCCAATCAAACCTAATTCGGCAGACTTAGAATCAAAAACTGACTTTTCCATAAAAGTTAAATAGTGGGCGTGTTTTTAGGGGGCGTGTCTAAATATTGGTATTAAATTAAAGGTGAATAATAGTTCTATACAGCCATAATACAAAAACATGTTTTTATATGAAAATGACAGTATAGCGTACAAAGGGTTAGGGCTTTGAGACACATCTCTCCCGAAAGCTCCCAGGGAGCAGTTCTCGAAATTCGCCATCTGGTTTGGGGCTCACGCCCCGTCAGTTTTTGATTCTAAGTCTGCCGAATTGGGTTTGATTGACTTAATTTTTAAACGAACGGTATTTTTATTGTCTTTTATATGATACCAATTAACCCCCATACTTCCTTCGCGTCATTGAGAAAAACGCACTTTTCTGAAAATAAATGCAATCTTTAGAAGCTCCTCTCTCAGAAACGGGGCGTGAGCCCCAAACCAGATGGCGAATTTCGAGAACTGCTCCCTGGGAGCTTTCGGGAGAGATGTGTCTCAAAGCCCTAACCCTTTGTACGCTATACTGTCATTTTGATGAAATAAAAGGGCCACGCCCCTAAAAATGGCATGGCTGTGTCGGTAAAATTTGCAGCTTTCATTTGGTACAAATTAACCCCCATACTTCCCTCGCGGCACTGAGAAAAACGCACTTTTCTGAAAATAAATGCAATATTTAGAAGCACCTCTCTCAGAAACGGGGCGTGAGCCCCAAACCAGATGGCGAATTTCTAGAACTGCTCCCTGGCAGCTTTCGGGAGAGATGTGTCTCAAAGCCCTAACCCTTTGTACGCTATACTGTCATTTTGATGAAATAAAAGGGCCATGCCCTAAAAATAGCATGGCTGTGTCGGTAAAATTTGCAGCTTTCATTTGGTACCAATTAACCCCCATACTTCCCTCGCGGCACTGAGAAAAACGCACTTTTCTGAAAATAAATGCAATCTTTAGAAGCCCCGTTCCCAGAAAGGGCGCGTTAGCCCCAAACCAGATAGCGATTTTTGAAAACTGCTCCCTGGGAGCTTTCGGGAGAGATGTGTCTCAAAGCCCTAACCCTTTGTACGCTATACTGTCATTTTGATGAAATAAAAGGGCCACGCCCCTAAAAATGGCATGGCTGTGTCGGTAAAATTTGCAGCTTTCATTTGGTACAAATTAACCCCCATACTTCCCTCGCGGCACTGAGAAAAACGCACTTTTCTGAAAATAAATGCAATATTTAGAAGCACCTCTCTCAGAAACGGGGCGTGAGCCCCAAACCAGATGGCGAATTTCGAGAACTGCTCCCTGGCAGCTTTCGGGAGAGATGTGTCTCAAAGCCCTAACCCTTTGTACGCTATACTGTCATTTTGATGAAATAAAAGGGCCATGCCCTAAAAATAGCATGGCTGTGTCGGTAAAATTTGCAGCTTTCATTTGGTACCAATTAACCCCCATACTTCCCTCGCGGCACTGAGAAAAACGCACTTTTCTGAAAATAAATGGGAACGGGGCTTGTTCCCAGAAAGGGCGCGTTAGCCCCAAACCAGATAGCGATTTTTGAAAACTGCTCCATGGGAGCTTTCGGCAGAGATGTGTCCCAAAGCCCTAACCCTTTGTATGCTATACTGTCATTTTCATATAAAAACATGTTTTTGTATGAAAATAACTCAATTATATGAAACAGCACATAAACCAAATACAAATTGATACACCTTCCGTTAAAATTGGGCCACGATCATAAAAATAGTATGGCTGTATAGAACTATTATTCACCTTTAATTTAATACCAATATTTATACACGCCCCCTAAAAACACGCCCACTATTTAACTTTTATGGAAAAGTCAGTTTTTTGATTCTAAGTCTGCCGAATTGGGTTTGATTGGCTTAATTTTTTTTAAACGAACGGTATTTTTGTTGTCTTTTATATGATACCAATTAACCCCCATACTTCCTTCGCGTCATTGAGAAAAACGCACTTTTCTGAAAATAAATGCAATCTTTAGAAGCTCCTCTCTCAGAAACGGGGCGTGAGCCCCAAACCAGATGGCGAATTTCGAGAACTGCTCCCTGGGAGCTTTCGGGAGAGATGTGTCTCAAAGCCCTAACCCTTTGTACGCTATACTGTATTTTAGCCCAATTTTTAATTTATAATCTCCAACCAGTACATTTTGTTTTTTATAAACTTTCTTCTGATAACAGGCCGATTACACGTCCTAATTAAAATGTATAAAGGTAGTCAAAAAAAAAACAAGAAGCAAGTAGGCCAGATATTTATCTTTTATTTTGGTAATTTTTGACAGGACGAGGCCCCCAGGCACGCCTATAAAATTAATTAATATTAATTTTTTGCACCTCCCACATGAAAGTAGGTCCGATTGATTTGATTAAAAATGTACCTGTATTACCTTTCATTTTATACTAAACAACCAAATCTCCTATTTCAAACACATCCGAAATACCTATTTTTACGAAGAAAAAAAAACCTCAAATGTAAGCAATAATTATAAATTTTCATTTGAATTCTCTAATGGGAAATACATACACACGTGTGCAAAGTTTGAATAATGTGTATACAATTTTAAGAAAATCAGGTTAATTTTTAAAAAAATTATATGGGCGCCACTCGGCGTTGAAGAAAATCAGGTTAGTTTTAAAAAAAGTTATATGGGAGCCCTTCGACCTTGGGGCCCGATAACACTTCCAAATTTGTATAAAAACTGTTGTCACCGGATATACACATGTGCACAAAAGTTGAAAAAAATTAAAGTTGAAATTAATTAAGTTTAAAATTGATTACAAGATTCCACCAGCCAACGACAACCGAATTTAATACAGAGAATTTAAGAAAACAACCCATAGTTTGGTTTTGGTTTGGCGTTCTATTTGCAAAGCATTCACCACGAAAACTACAAAAACCCTGTCACTTTGACATTTTACCCGTGGGTATGGTTTGAGCAAATCGAAAGAGACATAGCTCTTATCAACATCTACAACGGTATCCGAGAACAGAATGGACTGATCTGTCTTTTCTTTTATCATTCAAATCGAGGCAAAATTAAAAAAAGATCAGTTTACGTAGACGATGTAAATATCATCGGGGGAATTCAAAACGCGTTTACAAAACCAATATTGCGGAGCTAAATCTATATAAGTAGTTTAAAAGAGAACAAATCAATGAGTCGCAACTCCAATCAGAGCTTCCAACATTTGTGCGCAACAACAATCTGTAATACCCAAATTGGAGCGTCGCGTTAAAAAATTCCATATAAAAAAAGTTTGATTTCTCTCTTATATTATACAGGGTGTCCCCTAATTTGTCAAGGATAACTTGGGAAATGATTCTTGGGTATATTCTAAGAAAAAAATCGTTCCACAGTTGACATGATTTATCGGGGATTTAGGAAAAAGCTTACTTTGGTGTACCCTGACCCTTGTTAACGGAAATTGCTCTTTTAATACTAATGGTAGAAACTTCGTTGAGGCACGGGTATTTCGGTTGGGTTGGAGGATGGTCGTTATGCGTCTGGATTATGGAAAGCGATAAAACAGTGACAATCAGGAAACAAGCGATTCGATATTACTTCACCAATAAAAAAAATTGCTTCCCGATGATTTGGAAAAGAGACTTAAGTTTTCTAACTGGTAAGTGGAGCGGAGATTGGATGAAAACGAGTTTATTAGCAGAATTCGAGTTATTAGCAAAATTCTTTGGACGGACGAATCTTAATATGGGCTGCGCAAAATCCACACAGAAGGAGACAGTCAAAATTTCAACACAAATTCAGCGTCAATATGTGGGCAGGAGTAATTGGAAACAAGTTAATCGGGCCCTTCAAACTACCTACAACTAGAAAACTGGAATAAGCATTGAAGTTGGATATCTAAAGACTCCAACAAAAATCAACTTTTTTACAAAAAATGTTTTAATTTCCAATCAAGCAGTATAACCCTCCTTTCGAAAAACATCTACGATCGGTGATCGCGAAGGGCGAAGAAACTAGTCTTCACACAACATCGAACGCTGGTGCTTGCCCAGTAGACACACAAGCTGAAATTATCCACCTTTGAGAGAAGGAAATTTGGATGAGTAGTGCTACAAGGCTCGACTTTGGTTATGGGTTTGGAGTCATTTTTATAAACGAATACGGTAAAATCCACGTATAAATAGGTTTGTTACAAAATTATTGAATAATTCCTATCCAAATTATTTCGAGATAACACCGATTATTTTCTTTTCAAGCGTAGATAGATGTTGTATGTGATGAAATGTATGTTGAAAATAAGTGACATTGCTACGCTTTCTAGTGAGTTCGTAATACATTTTGCAAATAAAAACACAATACCGGTTTGTTTATTTACAAATTGCAAAATTATTTAACAAACAAATACCAACAGTTCACAATTTCACCACTGGTGATTACTTATTATTCACTTATGACACTATTATTAGCATAGGCGGTATCTCTATTTTTAAAAATTTCAAGTAGTCTAGTAGACTAACTAACTAACTCACTGCGAAAAAAAAACAACCCATAAAAATTTTTCATGTAAATTCTCTAATAGGAAATACATATGTGTGAAAATTTTGAACCGGGTTAATTAGGAAAAAATTAATATTAGAGCCCCCTTCACTTCAAAATTTTTTCAAAAACTATTCCCATTTGCTCCAAAAATTTTGTCCATCGGGATAAACATATGTTTAAAAATTCAAGAAAATCTGGCTAATTTTTTAAAAATGTATAAGGCAACCCCCTCAGGGCCCATTCGCACAAAAAATTTCCAAAAAGGTTTGTCCATCGGAGATATACATGTGTATAAAATTTAACCTAAATCGGGTTAATTTTTATTTTAAATTTGTATTAGGCCCCACGACCCCAGGGTCCGGCGTCTTTAAAATATTTGCAGTAGGTGTTGTCCATCGGAGATACACACATGTATACAATTTGAAGAAAGCCGGGTTAATTTTTTTTAAAAATGATTACAGTGCCAACGACCCCGGGGCCCGGGGTCTGAAAATATTTACGAAAATTGTTGTCAATCGGAGGTGTGTAAAATTTGAAGAAAGTCGGGTTAATTTATTTAAAAAATTTGTATGGGGCCCCACGACCCCAGGGGCTGGGGTCTTCAACATTTTTACAAAAAGTTTTGTCCATCGGAGATAACAGCGTGTATAAAATTTGAAAAAATTCGGGTTAATTTTTTTAAAAAATTTATTGAGGCCCCATGACCCTGGGGCCCGGGTCCTCCAAATTTTTAAGAAAAAGGGTTGTCTATCGGAGATACACGCGTATATAAAATTTGAAGAAAATCTGGTTAATTTTTTGAAAATGTTTTTTGGGTCAAACGACCCCGGGGCGCGGGGTATCCAAAATTTTTACAAAAAGTGTTGTCCATCGGAGATACAAATGTGTATAAAATTTGAAGAAAATTGGGTTAATTTTTTTAAACATTTTTTATAGGGCCCCACGATGCTGGGGCCGGGAGTCTCCAAAGTTTTTACAAAAAGTGTTGTCCATCGGAGATACACACGTATATAAAATTTGAAGAAAATCGGGGTTTTTTTTTAAAAAAAAATTTGTATAGGGCCTCATGACCCCGGGGCCAGGAGTCTCCAAAATTTTTACAAGAGTGTTGTCCATCAGAGATACACACGTACATAAAATTAGAAGAAAATCGGTATAAATTTTTTTAAAAAAATTGTATGGGGCCTTACGACCCCGGGGTCCGAGGCCTCCAAAATTTCTACAAAAACTGTTGTCCATCGAAGATACAGACGCATATAAAATTTGAAAAAAATCGAGTTAAGACCCCAGGGCCCGGCGCCTGTAAAATTTTGACAATAGGTGTTGTCCATCGGAGATACACACGTGTATAAAATTTAAAGAAAGTCGGGTTAATTTTTTTAAAAATGTTTATAGTGCCACACGACCCCGAGGCCCGGGGTCTGCAACATATTTACCAAATTTGTTGTCCATCGGAGGTACACCCGTAAGAAAAATTTGAAGAAAGCCGGGTTAATTTTTTTAAAAAATTTGTATGGGGCCCCACGACTCCGGGGCCCGGAGTCTCCAAAATATTTAAAAAAGTGTTTTCCATTGGAGATACACACGTATATAAAATTTAAAGAAAATTGGGTTAAGTTTTTAAAATATTTGTTGGGGCCCCATGATCCGGGGCCCGGAGTCTCCAAAATATTTACAAAAATTTTTGTCCATCGGAGATAACAGCGTGTATAAAATTTTAAAAAAATTCGGGTTAATTTTTTTAAAAAAAATGTTTGGGGCCCTATGGGGTCTATTGGGGTTTGTAAAATTTTTTTTTACAAAAACTGTTTTCCTTTGGAGATACACATTTGTATAAAATTTTAAGAAAATCGGGTAGATTTTGTAAAATATTTGTATGGGAGGCCCCCCCTCCCAAATTTTAATAGAAAGTATTGTCACCGGAAATATACATGTGTGCAAAATTTCAATAAAATCGGGCCTTGGGATGTGGGTTAAATATTGATCAGAAAATCTGACCAGACAGCCAGACAGCCAGCCACGGGCACGCGAAGTTAATATAGAGAATTTAAAAATAGTTTCGAGAAGGTTCTATTCTATCAAAAGTACATAAAGAAACACCTATCGAATACCAGAACATCCTGGTATAATTTATATAAAATTCCCCACACATAATTTCAAAACATATAATTTTATATGCAATAATACTGATACTGTATGCAGATACTTTTCCTATTTCACGTAATTTCACACATGTGTGCACAGTTAGAATAAAATCGGCAAGTAGATTAAAAATGTATCACAAGTTTTGACAGCAGCCTTAAACAAACAAACAAACAAACACATCCAGACGCAAAGTTAATACAGAGAATTTATAAATCAATCAGTTTCAAATTTTTCTTATTTCTTTGAAAAATCGAGCACACCAAATTCATTTTGAATGTTTTTTTTTAACTTTCAAGCTTGAGTACCACTGCTGAAGTGCTGACTGCTACATTTTTGAAGAGTTCAAGCTAAACGGAAACACTGATAAAACGGCGCCGAATAATTGTATAAAGTATACTTATGAATCCAGAAAGAAAGACTGACAATGTTTTTTGTGTGTTTAAGATATTACTCAGATTTTATCTTTGTTATCACTAGTTGATTTAAGTAAAATAAAAAATGATACAGATGAGATGCAAAGCACACCAAGTCCGCTTTTTGTATAAATCGATATTTTCGTTTAACGAAATTTTGATATTAAAATTAGTAATTAGCATAGCAACTGTTTTCCTTTGGAGATACACATTTGTATAAAATTTTAAGAAAATCGGGTAGATTTTGTAAAATATTTGTATGGGAGGCCCCCCCTCCCAAATTTTAATAGAAAGTATTGTCACCGGAAATATACATGTGTGCAAAATTTCAATAAAATCGGGCCTTGGGATGTGGGTTAAATATTGATCAGAAAATCTGACCAGACAGCCAGACAGCCAGCCACGGGCACGCGAAGTTAATATAGAGAATTTAAAAATAGTTTCGAGAAGGTTCTATTCTATCAAAAGTACATAAAGAAACACCTATCGAATACCAGAACATCCTGGTATAATTTATATAAAATTCCCCACACATAATTTCAAAACATATAATTTTATATGCAATAATACTGATACTGTATGCAGATACTTTTCCTATTTCACGTAATTTCACACATGTGTGCACAGTTAGAATAAAATCGGCAAGTAGATTAAAAATGTATCACAAGTTTTGACAGCAGCCTTAAACAAACAAACACATCCAGACGCAAAGTTAATACAGAGAATTTATAAATCAATCAGTTTCAAATTTTTCTTATTTCTTTGAAAAATCGAGCACACCAAATTCATTTTGAATGTTTTTTTTTAACTTTCAAGCTTGAGTACCACTGCTGAAGTGCTGACTGCTACATTTTTGAAGAGTTCAAGCTAAACGGAAACACTGATAAAACGGCGCCGAATAATTGTATAAAGTATACTTATGAATCCAGAAAGAAAGACTGACAATGTTTTTTGTGTGTTTAAGATATTACTCAGATTTTATCTTTGTTATCACTAGTTGATTTAAGTAAAATAAAAAATGATACAGATGAGATGCAAAGCACACCAAGTCCGCTTTTTGTATAAATCGATATTTTCGTTTAACGAAATTTTGATATTAAAATTAGTAATTAGCATATATCTTCACTGTATAGAACCTGCAAGATTTGATTAAAAAAATTAATTCTAATCTACGGACATACATAGGAACATGGAACAGTTCATAAAATTGCATACAAAATTGTATTCTTTGAAGAATCTGCAGTTATTATTTGATTACATTAATCACCAGTGTCTTATTAATATTAGTATCCACAACAAAATAAAATTAATTTTATGCAAATATAAACACGGCTTATCGAAAACCGACACCAAAAACTCTCTAATATAATAAAATAACATAAGCCACTGAACTCAATGTCCAACTTTCAATTGATTTTTCTCTTAACTACAGTGTGTAAAACTGTACGCGTATGTTACTGAATGAATCGTATTTCTTTTTAAATTTCGTTAGGCACCCATTAATATCACTATAAAACAAACTTTAAACGATTTTTTTGGTAAACAACTAAGAGGTTAAATTAATAAACGAATATGTAACATGAAATATGCAAATGCCGATTAAAATCTACAAAACGAACATATAAATTATATTACGTACTATTGCATCGGCACTACTCCCACACTAAACCAACAAATACACCGCATGGCAGCTGCACTAGCAAATGCATACTGTTTTATCAGGCTGCACGCTGGACAGCAAGGAGACAAAAATTTTTGTTTATAGTTCTTTCGATTTAAGATTTCTCTCTCTTTGTTTTGGTTTGATGTTTTAGTTGCAAACTATACCCGTGTTATGACTTATGATTTGATTTTGTGTTTGATACACAAAGTGTTCAACCAAAACTAACTTTGATACCCGTCGGCAATCGTATTCGTATGTATGTTCAAGGCTTGACATTATATCCGAGAGGAGGAAATCTGTTGAAATGTCCCGATCTTTGGATTATCACTGATCGAAAATTGAGCTCTACAGATTGATCTTTTATAAATCGAACAATTGGCAGCCAGGGTACGAATTTTGGTCGCATATGTGAAAAACTCACCTGAACGTGAGATGTCAGTTCGTATACGTAAGAACTGTGTAACATACAATTTTAAAGTGGTGTGATGTTTTTTCTTTCTTTGGGTTAGTGTAATTTTAATGACAGCTTCTAGTACAAGATTCTAATACAAATTCTGAATCGGTTCGCTTTTGTCTCATGTAGACGACACTCGCGTACTCAAAACTAGGTGAGATGTGAGAAAGTCTCACCAAAGTGTTACTCGTCCACCTGAAATAAAATAATTTGCTTTGCATGTACACGTATACGAGCTTCAATAAAGCTACAATAAATGTGAACCGAATTGAAGGGAAAATGTTGTAGGATTATTTTAAATTAAAGAGAAGGGTCGCACTGCAAACACCGAGACGGAGGCAGAGAAAATTTAGAACATATGTATTAGTGGGCGTTATAATTTTTAGCTTTGACCACTGAAATTATGAACGAAACCACAACTAATGCACTACCAATCTCAATATTTAGAACACATATTACCTTAAGAATCAGATGCAACAAAAAAAGATGTTTTCTCATATGCGATAACATGTGTTCTAAATGTATTCTTTAATTTTTGCCATGAATGCATTTCAGCGATAACTCCATAATTTCACTCACCCAAGCAAATTATTTTATTGTAGCATTAGCTGCATTTTATTTGCCAAGCGAATTCGGTATTCCTATGTCAAAACCAGCCAAACAGCAGGTTTTCACAATTCCAAAGAAGGAATTCGACAGTGCAATTGTTGTTGTTCCTCGGCAAATAAAAAACGGCTATTAAAATACGGTTATTTGTGGTGGAAACAACGAGTAACACTGCTGTTGACATTAAAGCAAAATCAAATTAAGCGCATGTATTAAAAATCATACTACACACACAACATCTACTAAACTACGAACTTGCGGTTAAGATGTGAGTTTTCTACATTTGCGACCAAAATTCATTCTCAGATTAAATACTACGTTTCCATAATTCTGTTATAGTTGGGTTTGGTGAAATTTATTAAGACAAATGCAAAATGGCGTCACGCGTTTCCATTTTGCAATTTTCCAATTCAAATAATATATTTCCAAGACAATGAACAAATAGCAAATGTTTCGATTAATTAAAAACATGGCGGAGCTTATTACTAAAGTGTTTCCACGAACTGGTAATGTAGAGTTTTTTGTAAGTTATACCATAATAAAACTGAAATGTCAGACAAACCAAACTCAGCAGTACTTGTTTCGTAGAGAAATTTTAGTTTAACGAAATTCAATCCTAATTTTGTTTTACATGAAAATTAATAAATTATATTTTTAACCATAATAAATAATAACTAAAAATTATTTGCAAGAAACATGGTTATTATGGAGCAAAACATAATAAATCGCTTTCGGAGACCATCTTTTGTTATGCAAAATTTACATTTGTAGAGTGCGAGATAAAGTGAGCGGGCCGACTATAGTGAAATTGCAGTTGTGGTTATTATTGAGCAAAAAATAATAAATCTCTTTCGGAGACCATCTTTTGTTCTGCAAAATTTACATTTTAGGAGTGCGAGACAAACTGAGCGGGCCCACTTTAGTTAAATGGAAGTTGTGGTTAGCCAGAAGAGATTGACACTACACGAATTTTATATTTATTTTATAGTAACATGGGAAATGTTATCAATAGCTTTTTGGTAACATTTAAAAATATACTACTTCTCTCGTCTGTCACAATTCAATACAGCCGTCCTGCTCGTTTTTTCTCGCATAACCCAAATGTAAATCAAGCATAATGTGGAACAATAGAAAAGGACTCGAAAGAACGCATAATTAAATAGATATCTGTTTCGTTGTATTACTAAAAAAGAAAGAGAAAAAACGCTTTTATTTTTTGGTGTTGTGTCACTTGCTTCTCTTGTGACTATTGCTTCCATTGACATACATATTAGATTTTTTCCCGTACTCAAAGGAGAGGTAGGTCTGTTATCGTAATCAATAATATTAATAATTATTGCTAATTGTAACGACTTTTTACTCAAAGCATTCACGTACTCGAAAAATAGTAATAGAGAGAGGCAAATAGAGAGAAAGTTCATTTCACCTTCATGCGAATTTTGCCAAGTTTTACTACAAAAATTTCTATGAGTAACATGTGAACATTCTTAAAAAAACAAGTTTATTGGCAACTCTCTTTTTCTTTTGTGATGTTCGTTTTTTACATTTCTTATCAAGTGCACAAAAAATCTGAACTCGTTCATTTCGTATGTGAATTTGTGTAGAATATGTCGCAGAAATGCCACGATGAAAATAAGAATGATAACTACTTTTTTTATTTGATAATTGTAACATAAACAAACTAATCGAGTGCACTTTTGTAAAATTAAGTGCAATATTCTTGCACTTTTCCTATGAAAAGAACGCCACATTACTAATTTATTTGTGAATGTTGAGTTTTGTCGTTAAGGAAACTATCAAAAATAGTTTATTCTAAGCCAACCAACCGTTTTGTGGTTTTATGCGTCCCAGTACTTTTTTGTATGCTCCTCTCTGAGAATTTTTCTGTCAATTTTCACTTATGCTCATTTTAATTACAAAAAGTACGGGAACAGACCTATTGTGTTTTAGTTTACAAGATTGAATCTTGTATAAGTGAATACGTACAAAAGCAAATCTGGTGGTGGGAATTATAACTAAAAATTTGGTTGGAACCAAAATTTTTTTTTTTGGTTAACGCTAAACCTTTTCTGGTCTATCCAATGTGTTTGTTGTTGTAATTTTTATTTTTTTGTTGAAAGCAATATAGCAAAAATACGCCTAAAATAGCTGTATTTTATTTGGAATCCGAATACGAATTCGAATGTCAAACCAACCAAAACCAGCCAAACAGTAGGTTTTCAAATTCCAAAGAAGGAATTCGACAGTGCAATTGTGTTGTAATTCCCAATTCGAATTCAAATAAAATACAGCTATTATTCTGCGCGACAGACCATGACGGTCCAAGGCTTAGATTCTCGCGACCATTTGTGTTGCGCATGATATTTTTGGGCACAAATGGAACGGACCTACAATTTAAGGCCGGATCCGAACGGCGAATTGAAATTAGCTTTCCGTGACAAGTTATTACTCACGTTTGTCAGACTTTCGCGAGAGGTGGGACGCCGTGAAAAATACTTTTGGTGTTACTGGGATTTGAGCCACGAACCTCCTGCTCAGTAGCCATGTGCACTTCCACTAAGCCACGGCCGTCCACAATTTTTGTTATACATAGTTCAAAAATCTTTTGTTCCGAAAGATCATAAAATGTACTTCATATGATGATGTAAATCAATAGCTGCATTTTATTGGTACCGGATTAGGAATAGGAATAATTTTAGAACAACAATGCTATGCACCCAAAATAATTGGCTAAACTATAGTATAGCGAATAACGGGTTAGGGCTTTGAGACACCCCTCTTCTGAAAGCCCTTATTGAGCAGACCACGAAAACCGCTATCTTGTTTGGGGGAGACGCCGCCTTTATGAGATAGGAGCTTCCATAATTTTGAGTTTTTCTTTTTAAAAATCCTTTTTTTCAATGGTTTGAAGGAGGTTTGGGAGCTAATTGGTGTCATATGAAGGATCAAAAAAATACCGTCCATTAAAAAAAAAAGGTGGCGCCAATAAAACCTACTTCAGAATAGTTAGAGCCAAAAAACTCCGTAAAATTTCTAATGAAAGTTCAACAGTGGGCGTGTTTAAATGTGGGCGTTCCTCATGTTGATGTCAAATGAAAGCTAAAGATTTTTCCCACACAGCCCTACTTTTTTTGTGGGCGTGTCCCAATTTTCATGAAAGGTTTTTTTTCCCTAAAAAAAAATTGTTGATGTGATTTCCCTCGCTCAAATGTTTTATGTCTAGAAATGAATACTTTGCGCTCAATTAATTTATATTTTTCAATTGATTTATATTTAGAAAGGAGTTTGTCCTTTTAAATGGCGTTTTGGAAAATTATGGACACAGCGCGCTCAATTAAATTATATTTAGATAGGAATTTTTCCTTTTAAAAATCATTTTTAAGAAATTAAACACTAAAATAAAGTGCGCTTAATTAATTCATATTTAGATAGGAGTTTTTCCTTTTAAAAAGCTGCATCATGGTATTTAATGTAATTATGTATGAAAAAAAACTCATTTTATGATATATGACTCAATTATTATATGAAGTACCACATAAACCAAATTCAACTTGATCATACTTCCGTTCAAATTAGGTCACGCCCATAAAAATACTACGACTGTGTAGAAATAATTTTCACCTTATATGTGATACCAATACTTAGGCCCACCCACTCTAAAACACACCCCCTGCTAAACTTTCATGAGAAAGTCAGTTTTGGGCTCTTACTTTGTCGTGGGTAGTTGGATTGAACCCAATTTTTTATAAGATGAAAGGTATTTTTATTACCTTTCATATGATACTAATTTACCCCATCATCATCAAACCACTAAGAACAATTAATTTTTCAAAAAAAAAACCATCGATATATCACTCAATTATATGAAAAACCACATGAACCATATACAACTTGATCAAACTTCCGTTCAAATTATGCCACGCCCATAAAATAGTACGGCTGTGTAGAACTAATTTTCACCTTTAATTTAATACCAAAATGTAGGCTCGCCCACTTTTAAACACGACCACTGTTGAACTTTTACGGAAAGTAAGTTTTTTTTACTATAACTCTCTCGAGGGTAGTTCGATTTTTTTTTAATGAACGGTATTTTTATTATCTTTCATATGACACCAATTAACCCCCAAACCTCCTTCAAACCACTGAGAAAAATTAATTTTTCAAAAAAAAGCCCCTCCCTCCTAAAGGGGGCGCCGCCCACAAGTCCCGTTAACATTTTTAAGCATTGGGCGGTGGGGGCGTGGCAGTGGGCGTGACAGATGGTGCAAATTCGATTAATCGCTTTACTATATATTCGCCAAATAGTTTTATTCCAGCCGTTTCTTGGAATGAAATAATTCTAATTCTAATTTTAGTTAAGAAAATCTCAAGAGTAGAGTTAATTTTATTTGTCACTTCGCCTGTTCAGTGTTCTAGTCATTGATTTTTTTCCCAATTCATGGGAATTTTAAAGATTTTAATTTTATAAAGGGAAAATTAAGAACTTATTTAGAACTAATTTGTGGGGCTGATATATTCCCAAATTTAACTGAAGTGGCAAAATCAAACAAGTAAATGTAAAAAATATATATATATAAACTTAGATAAAAAAAATTAATATTTATCAGTAATGGGTGATATGATCTGCATTTTAACATATGCGTGTCTTTACCAAGAAAGAGTCACTGTAAGAAAATTAATGTACAAATAAGAACTTCAGTTCAAACTCAGCAGAATTGCACCTGAATTCATTTCCAAGGCCAAAGTACCAGATAAAATTCCACGAATTTCACACAGGTGCATCGTATCAGCAATTACATCGTGCATTATGAAAAATTTACATTTGTTGCATGCGAGACAAAGTGAGCGGGCCGACTATAGTTAAATTGAAGTTGTGGTTAGCCAGAAGAGATTGAAACTACTCGAATGCTATAGATATTTTAAAGTAACATGGGAAATGTTATTTATAGCATTATGGTAACATTGAAAAATATACTACTTCTCTCGTCTGGCTTACCACAATTGCTATTTAACAGCCGTCCTCAAACGTTATGCAACATTTACATTTATGGCGTGCGAGACAAAGTGAGCTTGCCAACTATAGTTAAAGTTAAGTTGTGGTTAGCCAGAAGAGATTGACGCTACGCGAATGTTATAGTTATTTTATAGTAAAAATGGAAATGTTATCTTTAGCATTATGGTAACATTGAAAATAATATACTACTTCTCTCGTCTGGCTAACTACAATTGCTATTTAACAGCCGTACTGCCGGAGAGAAAAGTTGAAACTTTTTGCGTCGGTTCCGTCATATGCTTTTCCTATGGGACACTCCCATAGCAGCTGCTGAATTCTAGACCGCAGCATTTTTACAAGCTTAAGTTTTCAGTTTAGCATTAAAGTAGAGGTTTCACCTTCAGCAAAATATTTTTTTTCAATAAAATTATTTAATTTTCTTAAGCACCCGGTGTTGCTGGGTAAATAAAATGTTTTTTCTATTTTACAAAATAGGAAACTAAACTACTATTATATATACATATATTATACTATAATAATAATAATAGGTGCGACAGACCGTTGCGCTCCAAGGCCTAGCTTCTCGCAACCATTTGTGTTGTACATGTATTATTTTTTTTTACACAAATTGAAGTGACCTGCAATTTAATGCCGAATCTGAGCGACGAATTGAGTTTCGTTACAAGTTATTACTCTCGGATGTTTATTTTTTATTAGACATTCGCGAAAGGTGGGATCATTGGGACATTAATTTTATTTTGGGAAATTTTGATAGTTTAATTCTTTAAAAAGGTGGAAAAATATGTCGTGGGAAAAAGAAGTACAGAAGTTAACTATTCTTGTATATTTTATTAGGAAAGTTAAATCCTTTTTCTATTCCGGTACTAATACAAAATACAATGCCGCTACTTGCTATATTGCTTTCAACAAAATGAGTTAGGTATTTTTTGTGGTTAACGGCTGATTAAAGCAACAGCAAAAACTAACCAAATTTTGGTAAATTTTTTGTTTCATGTGTTTGCCAACTTATCCATATATAATTTTTAAAAGTCGATTCTGGTGGTGAGAGTTTTAAATAAAAATTTGGTTAAATATTTCTTAACCAAAAATTTTTTTTTGGTTAACGCTAACCATTTTCTGGTCTATGCAATGTGTTTGTCGTTGTAATTTTTATTTTTTTGTTGAAAGCAATATAGCAAATGTTTCGATTTTTGATACCAAAATAAAAAACGACTCAACATCACACGAAATATATTTTTGGTTGCGTTCAGTAAACGTGAGAATAACGCTTGATTTACATTTGTGGGCGGGCGAGTAAAAATGAGCAGGACGGATGTTAAATTGAAAAAGTTAGCCAGACTAGAGAATTAGTATATTTTTCAATGTTACCATAATGCTATAGATAACATTTCCCATGTTACTATAAAATAACTATAACATTCGCGTAGTGTCAATCTCTTCAGGCTAACCACAAATTCAATTTAACTATAGTCGGCCCGCCCATTTTTTCTCGCACGGCTATATTCTAAATTCTCTATAGCTGCATTTTATTTGCCGAACGAGTTCGGAATTGGAAAGTCAAAACCAGCCAAAACCAGCCAAACAGCAGGTTTTCACAATTCCAAAGAAGGAATTCGACAGTGCAATTGTTGTTGTTCCTCGGCAAATAAAATACGGCTTATAAATGATGTTATGCCTGAAATTTTTATTTGATAAGTAAAATTGCGTGAGCGTCATATTAAAACGGAACGGACCGAATGATTGTAGGAAATATTCTATTTCCCGTTTTTTTAACTTGTGGTATGTTATAATTTTAACAAATTTATAATAGAACATATTTTTAAATTATTTTTAACACACGATCGCCAAGAGGATCATTATAAAAATTTTAATATGAAATTAGTTCCATTGATTTAATATTTAAATTTTTTATATAATTAAATGATTTAAAGTGTTATAGAAGGTTCAGGTATTAATACTACTTGGACGCCTTGGCTCAGTAGAAAAGAGTATGGCTTCTGAGCAGGAGGTTCTTGGTTCGAATCCCAGTAAAACCAAAAGTATTTTCCGCGGTGTCCACCCTCTCGCGGTAGTCTGACAACGTCCGAGACTAATAACTTTGTCGTATATCCAGTATACGGTTTTACGGTATGTTTGCCACGCCTACCAGCCACGCCCCACGCAAACCGCCCACAAATGTGGGTGGGGTGTTCGGGAAACGCCCCCTTTAGGTGGGAGGGGCATCCAAAGTTTTGATTTTTTTTTTTTTTTCAGAAAAATGCATTTTTCCAAGTACTTTGAAGGAGGTTTTGGGGTTTGAAGGAGGTTTTGGGGTTAATAACCAAATGATAGGTAATAAAAATACCTTTCATAAAAAAAATCTCCATCCCCTCTCCCTTTGACAGAGTTAGAGTCCAAAAACTGACATTTTATAAAAAGTCAAAGGCGTGTTCAGAAGTGGGCGAAGCAAGTATTGGTGTCAAATGAAAGGTAAAACTAACTCTACACAGCCGTACTATGTTTATGGGCGTGGCCGAAGATAAACGGAAACTGGATTAATTTGTATTTGGTTTTTGTGCAGTTTCATGTAATTGAGTTTTTTCCACACAATTTATATTATATTTTAATTAATATTATATAGCAAACTCCATTATATGGTTTCCGAGATTTGGGCCTTCGGACACACCTCCAATGAAAGCCCCAACGGAGCTGATTTTGGAAATCGCCATGTTGTTTTTCGGAAATGCCCCTTAAGGTATGAGAGGCATCCAATGTTTAGAGTTTTTTCAGAAAAATGCATTTTCCTAAGTTATTTGAAGGAGCTTTAGGGGTTAATTGTAACAAATGAAAGGTAATATAGGTAAGTATGAATGAAAAAGTAAAAAAGTCAATTACAGAAACATAAATGGGAAACACATTTTGTAATGAATATAATCTCTATGGGGATGTTAAATTTAAACAAATCAAATTGAGGGAGGGAATCAAATCATCACCTCCTTTTGTATGGAAAAACTCAATAATATGATGTGGCTGTGTTAAGCCAATATTCACCTTTCATATTATACCAATATTTAGGCCAGCCCATTTTTAAACAGGACCCTTTTTTACTTTTATGGAAGTCAGTTTTTTGACTATACCAACTACCACTGGCGAGGGTTGTTCGATTGGACCCATTTATTTTTATTACCATTCATTTAGTAGCAATAAATCCCCAAACCCCTTCCAAAATTCATATTTAAGCTTTTTACATAAATTGGGAGTTGGTCCAGTTGGTTTTGGCGGAAATCGGCAAACCGGAAGTGACACTGAAGACAGTTTTCCCAGTTTTTGCAAATATTTCAAAAGTATAGCACTTATGGGAAATCTTTTAAGTGCAAAAGAAATTTAAAAAATATAAAAAATGAAATAAAATTCAGTATACATTTACTGAAGATTCTGGCCTCGTCCGTAAAAGAAAGATGTATTGTGACCACACCTCCATTTTTTTCCATTGAGATTTTTATTTTTTTGCAGTACTTTACAATCGTTGAAATGTATTGTTAAGTATTCACTTCAAGCTTTACAGCTTACACTCAATGGTTTGTGGCACATATATACCCAAAGAGATTAAATTATTGATAATGCCGAAAAGTTTTTCAAATACACAAATTCAAAAATTACGTCAAAAAACAAGATTTTAAATTTTAAAAGAATATATATTTAACTAGCTGACCCGACAGACGTTTTCCTGTCCCACACAAAAAATGTACACTTGTTCGAATATTCTTTATATGAAGATCATATACAGGGAAAATTACATTTTCCACACCAGTGCCACCTATCAGGTCCAAACGACTGGTGTCAACGATATTTAATTATTTAAATGTTATATGGTGTGAATTTGTGCCAAATCGTTCCATAAATAAGAATTTTGGGAAAAAAAACGATACCATCGCCATCTGCCGGGCTGATTTGTGAATCTAAACCATCCAGGGCGTCACCCAAACGCATACAAAAAAATTCATTCAAATCGGTCCAGCCGTTTAGGAGGAGTTCAGTGACATACACACGTACAGTAGAAATATATATATAAAGATAACAGTTGTATTATTATTATTAAATTCGGTTTTAGGAAACGGGCAAAAGTCATAGGATCTTTCTTGAACCCCAGAGATGTCTTTTGTCAAGTTTATTGATGTCAGTGATAATAAATAATGTTACAGTTAATGTGTCAACACCAGTAGGTTTAATAAAAGTTCATAGCTTATTGTTCAAAAATTTAATATATTTATTAAATTAATATGTGATATATGTAATAAATATAACAACACCCGTAGAATTAACATACTAAGCGTAACATTTTTGTTACTTCGCTTGACAGACGATTTAATAAACATACCAATCGGTAAAACATATTCCTTTCTCCAACTTTATTAGCCTCAAAGAAATGTTTAATTTCTCCTTTATTAATATATGTATATACATTTTTTAATATAATTTATTATGAATATTACAACTGGCTTCATCATGCCCGCCAAGGCGAAGTAGGCGAAGTACAAACCGAAAAAATTAATACAAAAACTAAATTGATAAAAAAATAATCAACGCATTTCGATTTTTTTTTTGACAAAAATGATCTCATGATCCTCTCGTCTTCTTGTGTAATAACAAAATTTTTTGTAAGAATTTAATATAAATTGGATAGAACACAGTACATATATTGTTGTCCTAGTTAAATCAAATGAAAACTCATTGATTGGTATTCAGGTATAGTAATTTATCACAATAGTTTTTTCTGATCGTCATGCGATCAAAATCTTCGCAAATATAATGAGTTTTTCTTTTAATATTTGTTTATATTTATTTTATTTTTTTATGTTTTATCTAGTGCAAACATTTCTAGTTAATTTAAAGTAGTTATATTAACTTTATTGAACTTTTATATTCGGTTACAAAAATAGTTTATGATCTTTTAATTAAATTTATACACATGTATTATAGAAACGAGCAGCTTAATATTAATATAAGAATTGTTATTGGAAATATCGCATAGATATGCATTCTTGGATGACATGTTGAGATCAGATAAGTGATATCATCATCTTCATGTTCGATACCATCGCGAGTAGGCACCTCAACGACAACAATTTCATCCGACAAGAACCCAATTGGGAACGTACAGTTCGTGCTGTTCACACAGCCTTGCGAATCAGTTAGATTAGAGTATTGAAATGTTGGCTTGTAAATATCGAATATCGCATGGATATCATTTCGTACAAGATCATTGTCGCTATAAAAAATGTAATAGTAGTAGCCATCCGCTGTGATTTCATGTTTAGACATCATTCGATGCGAACCGTTTTCCAAAAAATGTGCACTTGTGCATTCAGCTGTGGGTGGAAAACCTTCGGCCAGCAGAATGTTACCATTATAACAGTCAAAGAGTCCATTTTCAAAACTGGAAATTGAATTGGATTCATCACCTTCGGTGAAGTTCACAGCATTACCACCATGACTGTACTTGCGATCGTAGACATGATCTCGTTTGAGTCGCCGACGACTGGATGTCTTTTTGTAGAGTTGGTCATATACTTGCTTCTTCTTTTGATCATGTTTTTTTAGGTGATTTCGGAGAAAAGATACATCGTCAATTAATGATGGATAAGTTTTCTTTGATACTGCTTCATGTTGTGATTTTCTTACAGATGCATGATGTCTACGTTGACGATTTGACAGTTTCCCTTCAGAGTGGTTATCGTGTTTAAAACTATCTTGCAAGTTCATATCGCCATGATCCATTATGTTATTACTTCTAGTCGTAAGCTCAGTCTTTTTTCTGGAATTTCTATTAAAATTTTCTAACTTTAATTTAGAAATATCAGTAGTTTCGTAACTTGTAGTGGTATTTGTTTCCGACTTGGATGGTGGTGTTGATTTTATAGTTATATTACCAGATCCGATAACACTACTTGGTAAAGCATCCTCGATGTCTGTAAAATCTTCACCGCCATGATTTTCTATTTCATCCTCGGTATCTTCAGTCCTTTTTGACACTGCCTGATGACTTTCGTTATTGGAGTTATGACTGTGACCAAAGACTGGATCGCTAATTTCCGTTATATCTTCAAAAAACACACTAACTCGGTCGTGTCCCTGGGCGAAATTAGCTCCAATTTTATTTTTGTTGTGCTCAAGTAGCCCGCATGTTTTTAAGTCACGCTGACCTTTGACTACCAATATGCGCGAACCATCATAACGAGAACAAAATTTCAAATGTACCTTCGCACCTTTTAACAAATAAAACCCCCAATATTCAAGAGTATCATCAGGAAGAGTCATTGACTTCTTCAGACGGATATGTTTACGGCTTGTAGAGATTTCCGGTTTGCTCCGCAACTGGAAGGCATTAAAGTGTGAATTCATACGCAATGAATGCTGCTGACAGAAGATCGAAGAAATTCCATCACGAATTTCTATTATATCCGATTCAGCGACAGGATACACAACATCGGCGAATACGGTGTTTCTCAAATAGAGCGGGATTATGATTAACGTAGCCGGCAGAATCACAATTAGAATGCAAAATACTATAACACGTTTAATGCCATGCATTTTGCGCGTCTCTGAAAATATATAAGAAAAAATAAATTAAGAAATTTTGTAAATACATATAACTTTGAATGCACCTTCGAAATTATAATCGTTAATATGCATTTTGCATACAATGTAAGCAAACAAAAAAACAAAAAATTTGCACAAAATATACATTTGTTGCACAAATGAATAAATATCGTCAAACCGTTGAACGCTGAACCTTGCAATTGTGATATAGATTATTAAATAACCAAATCATCTCTCATAGACAAAGAGTGGAGTCTCAAAACAATTGAATCAAGAGGAGGAGCAAAATTTCTCGATTATTGGTCTGAACTCTGTGGTCAGATTACATTTTTATCAAAGTTTTTAATTACATATACAATTATACATTATACATATATAATAATATTAATATTACTTTATATTAAAGTTATAAAGCTTTTAACTTAAGAGAAACATTGGCAGTTGACTCCAAAAAAGTAGTAAAACCTTACAAAACCAAAACCCTAATTATGAGGAAACTATTAATTTTAAACTATGTATCTTTTGGTAAAGTTTCGAGAAAGATAAAAGTAAGCAGAAAAATGATTCTGAATCATTCAAAAAATCTAATATGTAACTCAAACTAATAAAAAAACAACCCATAAAAATTAAAATTTTTCATCTAAATTCTCTAATCGCAGAAATTGATATGGGAGCCCCTCGATCCTGGGCCATTTTTTTTTATTGTAGAAGAAAATCATCGAAACAAACATTTGACATCAGATGTTAAAATTGAAAAAGCTCAGATCATTTTATTCTGAGCACTTAGAGCACGCTCATACTCTGAGCAAATAAGAAACACGAACATTTATCTTGAGAACTCTTTGACTGCTCTGAACTAATTTATGAAAACGCCAAATGACAGAATATTGTGAAAACTTGTTGTTCTATCTGTAAGTTGATATCGACAACAAAAATAACGACATCAATAAAAATACAATTCAGTAAATAAAAATGTAAGTTGAAGTAAGCATAAAACATGTATGTCTCGTTTCATTTGCTGGGTTCATTTGTGCGTGCGCTAAGATTTCTCTCTCTCTCTCTCCACCACCGCCAAAACCGCACACAGTCCATAAAGGGCGACGAATATCTGATGCCAGTACAGATATTTAAAAAATGTATAAGGGCCTTGCGGCCGAACCCGGGACCCGATCACTACCAAATTTTCGAAAAAGTATTGTTTATTGGGTATACACATGTGTGTAAAATTTGAAGAAAATCGGGTAAATTTTTTAAAATTTTTGTTTGGGAGCCCCCCGACCCCGCAGCCCGAGGGGCCTCAAAATTTAATAGAAAGTGTTGTCTCCGGAAACGCATGTGTGCAAAATTTCAATAAAATCGGGCCATGGGAAGTGGGTTAAAAATTGATCGCAAGAATCCACGACAGACGACCGACCGACGACCGACCGACGACCCACGGGCAAGTGAAGTTAATATAGAGAATTTAAAAATCTAACAACAAATTTACAACAAATTTTTTTATTGTTTATTTAAACTTGAAAATGTTAATCAAATTACCCTAGAAAACACAAGGAAAATATGGTGTTGGCTTTAATAAATTAGATTTGGTATGATTTTACCTACCAACTCTTTAGTCATATTCAATATTGTTATGATAATATTGTACATATGTCACTTTAGCTTTTAGAAACCAATGTAATTAAACATTTCGCGCAGACAATAGTAATGGTTAAATAAAACTAAATAAATCAACTAGACTTCAAAAATAATTTAAAACGCAATTTCTGAGAATTCATAGAAAGTTAATCTTTCCGTTAAAATACGAAAACAAAACAAACAATTCGTTCGGATGCAATTAATAAAACTGTATCAACTGTATTTTTAAACAAAAAACAATGCTATTTTAAAAGTATAGGCTGGCTGATAGCAAGGAACGTCCGAGATTAAAAAATATGTTCGTAACCTAAACTCGCTTGAATGGGATTAACAACAAGCAGGCTTTATTAAATTTTTGTCCAATGTCCAGTTCTATTAGCGTGACGCATAGCGCGGTCACGGCCAGAGAAAATCATAAGAACGAAAATTAACATCTTTTTGGCATATGGAACTTATGAAACATTCTTTTCGTGGTGAAGCAGTCGGTAGGTTTGTAGTTTGTACCATTTAAGATATTACTGTGATTCTATATTATATTATATGTACATAACATACATATGTCTGTATCTGCCACATTTAATGCAGCGAATTTAGCTGAGAGGACAAGTATTAAGTAACGCGATCTTCATTTAGTTCATTGGATAACAAAAATTAGAAAAACTAGTGTCACGTTTAGCTCCCGCAGACATGATGTTTAAATTTATCAATAAATAGCAGCACCGATATGATTTTTTGACACCTTGGCTATTTTCTACTATATAACACGTTCGCGCATAGACTCGGTTTCTAGTAAGTTATTCATTCCCCTTTCTCAGATATGTAGATATATATTTATTTCTTCTCTACTACACATAACACATATAGAACTATATAACTGATTATAATTAATAATTATTGTTGCCCTGAGTGCCAACTGACAACAAGCTGTTTTTGTTTTCTATTTTTCTATTGAGTCAGCTGTTTACAACAAAAACAAAAATCCACATTTTGTCGAGAGCGGAGAATGAGCCTAGGTAAACATAAATGTACCGTAAAATGGGGTTACTGTTAAATGCAGGGTGACTAAGTAGCAAAAATCTCGAGTAAAAAAGCAAATTGTAGTCTATGTTCAGCATCATGCCACACTTGCATACAAATATGAATCATATCGACAAAAAAGTATTGGTTTTGCAAATTGGCAACTCCAACACCTGTATATCCTTGAATGCCGATTTTGGTCGCAAAAAGCGAGTCGAAAAGTGAAAAGTGCAGAACCGCAGTTTGCAGTGTTAGTAGGTGTTGTGTGTGTGTTATGGAGAATTTAGACTATAGCCGTGCGAGAAAAAATTAGCGGACCGACTATAGTTATATTGAAGTTGTGCTTAGCTAGAAGAGATTGACACTACGCGAATGTTTAGTTATTTTATAGTAACATGTGAAATGTCAGCATTACGAGTTTCGAATGACGTCACTATTGTCGCAATTACGACTAAACGCCATTATTGGGTCATACGACTAAGTAGTCGTAGTTTCGACTGAATTGTTGGTGTTTCAGTCGAACACCTGTTTGGATTTCGACTGGGAAATAAATGTAATTAAAATGATTATTTCTGTATGAAACCAACCGCGCAGATAACTTTTAATTAATAATTTTCAATTTTTTCAATGTTATAAGATTATCACTAAAATAAAAAAAAAAATTTAAAATTTTTAATCTATTATGATTCATTTGAAAGACGCGAGCAGCGCCGACCTTTAGGCGTTTTTTTGTTAACTTCGTATTTATAATTTTGTCAATACATATTTCGTTGCTTACATAGAATATTAAATATACTAAAGAAAAATATAAGTTTTATATAAAAAATAAATATAAATATTTTTAAACATTCAAAAACACCAAGAAAGTAAACAAGTATAAACAACAACAAAATATACATTTGAAAGGGCTTTTAAAAAATAGCCCGATTTTCTTAAAATTTTATACACACATGTATCTCCTATAGACAACACTTTTTGTAAATTTTTTTTATTTTTATTATTATTTTATACACGTGTGTATCTCCATGAACAACACTTATTGCAAAAATTTTGGAGCCTCCGGGGTCGTGGGGCCCCATAAATATTTTTTAAAAAAATTAACTCGATTTTCTTTAAATTTTACGCACCTGTACCTCCGATTGACAACAAATTTTGTAAATATTTTGGAGACCCCGGACCCGGGGTCGTGTGGCACCATACAAATTTTTTAAAAAAATTTACCAGACTTTCTTCAAATTTTATACACGTGTGTATCTCCTATGGACAAAACTTATTGTAAAAATTTTACAGACGCCGGGCCCTGGGGTCGTGGTGCATCATACAACTTTAAAATAAAAATTAACCCGATTTTGGTAAAATTTTATACACATGTGTTAATCCGATTAACAAAACTTTTTGGCCATTTTTTGAGCGAATGGGCCCTGAGGCCCGAGGGGTGCCCGTATAATTTTTTCAAAAATTAGCCTGATTTTCTTCAAATTTATCTGACCACAGATATGTTTATCCCGATGGACAAAAGTTTTTGTAAACTTTTTGGAGCGAATGGGCTCTTTTTTTAAAAATTAGCCCGATTTACTTTAAATTTTAAACATATGTGTGTCGATAGACCGAACTTTTTGTAAACATTTTTGAGTTTTTGATTTGAATTTTTTTCCCATACAAATTTGTTTTACACATAAGTATCTCCGGTGAGAACAGCTTTTGAAAAAAAAATTTGAAGTAAAGGGGACTCTAATATTATTTTTTTCCAAATTAACCTGGTTCAAACTTTGCACACATATGTATCTCCTATTAGAGAATTCACATGAACAATTTTTATTTTTTAAATTCTCTATAACTTCACTTGCCCGTGGCTGGCTGGCCAAATCTTGTGATCAATTTTTAACCCACTTCCCACAGCCCGATTTTTTTATTTTTATATTTGCATACATATATATCTCCCATGACAACACTTTCTATTAAAATTTGAGGCCCCTCGGGCCGCGGGGTCGGAGGGCTCCCATACAAATATTTTACAAAATTTACCCGATTTTCTTTAAATTTTGTACACATTTGTGTCTTCGATGGAAAAAACTTTTTGTAAAAATTTGGAGCGATCGGCCCCTTGGGGACCCCAATATACAGTTTTTAAATATCGCTATATCGCATCAGATCACGGCAAAGTCTGAGCTCTGTGCTTTGTGAGCAGCGCTGTTCGCTGCCGCTGCGTCATTTGGTGGTTGATTTTGCCACAAAACGAGCACGCAGTGTGTGTGTGTGTGTATCCCCGATTAGAGAATTTACAAGAAAAATTTTAATTTTTATGGGTTGTTTTTTATATGTCGATATATCAAAAAGTGTGTAGAACAAACTGTGTGTGAAGTGGGAACACGGATTGTGCAGCAGTTATACGATCTATGGATGACAGGCGGACCAAAGGGATCAGGGTACAATAGAACTACATCGGGCTGGTTGGACATATTCACTGTTGAAGATTGAATCTCCACTATTTTATATCCTTATGCTAAACGAACTCCTGCAAATTACTTGTGATCGGTGATAATTTAAATTGCCACATTTAGCTTGATGCCATCAATATATGTAAGCAATTTGATGTCCATTTGGTGTTTTTTCCAGCTAAGTCAACGATTCTTTTGTAAGATCTTTACGTTACATAAAGGAAGCTGTTCTTGCTTTTAAGCAAAAGAAAAAAAGCTAGAGGTCGCTCTAGGTAAAAGTGTCGAAGGAGATAAATAAAATAAAATAAATAAAATAAAAATAAACAAAACAACGCGCGAAGACAAGAATTGCAGATGTCTACATGAAGAAGAAGAAAACGTAAACGTTACCTCAAACAACTTTTAAGTACCAGGGCACTCAAACGTTTTAATGTGCAGAGTGTGTCATACCATTAAGAGTCGAAGTGATAACTGGTAAAGGTTCATGATATTTAAGAAGTTTATTTATCCGAAGTGTTCTGGTTTAGGTTTAGTCGACGACCTGAAAATTTTAAAAGATGCTTAGACATAAACAGCAACGACAGCACAGCGGACCATAATATTCATCATAGAGAGTTTTCGAGCTACATGGAAGATGATTTCTTAAGTTCTCATTAAATTTATTGGTCTTTTACCAAAACATTTTTAAGTTATTGTATTGCCTAATTTTTTATTAATTTATTTTGTATTTTAAGAATTCTGATTTAACGATTATGTGGAAACAATATTGAAACGTTTCTTTTTGTCTACCGTTTCAAACTAATAAAAGCTACTATATTTGAGTTTTTGTAAATAAAAAAATGCTTTGAATTATTTGTATATTACATTTTTTGATTTTTTCGGACTACAACTTTTAAATGAATTTTAGAAATTTAAGCCTTGAAATTAGATTACGAGTAGCTTGTTGTTTTTCTTTACTCTAGTTGCTAACCGTAGTGACGGATGCGGCGTGCATGTGACAGTTACAGGGCATATTTCGCTAGAAAATTAACGCTCATGTTTAAATGTGCTCCCATTGAAGCTACCGTAAAAACATCAGAAAATAGTAAAAAAATAATCACCCTATTTTACGGTATGCATACTCTGTTGAATGAAAAGCACAATTTAGGTGCAAAAATTCAAGTTACTTTTATAATTTCTAAAAGATAAAATAATAATAGCTTTTTGAAAAAATGTTGGCCTATGGCGGGTTTTCTATTCGCATCAATTTCCTATCATGGTTACAAGCTAATTTTTTGTGTATTTTCTTATTAGTAGATCGACGTACAGACTTTAAAATCACATAAATTCTACGAATACGAATTAGATTCAGCGGAAATATTATAAAAGACGAATTTAAATACAAAACGACATACAATTTTTTCTCGATTTGTGTTAATTACCTATAGGCTTATGCCAACATAAAAACGGCACAAACCTTTGTTAAATTTGATTAAAATTGAAAATGCGCATTATAGTGCAAAACTTTCACTTAGTAATTCGTATTTTTGGTTAAGATATAATAAAACTCTTAATTTGCTAAATTATAATAAACTCATTTATGTATGCACTTATTTCGTTTATCTTTATGATTTTTCGTAATATTAAATCCCTCATTTCCATGTTAAGTGACAGACAAAGAAAATTAATTTCTTCTTTTTAACAGTACAAATACAAAGGAACTCGCTTCGCTGGCCAACGAAAAATTATTGACATGACAAATATCAGCGGCCACTTGGGAATATTTGCTGCGTTGCTTTAATGCTTTGGCTAATCCAGCTTGGCTAACAACAAAATCGCATAAGCATAAAGCCGAAAATAAATCCATAAAAGCTGATGCTTTTGTAAAGCCAAGCTGGATTAGTCAAAGCAACGCAGCAATTGTTAACCGTATTTAATGCCGAGGAATAAGGAATTACAACAACAATTGCACTGTCGAATTGCTTCTTTGGATTTTGAAAACCTTCTGTTTGGCTGGTTTTGGCATTCGAATTCCTTATTCGGATTCCAATTAAATACTGCTATAAACGTAGCGTAGTTTCCTTATTCCTCGGCAAATAAAAAATACGTCTTATACTATTTCTACAACAAACTTTTGTCGTTTTTTTTCTATGCGCTCGAGCTAACATTTTTTCTCGGCAAATCATATTCATACACGAAAAGCGAGAATCTTTTGTTTACATTATTCAACCCGAGCGAGTAGTGGACGTCAAAAATTTACTCTGTGTTTTTTTATCCAACCAGGGTAATTTTACTCTGTACTCCGTGTTTTTTAGTTGTGAACCGAGCACGAAACGGTGTATAACTGTATACACAGATTCCTATTTTATACTCTGAAATGAATATCAAAGTATGGCGGAGTAAGAGCGATTATAGTTACCCAGTGTACACAGCGAATACTTTTACGCCGTGCAACATTTGCTTGGTGTACTCCTGGTAACTGTATTCACTCTGGTTGTATAAAAGAATAGACCCATTGTTTTGTTGCAGTGTGTGTAATGCGTTATTCTGAAAAGTAATTTTCTGTTTTTGTTTTCTTCTTCCATTTGATAAAACGGGTACCTCAAAGTATATACTAATGAAATATATTTATTTCTGCAAGGAAAAGGATATTTTTTAGTGTTAGAATACGAAAAATTTAGTGCTTCCAGAGAACAGAAATCTAATGACCAATTGTGCCACGTTGCCAAGCAGAATGACATCAGCTGTTGGTGTAGTAAAAAGAGGGGTAAATCTCCCAAAATATCAATATGGGCAAATCCGATCTACGGTAGATTTTTTTTTTTTTTTTTTAGAACGAACAACTTGTTAAAGTTTAAAAAGATCCAGCCTTGAATTCAAGCGTTTTGCGTTTATTTATAAGGGACTAAAATGGCCGTTTATAAATATTGCGGCGTCATTGGTCAAGCAGCTTAGACGTCATTTCATTGGTGCGGACACACATGTTTTTAATGCTTATAATTATCCACGTGCGCTCTCACCCATGACACAGATTTCTTTATAAATATCGCGTATGTTAACACCAGGTGCTAACACATCTTGCGCGATGTATATGTATATTTAGATGGGGCAGCCAGTCATTAAACGTCATGCATTTTGTTGCAGGTAAAAGCTAAAAAAAAGTGAACAGGGGCACCCGTTTAATATCAAAAGTGTACAACCAAAAATTTAAACGAACACATTAGGTTTGTTCCCGTACTTTTGTAATACAATTCGAAAAAGGGGTGATTAGTCTTGGCAGAAACTGTCAAAATCCCTTAAGCAAAAACTGAAAATTTTTTTTAAAAAAAATTAGACCAATTTTTTTAAATTTTATATGAGTGTGTATCTCCGTGGGACAACACTTTTTGTTAAAATTTTGGTGGTCGGGTTAGTGGGGCCCCATAAAATTTTTAAAAAAAATTAACCCGATTTTCTTCAAATTTTATATACGTATGTATCTCCGATGAAAAACACTTTTTGTAAAAAATTTTGAGACCCCGGGCCACAGGGTCATTGGGCCCCAAAATTTGTTTTTAAAAAAATTAGACTGAATTTTTTAAGTGTTATATACGTGTGTATCTCCGAGGGACAACAATTTTTGCAAAAATTTTGGTGGTCGCCCCATAAAAATTTTTCAAAAAAGTTAACCCGATTTTCTTCAAATTTTATACACATGTGTATGATGGACAAAACTTTTTGTAAAGTTGTTGGAGTGATTGGACCCTGAGTCCCGTGTGGTGTCCATGTAAATTTTTTAAAAAATAGCTCGATTTTCTTCAACTTTTAACACATACCCATCTCCAATTAGAGAATGTACATGAATTTTTTTTTATTTTTTTGGGTTGTTTTTTTTATATTAGAGGATGCAAGTATGCAAAAGCTCGCAATAGGATTCATATGGATCCGATACGATCCATTTCGGAAGCACTGACTGTAACTGTCAAGTTTTTAAAACATAAGGGGTGTTCCCATACTCAAAAATACTAATAATTATTACTAATTGTTACAAATTTTTTCTTAAAAACGTTCCCGTAATCGAAAAAATATTAAAAGAGAGCGGAAAATAGAGAGGAAGTTCATTTTCTCTCCATGTGAATTTTTCCAACTTTTACTACAAAAATTTTTGTGAGTTACATGTTAAAATTCTGTCAAAAACGAATTGATTGAAAACTTATGTGGCTTTCGTTTTGTTCTAAGTAAGAATTGGCGCTAAGCCAAAAAAAATGTACACTAGCACGTCTTGTATGTTAATGTTTTTATTTCAAAATTGTAACAGAGGCAAACAAATCGAGTGCACTTTTGTGAAATTGAGTGCAGTATTTTTGCACTTTTTCTATCAAAAGAAATGTACATAACTAACTTACTTGTGAAAGTTGAATTTTGGTGTAAGGAATTTTGACAGTTTCTACCAAGCCAACAATTTTGATGTCTTGTCCGTTTTCTATGTATGCTTAACGAAGTGCACTAATTTTTGGCGCTAATACCGGATTTACACCGTGCATACTTTATTATCTAAATAGTATAATAGTAATAAATTATGCGGTGTAAAACCAAACGTCAATAGTATAATATCAAAATAAAGTATCTCGATAAAATAGCTATCAAAAATAAAGTATGTAGTATAAAAATGTTTTTTACGGTATAACGACAGAAAAATGGAAAATAAGAAAAAAACTTATTTCGATTTAATTATTAATTACATATAGCACTCAAACATGTATAATATTAATTTGAGCTTACTTAAGACCAAAAAACATTAAATGAATCTAACTTCATCTCATGCGGTGTAAAACCGAATATGGTAGGTAGTATAATAGTATAATACTAATTTGATAATAAAGTATGCATGGTGTAAAGTCGGTCTAAGCCAAAAAAAATGTACACTAGCACGTTTTGTATGTTAATCTGTGTCAGAATGTTCGCACAAATGCCACGATGACGATAAGAATGATAAATAATGTTTTAAATTCAAAATTGTAACAGAGGCATACAAATCGAGTGCACTTTTGTGAAATTGAGTGCAGTATTTTTGCACTTTTTCTATCAAAAGAAATGCACATAACTAACTTACTTGTGAAAGTTGAATTTTGGCGTAAGGAATTTTGACAGTTTCTACCAAGCCAACAATTTTGTGGTCTTATGCGTTCCCGCGCTTTTTTGAGTGCTTGTGCTTGCTCTCTGAATGATTTTATGATAATTTTCTCATTTGCTAATTTTTACTACAAAAAGTACGGGAACAGAGCATGCATAGGGTGGGTTGGTGGTTCATGGAGTGGGACTTGTATGGTCTTGATGGTCAGCTCGGTATTTCCGCTAGTAATTTATAAAAATTTTATCCGTTTAAATTTTATAATTTTTTCATGTGTATATATTTTCATAAATAAAATTTAATTTAATTTAATTTTAAATTTTTTTTTGATATTTATCTATTGTTGAAGTAAATTCTAAAGGGAAGCTACAAAAATACTAAACGGAGCGATAAAAATATTTGTCTATTATTGATTTAATGACAGCACAGTTTTCTGACAGGAAATTCAGGTAACTCTGATTTTAATCTGCATTACTTTTATATTTATTTCAGAATAAATAAAAGTTTTTAAAAATGTGAAACTGTTTATACACTATGTAGGGCTCGGTTCACAAAATAATACAGAATATAGTATAAACCTGGGTTGAAAAAGGTTTCCGATAATGGAAAAATGGTTGATTTGAGTTTTCGTTGAACTCTGTTTGAACTCAACGAAAATAGCTGGATTGAATAGTTGAAATTTAAAATGGCGATTTTTATTATTTTGTAAGTTGGATTTTGTATCAGGTTGTCAAAATGTCAACTTAGGAACTTAGTTTTAATACGATTACATGGAAATGCGTGACACCATTTTGTATTTTAAATTTTTTTTTCTTATTTGCTTTATGGATGCGTAAGTTTATGTAGAGTTGCCGCACGTAAGAATTAAATGCGTAGACTGCTAATTATAAGTTATGTATTTTTTCAGTATTTGCAAATACGTTTCAAAATGTATGCAGTTTTAGATATTTAAAAAATAAAATAAAAAAAGATTCACTTTTATATAGTTGTGACCCAAAAATATAATAATAATAATATTCGGCGCGACAGACCATTGCGGTCCAAGGCATAGTTTCCCGCAACCATTTGTGTTGAGCATATATTTTTTTTATTTTATAAATTAAGTTCATTTTCAGATGCGACTACTGGGATTGATGAAAAAAGTAAGCCGAAAAACAAAATTACGAAAAAAGGATAGAAGAAACGTAAAATAATTTCATGGACAAGTTCGTCCGCGCTGGTTTGGGAAAAACTTCGTTTTTGCATTACCCATCTCTCCAGCACTTGTAGAATAATAAAAGACATCGACACCAGAAGCATCGTGTAGATTAGGTCAAATTTAGGCTAGACACAAATTCAGCGCAGATTATCACATCATAGCCAAGTGTATTTATTTTCGCAGCGTAGGGCGTAACGTCTATTTATATGTCATGCGGCTCTATAGTAGTGATGTGCCAAACCGAAAATTTCTCAAACCGAGTTAAACCGAGCTGGAATTGAAGCAAACCGAGTTGCAAACCGAGTTGCAAACCGAATTGGCAAAAATATTTGAACTATTTTTCTTTATACCTGTTGTTTGAAAAAGTAAAAACAAAGGCATATAACTTAATCATAATTACATTTTTTAATCAATTTAATAAAAATTAATTTATTAGATAAAAAAAAAGCAAAAAAAAAATCATTAAACTAAATAAAAAACTTTGGAGCCAAAAAAAAATACTTCATTCATTCTTTAATCAAGACCACCAAATCTTGTTTCTAGTGTGGAAAGTTTTCAGTAAACCGGAAGAAGGAAAAGTTTTTTGCAAAGAATGATCTTCGTCTTATAAGTATTATGAAAATACTACTATATTGATGGTGCATATTAAATAAAACACCCAGGTGAATTCTTAGACATTGTTGATGCAGTTCTAAAAAAAATTGCGACTATTGCTTTTTTCAATATTTTATTTGTGTATCTTTATATCTTTTTTTATTATCAAGAATCTTGACTTTTTTGATGGAACTGATAACAGCGTTTCTCTGAGTCTCTTAACATAGGGTTCTTCTAGATTAGACGATTGTGGAGTCATAATATCAGCCACTGCTTGGCTTGTAAAAGGCTGAGCATTTGTACTTTGGATAATGTCAGTATTAACCATCCCATCAACATGTCTAAAAATTCACCGAGGTGTTTTTTTTATGTGCATCGTCAATGTACTCGTATTTCCTGAATACTTGTATGACGAAGAACATTTCTTGTAAATGACTTTTCCTTCTTCTGATTTATTAAAAAACCTCCCACACTAGAGACTTTTTTCTATAGCCCGAACCCGGCATTATTTTCTTCGTAAAATAAACGTACACGTTGGGATAAAAATTATGAAAAACAGTACTGTAATACCGTAACAAAAGAAACTGAAACGAAGCAGAATACGAACCAAAAATAGATATTGAAAAAGTTTCCAACTCGGTTTAACTCGGTTTGTATTGTATAAAAACGAATTGGCGAATTGATTAACGTTCTACTCACAAGTCGGATTGTTAGTTCAAAACTGGGTGTGTCGTCGGCCAAAAGATCTGTCTGCAGAGGAACCCCGCAAGGTGGAGTCCAGTAACCTCTTCTATCGAACTTAGTGGGGAATGAGCTGCTTGTATGCCTGAGAAGGGAGGGCTTCCGAGTGATTGCATATGCGGATGACGTTGCTATTGCCATCTCGGGAAAGCACCCTAACACCTTAAAAGAACTCTTGCAAAATGCTCTTAATAAGCTAACAAATTGGGAAGATTTCTGTGGCTTAGGAGTAAACCCCAACGGGTTGACCTATTTATTATTTATTAAAGGTACAAGCTTAACGTTCTCTGATAAAGCCAAGTATCTGGGTATGATACTAGACAGAAAGTTAACCTAGAAACCAAACATACAAGAAGGAGTTTGTAAAGCCACAGTGGCACTCTTCTCTTTCAAAAAAGCCATTGGAAACAAATGGTGCTTTCAATCCCATATCGCCCATTGGCTATATACAGCGGTAGTAAGTCCTACACTTCTATATGGTGTGACTGTATCAACTGTTCAACCTTAAACCACTAGAAATTTCCAGTAGACAAATAACCACCAGCACGGGTATTCCCCTTAATGCAATCTCCCAGTGGACCCGAAACGAAATCGGTCACTTTTCTATCCTGACTTTAGTTATTATTCTACCAGGCAACATAGACTACACTATTCCGCAACTCCAATTAAACAAAGGCTTTCAAGTCACCATCCCCCCCAGATTATTCAGGAAGAGGAAGCTCAATTGGAAGATGATGACATTCACTTTTACAGAGACGGGTCAAAAACTGTCGACGGGGTTGACGGAGGTGTTTTCTCAAAAAGGCTAAATCTTAGTCTCTCTTTCTAATTACTGTAGTGTTTTCCAGGCTTAAATTATGTCGATTAATGAAGTCTTGTCTTGGCTGAGAAGAAATGTCATATCCGCTTAGGATATCCGCATTTTCTCGGATAGCCAAGCGGTGCTGAATTCCCTGGAATCAGTCTCTACGAACTCTATTCTAGCCCATAACTGGCGATCATCTCTCATGGAGATGGCGGAGCAGTTCAACAGGCACCTGTGCTGGGTGCCGGATCATAGAGACGTTCCAGGAAACTGTAGAGCTGACGAACTCGCCAAAACTCAATTACACTACCCATGCTACCTGAAAATGGTTCTCTAGGCATTCCAGTCGCTGCATCTAAACTCATGTTAAAGAGGGACGCTAACGAAAAAACCAACCGTAGGTGGTCAAACGGAAATACTTGTCTGGAGACAAAGCAGGTCTGGCCCAAGATGGATCCAAACCGCTCCAAGTTTTTAATCTCACAAAAAAGATTGCACATAACATCCAGAGACCATTCTCCATCTTCTCTGTACGTACCCAGCCCTTACCCAAAAACGCAAGCTTTATCTGGGAGCTTTCTTTTACGGATCCACGTATCGATGGACCATTAATGGTCTAAGTGTGTCGGCCTAACCCTAGCCCTATGATGTTTACACATCACCCACGTCACTAGCACCAAACACCTTACCATACCCATTCACCCAGCAGCAATCTAACCATCACTATTCATTTCAGCGAACCGGAAAACTGTAGAATTGGCACACACCTTACCGTATCCAGTCACCCAGAAACAAACTAACCATCACTTTTCATTTCAGCGAACTTGAAAACTATGGAATTGGCACTTATATCGGCAGCCCACATCCCATCACAAAAATACTACGGATTCGACTCTAATATCAGTCGCCATCGCAAAAATGGTGTTCCTCCCACCAATCGCTGCATGTAAACTCATGTTAAAGAGGAATGTTAACGAAAAAACTAACCGTAGGTGGTCAAACGGAACTCCCACTACCTGTGTTTGATTTCAGAGTGTATGTGATATATGTCCAAGTTTGGTTGCATCAATGCGGTACTAGTACAGCACAAATATATAAATGAATTCTCTTCTTTATATGTATACTAGCTGACCCGACAGACGTTGTCCTGTCCCACTTTCAATAAATTTGTTTGTGATCGTTTTGTGAACTTGTGAAAAGCTATATATCTAAATGTCTATGGCGAATTTATAAAATAAAAGTTAGCCAAATCGGTCCAGTCGTTCTCAAAGTTTTTTTATTTCACCTTAAAACCTATTCTCATAACTACCAAATATACATAAAAAATTTCATAACAATCGGTCGAGCCGTTTCGGAGCAGTTGGAGGACAAACACCGTGACACGAGATTTTTATATATATAGATTAAAATCATTATAATACTAGCGCCTCGCTACCTGCACACAGAAGCCCCAGTGTGGGGGTGTACTATTATCTATATCCTTCCACCACCTGCCAATAACATACACTGAAAATTTCATAAAAATAGGTTTGTAAATTATATGGCTGATATAACCATTTTACATTTCACCACTCCTGGGACGGGGAAGGGCGGTGTACTATAGATTATAACTATTACCTATAACCTTCCTCCACCTGTCAATAATCTACATTGAAAATTTCATAAAAATAGGTTAGTAAATGTGAGTTTCCATAAATAACCAAGGCACACAATTTCATTTTTAAGTTCTCTACATTAACTTCGCGTGCCCGTGGCTGGCTGGCTGGTCAGATGTTGTGATAAATTTTTAACCCACTTCCTAAAGCCCGATTTTATTCAAACTTTTCACATGTGTGTGTCTCCCATGACAACACCATCTATTAAAATTTGGGCCTCTCGGTGCTGGGGGTTGGGGGCTCTCATACAAATATTTTACAAAATTTACCAGATTTTTTTAAAATTTTATACGCATTTGTATCTCTGATGGATAACACTTTTTGTAAAATTTTGGAAGTCATCGAGCCCCGGGGTTGGGAGGCACCCAACAAACAAAGTACCCGAATTTCTTCAAATTTTATACGCATATGTATCTCCGATGGACCACACTTTTTGTAAAAATTTGGAAGTGATCAGGCCCCGGGTTCGGGGGGCAACCCATACAAATTGTTTTAAAAATGTACCCGATTTTATTAAAATTTTATACACATGTGTATCTTCGAAGAAAAATTTAAATTTTTATGGGCTGTTTTTTTTATAGATGTATATGAGTTTTAGTGGTATGGTAGTCGAATCAGGGCAGTTTAAGGAAGCTACCATGGAAAGTTATCGAATTTTATCGGAACAGACAGAACACACATTTATGGAAATATAATTTTTATATAATAGATTTATTAAATTATATTATATTAAAGTATATACTTTGGATTATTCACATTTGAAAAGTTATTTATACCTACTTACGTTCTACATTTGGCATAGAATAATAAATCTCCGAATGGTAATAATGATTTACTCCAACACTTCGGCCAAGTTTTCTTACAAGTTTTCTATCAGCCATATTATTATAAACAAATTAGGTTACTAAAAGCATCGAAGCTGTACAGAATTTTTGTTGGGCACATCTGTTGTGACATAGATTTCGAAATAAACTAACGGTCAATTCATATACACAAGGAAGAGAGCTACTACTACTACTACGTTAGGTTCTCCAAAGTATGTAGATTAAAGAATAGCACAAATAAAAATGAACTATGTATACTTTGATAATGGTTAGACTTTTTATACAGAAGTATTCGGTCATGTCAACTTTTGGCAGAAGTCGATGAACAACTAAACACATTATGTAGCTGTATATCTACAGTGCCTTCAGATAGGCACCGTTCACTTTTTAGTTCAATGAACATTTATTTAACTTAACTAACCATTCGTGTTTCAAGTTACCTACATGTAAATCTTTTTCACATGACCATAGATGAAAGTGACTCTTCTCTACGCTATAACCTATCCTCGAAAGTAGGCATTATCCACAGTAGTGTGTTAACATAGAAAGTACTTTTGTTATTTACTGCAGTCTCAGCGAGCATACATACCCACAGTAGTTTTGCATTGAGCATGAGCAGTTTAGCAGAGAAATTGTGTTGGTCGTGTGAAAAATACATGCGTACATTACTCGCTGAAAAGTGTTTATCGTATAAGGTCCACTTTCCACGCTCATTATGTAATATACTATATTGGTCCTGGGACTTATGTTTACGCCCCATCGTGTGCGATTCCTTGCAATGCATTGCGTTCTTGACCATGGAACTGTCGTGTTTTCTTACTCCACACGTTCAGATTTCATATTTTAATCGATCCATGTTCTTAAACTAGATTGCCGAAAAACCGGCTTGTGTAAGTGTGAAAAACTATAGTAAAGCTTCTAGTTGCGTTTTTCCTAAAATTTAAATTAATAAAATAATAAAACGTTGCGATGGTTAAATTTAAATCTACACTGTGTAAATGTGTTATCAGGAGCTATCTGAGGCAAGTGTATCACCTTAATTTAATACAGAAAGAGAAAAATGATAATAATTTGTGTACGAGTATATCGCTGTTATCAGCCAGTTGCAAAGATATTTGCGGATGTTTTTTTAATTGAGCTTTTATATGAATGTATATAGAAGAACAAAATGTATGTTTATTTAATTGTATATACGAGTATAATAATAATATAATAGTATTATAATATGTACTATAATAATGCTTTAAAAGAGTGAACAATTTTTCATCATTAAATGCTAATACTTTAAACTTTGCATGGCTTCAATGCTTAAATAAGTTTTAAACATTGTTTTTAAGTTAATCCATAAATTGTAGTTAAAACTATTTGTTAAAAAAGGGCAAATAAAAATTAAAATTTTTCTGGTAAATTCTCTAAGCGGAGATACACATGTAGCAGTTTAAATAATATTGGGTTAATTTTTAAAAGAATTACATCAGAGCCTCTCGGCGCTGGGGCCCGATTACCTTCAAATTTTGACAAAAAGTGTTGTCAATCGGAGATACACTTGTGTATAAAATTTGAAAAAAATTGGATAAATTTTTTAAAATACTTCCAACTTCCAAGTTATTACAAAATGTTTTGTCACTTGGATATACACATGTGTATAAAATTTGAAGAAAATCTGGTTTTTTTGTTATAAAATTTGTACTGAAATTTTTTTCGACTTCTTTGAGGACCTATTTAACCAACTTCCTCACGACCTAGAGAGCTGAAATTTTGCAAGTATCTAAGTCCGAAATAGTATTTTTTAAATTCCGAATATGATACGTGTCGCGTTTCATGGGCTGAAATTTTTTTTTTTCGACTTCTTTGAGGTCCTTTTTAACCAATTTCCATATGACCTAGATAGAGAGATGAAATTTTGTAAGTGTCTAAGTCCAAAATAGCATTTTTTATATTCCGAGAATGACGAATGTCGCGTGTGGCGCGTGTGATGAGTTGAAATTTTTTTTTGGACTTCTTTGAGGTCCTTTTTAACCAACTTCCTCAGGACCTAGAGAGCGGAAATTTTGTGAGTGTGCAAGTCCAAAATACCATTTTTTATAATCCTCGTGTCGCGTGTTGCGCGTGTAATGGGTTGAAATTTTTGTTTTTTTCGACTGCCGAAATCCGATAATTTTTTTCTCTGATCTGTCAGACCAAAAAAATCATCTGCTGTTTTTTTAGTACCTACCAGAGAAAAGTTTTTTTTTCACCTCAATGCTTTACTTAGAAAAATAAATTTTTCACAGAGAATAAAAAAAAAATGCAGATCTGAATATTCCCAGTAAAATAATATCACCGATTACTCCGGCGCAGCCAAATTCTCTACCGATGATAAAGTTTTGTCCCAATTGATCTAAAAGTTCTAAGTATTCGTTTTTTTTGTCGAATGTTTAGCAGTGCTATACTATTGGGTAATTTGTTTCTTTGTTTGGATTTTCGATTTCTCATAATTAATGATTAATAAAGGGTGTTTTTTTGGGAGGTTTGTTTTTCCGATAGATGTCGTTTTATTTTATGACAGTTGTTTTGACAGCTCAAAGTGGCATTTCTACTCAGTATTGTTTGGCAAATCATTATGAAAAAAAAAAAAAAAAAATGACATTTGTGAAAAATAGTCGTGGTAGCCATATGCCAGAAATTGTGTTTAAATGTTAAATGCCAAAAAATTATCTACCAAATAAAAAAAAATTTTGGTCATTTCATAATTTTATATGTGTTTTATTCAAAAAAAAAATCGGCAACCTCTTAAAAAAACACGTTATATCTAACGGGTGTTTTTTTTTTGAATAAAACACATATAAAATTATGAAATGACCAAAATTTTTTTTTATTTGGTAGATAATTTTTTGGCATTTAACATTTAAACACAATTTCTGGCATATGGCTACCACGACTATTTTTCACAAATGTCATTTTTTTTTTTTTTTTTTTCATAATGATTTGCCAAACAATACTGAGTAGAAATGCCACTTTGAGCTGTCAAAACAACTGTCATAAAATAAAACGACATCTATCGGAAAAACAAACCTCCTAAAAAAACACCCGTTAGTTTCTTTTTCAATGACAGCTCTCCCTGCAGAAATGTCCTGGTGAATGATATGAGAGACGTCATCTCCTCCAAATCTAATAAATTATTCTTTGGTGAAGTGAGTTTCGGAATTGAGACATACGTCTATTTTTTTTTATATCCATGACTGCCTGTAACTCCTTTTTGTTGCATGTTATGTTATGTTATGTTGCAGCATTCCATTTGCAATCCTTGCCATTATTCTTATTCTTGTGTCGAAATTGGAAACGGATTTTTCTATACTAGTTATTTTCATTAATATGTCCTGTAGGGTTTCTTTCAAATTATCCTTTTGTTGCTCTGGAGAGCTGGTAGTAATACTAAAAGGGCAAACAACCTCGCATATGTTGAGCTAATCTTATGCTTTTTAATAATTTGGTTTTTTTTTCTGTTTTAGCATGATTTTTATGATGTTCGATTTTGTTCGATTCATATAACGGCAATTTTTACAGATGTTCACTCACTAATGCTAAGCCCTTATCCTGATTAGTTTCAGTTTTTAGTTCGGCAAAGATTCTTTGACGTATTTTCTCTGGCTGACTGAATAGCTTGTTTGCCATACAAATTTTTTAAAAAATGTACCTGATTTTCTTCAAGTTTAAGGCACATATGTGTATCTCCGATAAGATAATTTACATGAAAAATTGTTTTTTTTTTTTATTTAATAATGAATGGAGTTGTCTGTTGCTTTTATTTCGTCATCGTCTTCGGTGCGATTCTGTGGTGGTGCGCTACATTACCGCTGTTGCTGCGGTGTTGTTAATTCGCCGTGTAGTTTCTTGGGTTTGTATAATAATTGTTTACCTAATTTACAGGTAATGATCGATATAATTACCGGTAATTAAATTATGCATTACTATTTGACTAACCGGTAAATCGGCAGTCCTTAGTTAGCCGTGAAAGATAAATAAAAATGTAAATTCATTTATCTTGTTTTGTATCCGGTTGGTATATATGATATAACATCAAACATATTTGTACTATCGTATATAAAGGGTGTTTTTTTGGGAGGTTTGTTTTTCCGATAGATGTCGTTTTATTTTATGACAGTTGTTTTGACAGCTCAAAAAAAAAAAAAAAAAAAATGACATTTGTGAAAAATAGTCGTGGTAGCCATATGCCAGAAATTGTGTTTAAATGTTAAATGCCAAAAAATTATCTACCAAATAAAAAAAAATTTTGGTCATTTCATAATTTTATATGTGTTTTATTCAAAAAAAAAATCGGCAACCTCTTAAAAAAACACCCGTTAGATATAACAACTGTCATAAAATAAAACGACATCTATCGGAAAAACAAACCTCCTAAAAAAACACCCGTTATAATGGAACGCATCAACATATGCGCGAAAAAATATATATTGTGCAAATTCCAAGCACTCCAGTTGTAAACCTGCTTTCTTTTGGGTGTCTTTTCAGGATCTTTTGGTGGTCTTTTGGAGGTCTTTGTTGGGTGTATTTTGGATAATATTATTAATTTTTTGAAACGGGATTTACATACATTTTTACCATTAGATAATGATTTAAACTTAAAATCCGTTTATTTCAAATAATCTAATTCAGCCTAGAAGTATGCAATACTTAATTCTAATTTTAGTGCCTATTGTTTGACGAGTATGTACATTGCGATCTTGGGATTCGCTTTCCATTATCTAACAATATCATATCCGAGAATTATCGGAGTGTAAAAAACGACTTTGAGAACTAAATATTTCTCGGAGAATTAAAAAAAAGTAGTGGTGGGGCATATTATATTGACGCAGATTGTGGATAGGGGTAAATTATTGGCACACGAGCTAAATTTTTTTTTTGCTTTGTTACGCCAAAAAAGTTTCACTTCAACCGCGCGTAAAGGTTACACGCATAAGTGTCGATTCTATAGTTTTCGGTGATGTCCTTGGTGGTTGTGCCGATTCTAATTTTTTTTTGGGATCACTGAAATGAATAGTGATTGTAAGACACCTCTATTGGGAGAGGGTCGATAGGTGACGGGAGGGGGTGACCTACATTAGTGTCGATTCTGTAATTTTCGAAGTAGCTCAGATGAATTGTCATGGTAATACACCTCCGATGGGGTTGATTGTACAAGCTGCAACGCCGGGCTTTTAGGCGTTGACCTTACGATTCAGTGGATCGACACGCACATATGTTTAAAAATGGCTCGATTCGATGTCTTGTGTGCAGGTTATTTTACTGCTGTTTGTTTGCTTCACGTCCAGAATTAACGGTTGCTGAAATGAATGACATCGGCTCGAAATCGGGACCAGTAGAGAGATTTGTTACAGGAAGTTAGGGTGAAAACCCGCCTGTAGAGCCAAATCATATTCTTCAGTCTGCAGATCACCTCGTTGTAGATGAAAATAAAGCTTAATTATGCTATATGAATAAATGCTAATTTTCACCTTTCGAAACTATATATTTTTCCGATATGAAACAGACATAAACTAAGACACCAGTAGAATGCACTCTTGATATCCAACAATAATTGCAACTCCGAACAAACTTATTTTTCGACCCGAAAAGTCACTTTTTTTTCCACTTCTTCTAATCATATTCTTCTAATTGGTCAAAAGATTACATCTTCGGATTAAAGAAACACATTCAGTCATTAATTTTCAGCATATTTATTTAATTAACTTATTTACGTAACAAAGTTATAGTCTATGTAAAATCGGATTCCTAAGTACTTACAGAAAATACCTGCAAAATAAAAATATACATTTTATACGAGCAAATAAATTAATCTTGAGTCTCAGTCAATTATGTATAACAAATGTAATTCTTATCGAATTCCGCAACATTTTTGCCAATGTGATAAGTTGACAATTAGTCTAAGATACAAAATATTTCAAAATATTACCTTTAGATCTTGAGTTTTATAATCTTCATTTTGTCATATTAATTAAGTCATATTAATTAAGTTCGTCTATAACTTAACTTAACTTAAGATATCTTAATAAATAAATATATACGAGTATTAATTTTTATTGTATTAAAGCTAAACCATGTGTTGTGTATATAGTTTATAAAACAACTTTAAAAAAGTACAAATTCGTTTTAGAAAAATTATACTCGTAAATGGTGTTCGGTGAATAAACCTACATATAAGAATCTACAGGGTATCTCTCAGCCTCCTCAAGCATGTGCCTAAAATTCATCGGTTGTCTATTTTTGAGGTCGCCGTTGAAGCCATATTTAGTTGCAGACGATTTGTTGTTATTGCGGCTATGATAAACGTTGTCAGCCTTGTGATCATTCTTCAGATAACCGTTCAATAAACTTACATGGTGACTTATGCTTGGCACAGCCCCGGGAACATTATTTTCCAAATCTTGAAGGATCGCATCTGTATCGTCGGAATTATTTCGAGTTTTCATTAATAAGTTGTTTCCAGGAGTCGAATTCTGACCTTGGGAATCGTTGTTGTTGGAGTGCTTAAAATTTTGAATGTGATTTCGAACGATTTTTTCGAATTCTCTTTGTACAGATGGACTGTCAGTATCTCCATCAACCTATATAAATAAAAGTACAAAAAAGTATCCATTATAATAGAATAGAAATCAGACGAAAGTAATTGTACATAACTTCTAAAAAATCTCTTACACGTATTTGATTTTTTGTAAATTTTCCGAAAGTTTTTTAATTATTAGTATTTTTTAGTTGTTAATGACTCAAGTGCGATTTTCCAACACGTTTTACGCCCCTCCATTCCATTAGTGGGAGGTAATAAAAATAAATTTTTTTTTAAATTGGGTCAACCAAAACCCACCTCGACAGAGTTAGAGTCAAAAAGGGACTTTTCCTTAAAAGTTCAACAAGGGACGTGTTTAAAAGCGGGCGAGCCTAAACAGCCAACGTGACCCAATTTTACCGGAAGGTGGAAAGGTATTTTAAAAAAAAAAAAATTTTTTGGAAGCCCCTCTTTCATAAAGAGAAATTTAGTTTTTATTAGCTCGCTTTCGTGTATGTCTGTCTGAGAGGGTGGAATTTTATAATTGATTTTAAACTAACTTCCCATTGAGCTAGAGACTTGAAACTTTAAACATAGCTCAGAACTGGATGAACATTAACAACTCACAAAAAAAGACAACAAATCACAAAAAAAATTAATTCAACGCGAATTTGCAATTTGTTTCAAATCAACAAAAAAACACTTTGGCATGCCCCATTACTCAATACGGATGAAAATGATATCTGGAATTTCTGTCGTAACGTACCTGAAAGGGACAGGTTTGAATATGAGGCCTGAGTGAGGGGTGGTGATAGGTATGTAGTATCATTTCGCTATCTTGTTGGCAACGCTATGGAACTTGGTGCGCCAACTATGCGGATATTACTGTCGCTCCCGTCCCTACGAGATCGTTTTTTTAATGTAAGTTTAGTAAGTAATTGGTTAGTTTAGTTTTATGTAGCTTAGATTTTTTAATTTATAAGTTAATTCTTCTCAAAAGTTTTACTCTTCAAGTTGAAATTTATTATTAAAAAACAAGAAGATAACGTTCCAGACACTATGGCAGGTTTCGTAGCCTTGACCTAAGAGTGAAGCAGCTTATCAATCCAAAAATATTCTTTATGGGGACCTTGGAACATGCATTCACATACAATATATTGCTCTTCGAAACTGTACGATCTGAACAATCAATACTTTAATTTAACAAATAACAGTCACAGCACAGGGGTGCCATCGCATCTTTATGGATTTTTTTTTATAATGTACACACGCTAAAGGGGTTTGCACCCTTATAATGCTTAGCACAGCATGGGCGTTAGGAAATTAGGGAGAGGAAAAGATGAGATGTCTATGCACGCGTGTCTTAAATGACTGCAGATCATAGAAATGCGGAAACACAGAATCAGACAATTCATTCCACATAACTATCGTGCGGCTAAAGAAGGAATCTCTGAATTGGTTAGTGCGTGCGAAGATAGGCTTAATGGAGGACCTGTGAGCTCAAGTTGAGGCTCGGGTATTACGGATGTATTGGAGAATGGGCGGGATGCCCGTGGCTGGCTGGCTGGCTGGCTGGCTGGATTTTGTTATACTAAGAAAACTACTCGATCTAACTTACTTGATTTAAAAAAAATATAAATTTTAAATTGGATAAAGTTAAAAAAAAACAATCTCGTTTGTCTTTTTTATCCTGAATAAACAATAAATTTCTCTCATATTGTTTCGTTAGTACAATATATGTTAAGTTATTGCAACCTTAAAGAAAGCACAATTTGCAATTATAATGGATGCGGATACAATGGAATATCCGCAACATGCGGATAATCCGCAAAATACGGATAAGATTTCTAAATCCACATCCGCACTCATTCGCCAAAAACTATTGCGGTTATATCCCCTTTAATCCGCGGATAGCGGATAATTGCGGATATCAGCGGATATTACTATCCGATGCAGGGCTCTAATGTGTATCTTCGATGGACAACACTTTTTGTAAAAATTTGGGAGTGATCGGGCCCCTGAGTCGGGGGGCTCCCATACAAATTATTCCATTTGCGGCATCAAAAAATCATATCATAATGACTGTGTTCTGTGTGCGCTGATGTGCGCAAGCAGCGCTGCTCATTTTACGATTGGGGTTGTTTTTTTGTTGTATTGCAGCAGAGAGTATATATACTCTCTCTATAGAGATATCAAGAGGAAGTAGAACAAATATTTTTATACAAAACTGAATGGTTCCGCAACTTAAATGTGTTGTACACTCAGTTGTGTGAGTGAATTCTTAATTTGTGGTTTTGTACAATATTACGAGTATATGAAGAACTGGTTATGCACTCAAAATGCTTTACAGCTTAACTCCACTCAAAAGAAAGAATTTTAGTGGTACTTCGTACGTCGTTGTGTGTACGTCACATCAACCGTGCGCTTTGGCTGCTATGTTTTCACCACAAAATTTAATCTCCGATCAGAGAATTTACAAGAAAATTTTAATTTTTAAATTCGCATGCCCGTGGCACGTCTGTTTGTCGGTCGGTCGGTCGGTTTGTCGTGGAATCTTGCGACCAAACCACTTTCCAAAGCCCGATTTTATTGAAATTTTGCACACATGTGTATTTCCGGAGACAAAACTTTTTATTAAAATTTGGGGCCTCAGGGCCGAGGGGTGCCCATATAAATTTTTTAAAAATAAACACGATTTTCTTCAAATTTTATAGAAGTATGTATCTCCAATAGACAACACTTTTAGTGAAAATTTCGGATACCCCGGGTCACAGGGACATGGGGCCCCAACAAATTTTTTAAAAAAACTTAACCCGATTTTCTTCAAATTTTATACACGTGTGTATCTCCTTTTTTTTGGACATTTTTTGAGCAAATTCGCCCTGTGTTCGATCTTTTTGTAAACATTTTTTTTCCATATTTTTTGATTTGAATTTTTCCCATACAATTTTTTTTAACACAAGTGTATCTCCGATCTGCGGTGAGATCCTTTTTAGAAAAAAATTTTAAGTGTAGGGGGCTCTAATATTATTTTGTTCCAAATTAACCCGGTTCAAACTTTGCACACATATGTTTCTCCTATTAGAGAATTTACATGAAAAATTTTTATGGGTTGTTTTTATTGTTTGTGCAATTTGATGGAGAAACGCCACATTCTAGCATTACATATATACTTCAAATCACGGAATTTGAATGTCAAGTTTTGTTACCTAGATGACTAGTTGAGTTGGGACGTTAACTCGGCGTTTTTGTTTTGTTTTGAAAGAATGCTGCTGAAGCAGCAGGCAGTGCCTCTTAATAGCTTTTTAATAGATTTCATTAAAAGCGATAAACGCCTAGATTTCAGATTTCGAAAAAGGCACACTGTCAGATATAGTGTCGCTAACAAAAGACTTTTTATATTTTTTGACCTCAACGTTTACTTTGTTTGACAACAGATGCGTCTGACGTTGCAGTAGGAGCTCTTCTTAAACAATATATCCAGAGCAATTGCAAACCAGTTGCGTTCTTCTCGGCTAAGCTGAGACCATCTCAAAAAATTACAAAACGCACGCCAGAGAACTATTACTTTGTTATTTGACAACACAAAATTTTTTTGGCTTTTCAACAAAGGCTGGGTAAGGCGTTGCCGCGTCAAATACAATAAATCAGTTTTATATCAGGAAATTATATTGAGGAAATCTAGACGAGCCAAAAACCGATCAAGAACTTAAAACGCTCATGAAAATTCAATTCCTCTTCACTTCAAAAACGTAAAATGCAATCTGAACTTGAGATTTATTGCGATACTTTAAGCAGACAAATTCGCCATTATACACCGATCTCCATAAAAGGATATTCATATGATCTTCATAAAGAAAACTGTGAAACATAGTTTTGTCATTGTTGCCAAAGCATCGCTTTACGCACTGATCAGAAATAGTGGCTTTAAAGTACATCTTAGCACACACAGTGGCATCGAATACTCATCATGGATTTCTAGATTTGGATCTCTGAAAATTATCTCCACAGACGAAAGAGCTAAATTTAAGTCAGCGTTGTTCAGGGCCTTGGTAATGCTAGTAGGATTTTAGCAGGCTTCAATTCCTTACTTTACTATCCAGCTTCAATTGGTGTCTGTCTGAATTTAAGTATGGAATCATCAGACTTTAGTTTTGGTGGACTTGTTTTAATGAAAATATCTGTAGGAAGTGACGCTCTCTCAACATGCATCCGACCTTCAGGTCGCCCCAAAACCAGGTATGCCAGTATACCACAGGTATATTTGGTATCTTTCGTACCTTTCGAAAGACGCCCTTTTATATGAATTTATATGTATAATCTGTTACCAATTTAAATTTTGCTTTGAGTGGTTGATTGGAGCAGCTGTGAGCTACACCGTACATTCGCCGCGTTCTAATATGGGGCGTAATGGGTGCAATTTATTTTGTATATTTTTTACTATAAAAAGGAATACAATAAAGATTTACATCGATCTTGATTTCACAAATAACTTACAATTTGTAATCGAGAATTGTTGTCCATTGATTTCAGCATTGGCAATGTGAATTCCCTAAATATTTCGAGGCGGCGGCGAAATGATGAAACGGTGTCGTCAATTCGACCTCTTCCCAATTGCAACTTGGAGCAATCCAGCAAAATGACTGGTGGACGTTGTTTGTACTAAAAAAAATTAAAAATTATAAACGAAATCATCTAATACTTTCAAATTTTGACTATTACCTTCGTTTCAAAAAATTTAACTTGTTGCAAATTCCTTGGAAAACCGTCTATTATTATACCTTCTTTATCTTGCAGCTGGTGTATGTGGACATCTAAGAGATTATTTACAGCTTTTTCTGGAGCCAGGTCACCAGCAGAAAGTGCCTCTTTTACGGTATAACTTTCCGTGTTTGCTCGTGGAGCAGAATTGGTAATTGTCCGCAACAAATGCCCTACACTGTTTATCATTTTTTTTATTCGAATTATATTCGTGTTTTAAAAGTCACCAAAAACTCTTACCTTATGTGACCCCAACCAGGATTAAGACCAACCGCCTTTAAGCACAATGTTGCTTTATTGCTTCCTGGACCGCCAATTACCCATATTACCGATGGTATCCTATTTAGATTTAAATCGATACCAATATTACTTGAATGTCTCGTTACTTCCATTGGCTTGGAATCCAAATGGTCATTTTTATCATTATAACGATTTGGAGCCATTTTGTCAGAATCATAATTGGCAACATTTGAAGCAACACGAGAGACAACAGCATTGGTTAGAAATATGTTGCTTGAATTGTTGTTTGATCTATCTCCTGCTGGACTAGCTGCAATTTCTGTAATATTCTTCTCTTGACTAGGAGCAGTTTCAACACTAACTATACTGCCGGGTATGTCATTCATCCCTCTGCCCATACCTGTTATTCCATTCAGAATTGCCTCTTGATTTTCTAATGCATTTAGAGTGTTTAGCACAGCGGCTCTAAAATCCTTGTAGACTTCGGATGGTGTGCGTTCACCATTAACCTAAATGATATTCAAGATTAGAAATTAGAGCAGAACGACTACCTATTATTAAATAGTTTTTTTAAAAACACTTAAAAAAATGGAGGTGTGGGCACACATGACATTCTTTTAAGGACGGGACCGGAATATTCAGTAAATGTGTACTAAATTTTTTTTTCAAATTTTTTATTTTTTTATTTTTTAATTTTTTTTTTATTTTTTTTTTTGTTTTTCGTTTAAATTTCTTTTTCACTTAACAGATTTCTCCTAAGTGCTATACTTTTTGAGTTTCGAAAAACTGTCTGAGTAAACTGTCACTTCCGGCTGTCAGATTTCCGTCAAAATCATCTGGCCCCTAACAATTTATGTAAAAAGCTTAAATATGAATTTTCATCCCGATAAGTTCAGCCGTCTTTTTTTTCATTTTTGCTTTTTCTGACGCAGGATATATGGTAATGGGTAAATCTGCAAAAATCCCGAGTAAAAGTAAAAGTAAAAGAAAGTAAAATTTCTAAGTATGACAATTAGAAAGTTATTTTAATTATTTTTAAAAAAACTATTTAATATTTATAGTGAAAAAGCTACTAATAAAATGGAATAATCCAACAATAACCCCATAAAAGAAATTCATTAAATTCATTACCGCTAGGAGCATATCGCTTTGGTCGAAGTAATCGGCGACAGGCATGACGTTTTTAAAAAAATTTTCTAATTCCATTTTGGCTAGTGAGAGAACAACATGGCCTAATTTTGCACCATAGTCAATTTGTTTTTGTAATACAGATTGACGCCATGATATTAATATTACACCATTAACAACTTGTATCTGTAAAGTAAAAAATTTAAAAAAATAAGTTGTAAATCTTGTTATTTTCATTATTTTATATAAATATATATACAGGGTGTATCCGTTAAGGTGGAAAATACTTAAAGGGGTGATTCGTTGGTTAATTTTGTGAAAAAATCGTATTCTGTGTGTGTACGTAGCGCTTTAATGGATAAGACCTATTTTTGACCTTACATTATTTCACGCCCTGTAACACTTGAACGTATCTAGCTACAAGGTTCTTCAAATTCAAAAAAAATTATTTAAAAACGCGATTATTTCAATGAAGTATTAAAGATTACCTACTCAATTTTCTACAAATCCGCCTTATAAAATATTTATGCATTCGGTCAACAGGAGCAGGGTTACAATTGAATATTTCTAAAATTTACGAAAATGTACTATTGATCTTACATGACTTCACAACGTATAAATTTTGAAGGTTACTGTTGGTCTTATTTGAAAAAAAATAAAATTTTTAAGATCAAACAATGTACATTTTTTTAAATTATTTAAGCCATATCGATATGAAGTCAAAAATTTTGTTTTTAAAACTGGATGTACAAACACGATTATTTCGAGAAATTCTCTCGGATATTTTTTTTTGGCAGATGTAATATTAAAGTGTATTGAATTTTCTACAAATCTATGGCAAAATATTTGTGCATTCAGTCAACAAGAGCGAGATAGTGCGGCTTGTGTTACTACTACTACGTAAAAAAAGAGTTGAATGCCGTCTTATAGTGTTCCTGCACCAACAGTCCAACAAAATTAAACGTGGAATGGATGAACTCTTACCACTTCACTCCAGTGCATAATCTGCTTCAAGCGGACTTGCCCAGAAGGACCTTATTTTACGAGTGACACCATTTTTATGTGTCCATTTTCCCCACATTTTCCCGCATGTGACCACTAACAAGTGACTTCTATCGGATCGTATTCGCATCATGGGGTTTACCGGGTTTTGTTAAGGCGCATATTCTGTAAAAGTTTCAGCTCAATCGGCTGTCTAGTTTTTGAGTTTTAGTGTCGATTACTAACCAATAGACATTCATTCTTAAGTTCTCTATATTAACTTCGCGTGCCTGTGGCTGGGTGACTGACTGGTAGAATCTTGTAATCAATTTTTACCCCCTTCCTAAAGCCCGATTTTATTCAAACTTTGCACAATTGTGTATCTCCGATGAGAACACTTTCTATTAAAATTTTGAGCCTCTCGGGCCTTGGGTTCGTGGGCCCACATACAAATATTTTACGAAATTTAACCGATTTTCTTCAAATTTTATACATCTCCATCTCTGATGGACAACACTTTTTTTAAACATTTGGAAGTGATCGAGCACCGGGGTCGGCAGGCACCCATACAGATTTTATAAGGAAAGATACCCGATTTTCTTCAAATTTTATACACATGTGTATTTTCAATTAGAGACTTTGCAAGAAAAATTTTAATTTTTATGGGCTGTTTCTGTATATATATAATTAAATTACGTACAAAACGCAGCACAGAAAGCAGCGCAGCGAACAGTGCAGCACACAGCACACAGTCATTATGATGCCGCTTTAATATTCAATATAGTTTTTTTGTTATATTTAAGCAATTTTTGTATTAACCTTAACATATATGTCAGAGATATGACTTTTTTATAGACCTTTCTACAACTTTTCAATAGAAGGCAATTAAATATCTCTTACCGTTAAGGCACCGTTCGTAAAAAAGCATTCGCTTGACTGTTTTTTCGTCAAATTTAGTTATTTAGTTACAAAGTTTGGTTTAGTCGCCACGAGTCGACGACGACGACGTAACGACAGTAAATAAAAGAACGACTCGTGTTTGCTGCACAGAACAAATAACCGAGAATAGTAAGACGAACGACTAACATTGTTTGTAATTTCTGGCGACTGTCTGTTTTTTGTTAAATAAAAGGACGAGAGTGACGTCAATGGGGAAGTGGATAAGCTTACAGTCGCTGAGCCTAAAAGCGAATTGAAGGCACTTAAGGCCCGTGCACACTGAAGCGGCTGCGGCGGCGAAAACCGACTATTTCCGACAAACGCTGCACATGTAAATAAATGAAAAGTCGCACACTTGCGCGATCTTGGAAGAGCGTTCGTATTCCCTGCAGCAAACTACTTGCGAACGACGTCAGAAATTTGAGCGTCAATTCGCACGGTAGACGATTTGTTTGGGAGAGAATTATTGCAAAACTGCGTAGTTATATGATGTTGTTTGGTACACTGTATAAGAAAACAGACAAATAACAAAAATATGATCAACAGACTGAACGTTATTGTGCTCGGTGCATTTCGGTGCATTTGTCAGTATTCAGTCAATATGTGTATTACAGAGAAATTAATAGAAAAAAAGCGTTACCAATCAATTTTATTTGATTTGACTCACAAAGAGTACAAAAATATTAAAAAAGCGATAACATATGGGACGAAATATCTTTGTCCATTGGTGGCAATAGTGGTAAGTAAAAGTACATTTTTCTTTGCAAAACTTGTGAAAATTATATATTTTAATGTCTTATATCTAATTCTTATCAAAAAACGAAACGAATTTTTCACGTAAGTGAAAAGCTGAGTTTGTTGGTCTTCTTGAATCATTTTCAAGAATTTCAAGGGTCCCAATGACAGGATCGTTTTCTAGTAATAAATTTATTGTCTGGTCATCATTATCATTACAATTTTTTATGCGCAAGTAATTATGTATAACACATATTGTCTTGACCACAATTATGCCCGTTTCAATTTTAATCTCGATTGGTCTTAAGAGCAGGCGCCATTTATATGCTAAAATTCCAAAAGGCATTCTCGACGACACGACGGGCTCGGCACAACCTTTTGTTGAACTGTTCTTTGCGTCCATTTGATCTCGATTGACGATGTGGAAATGGTCGCATAAAAAAATCCCTTAGCGGAAAAGTTTCGTCACCTACAAGCACATAAGGTGCAGGCTCATTGTGATTTGGAAATGGCCTTTCTTCGGCAACTGAAAGGTTTTGTTACTCAATCGTTTCCCAATTGCAGATTCTTCAAGGATTCCGCCGTCACTGTTTTTCCGTAGCCTCCAACATCAATACAAATAAATTTGTATTCGTAATCTACGATTGCGAGCAACACAAATGAAAACTTTTGCAAATAACAAAAGTAAGTTGACCCAGTGTTGTCGGGACTTTTTATTGTTGTATGTTTTCCGTCAATACTACCTTAACAATTCGGCAACTGCCAATTTTTGTAAAATCCATCTATAATTTGTTCCTTCCCATATTTTTTAGATGGTTCTATATATAACGGCTGCATACGTTTCCATATTGCACTGCAAACTTCACGAACTTTGATCTGCTTCTGTTTTCACCTTTGTTCGACTCATTCCGCAGCTGCTGCCGCTGTAGTGTGCCCCCAGCAGGCGGCCTAGTGTGCGTGCCATCTTCGGCAATCGCTGCCGCAGCCGCAGCCGCTTCAGTTTGCCCGGGCTCGTGATGGAGTTCGGAGAGGCGAGGAGCAGTAAAGAGGCGCACAGACAACTTAGCAATATGAAGAAGAAACCTGACGAGTCATTCCAGGGACACTTTGGTCCGAAGAAAACTGAATATATCATCTGCCAGGATTTTTGGCTTCCACAAATGCGGCCAAAGGTCGAGAAGTTCACCGGCAACTGTATTCAGTGCATGTTAGCGGAGAAGAAAACTGGCAGAGAGGCAGGTTTCCTCAATCCAATCGAAAAAGGCATTCAACCCTTGGACACCTATCACGTGGATCACCTGGGACCGATGACTTCTACCAAAAAGTGCTACAATAATATCTTCGTGGTTATCGACTCCTTCACCAAGTTCATTTGGATCTACAGCAGAAGAAGAATTCCGATCAAGAATTTTCCAGGACTACTGCGGGGAAGAAGGTATCGAGCATTATCTGATCACCACTGGTGTGAGGCGTAGGCACGGCCAGGTTGAGCGCATGAACCGAGTTCTCATAACTGTTTTGACAAAGCTTTCAGCGCCGAAACCGGATACCTGGTACAAATATACTTACCAGATGCAGCAGTATATCAACGCTTCGTACTGTCGGAGCATCGAAACAACTGAGTTTTAACTGAGATGGAAGAGGATGCAGCTCAAGGATGATCCTGAATTGAGAGCCCTCATTGAAGAGGAATTCCGTTCCAGTTTCTCGTAAGAACGTTCTCAGTTGCGGGAAGCAGCGTCGAAGCAGATTGGCAGGGTGCAAGTTGAAAATCAAAAGACTTTCAATATAAGGCGAAAGAAGGCAAATCGGTACAAAACCGAAGATATCGTCGCCATATTGCAAGCTCAATTTGCGCTAGTGCTTAAATTTAGTGAAGTTTCTGGGACCATATAAAGTAATATCTGTTCTGCGAAATGATAGGTCACTGGTTGAAAAAATTGGCGAACATGAGGGTCGCCTTAGTACGAGTTCATCCGTTAAGTTGTGCGAATCGATAGAAAGATACTCCAATTTTCAAGCGTTTATAATTATTAAATTTAGATTACTTCACACTTCAATCTAAAACAGTCCATAAATTTTTTTTTGTAAATACACTTTATTGTGTATACAATTTGAAGAAAATTTGATTTATTTTTTAAAAAAATGTTTATGGCAGTCCCAACCCACCGACCCCAGGGCCCGATCACTTCCAAATTTTTACAAAAAGTGTTGTCCATCGGAGATATGCATGCGTAGAAAATTTGAATAAAATCGTGTAATTTTTTTATAAAATTTGCATGGCTGCCCCCGACCCCGGGGCCCGATCACTTCCAATTTTTTTAAAAAAATTGAAGAAAATCGGGTCACTTATTAAAAAATTTACCCAAAATGTTAACAGAAAGTGTTGTCACCGGAAATACGCAAGTATTGAAAATTTCAATAAAATCGGGTTTGGGAAATGAGTTAAAAATTGATCACAAAATCGGACCCGCCAGCCAGCCAGCCACGGGTACGCGAAGTTAATATAGAGAATTTAAAAAACAAAACACATCCATTTTAACACGAAACTTATCATCAATTGTCGTTCAGTTTAAACTATATGCAGTTTAAATATCCCTATGTGGAAAATCGATAACAAATCCATTTTTCCCAACATCACGTGAATGTAATTATATGTGTATCGTGATAAAAGAAATATGGTCTGAAGAACATGAATACAAGAGTATGTCCATAAAACACGACCGTCCAGTAAAATCATGGTCGTGCCCTTGAGCTGTCGTTGTTATGTAACAACAATTTAACTAACACAAATGCGACACGTAAGAGAATCAATCAATATATAAATGAGTGTGTTTTATTATTTATGTTTTTTTTGTGTGAGTATACAAGTTTGGAGTATCTAGATCTGGAATACTAAATATGATAGTTTTATTGGATTAACATTTTATGTATTCGTATTTAAAAAAATCAGTTCTAGCTTTAGAATTATGGACCAGCTCGTAAAAAAATTAATGTCATGAAATTTCTTTTTTTTTTCTATAATTTACTAAATTTCTTTTTAATTTCAGAAACGTAAATGTAAAATTCGGTTTTCGGGTAAAACCATTTATTCGTGTGAAAGTAGGCTAAACATTTTGAAAACTCAATTTCAGGTGGTTCACACACACCGTACGAGTCACATGCGGGTTGGATGTCTTGCGAATGTTGGTTAAAAACAACCTCAAAAAGTTAAAACAGACAGACAATTCAGGGTAAAGTCAAGCTACATTTTTTTAATAGAGATGATTAAATGCTAAAATGCGAGTAGATGTATGAGCACATAACAGCAGGCTGCTTATTGGAATGAATCACTATATAATAACAATTGTGTGAACAGTGCAGCCTTCCAAAATGCCATTCATATGAACTTTCGTCTAAATCAACTTCAATAATTCCAAGTGAAAGCTCAGCAATGATGTTAAATAGTCAAAATGTTTTTACTCTAAATAAAATATTATTTACGCCTCATCAGTTTATTTGCCTGCAAGCCATGAAAATGCTTAGTTTGTTTAAAAAACATACATAAAACCGTTAAATATTTTTGTGTCAGCATTGATACGTCAATATAATACATATTCATAATAATTGCCCTTGAGTTTGCATCATTAAGTTTGATCTAAAAAAAGTTGTCCCCACATCATTCCGTATTATTTTAGCTTACTTAACGTTACCACGATTATACGTTCATACTAAAAAAGTATAAAGGAACCCTCTAAACGGTGAAGATAATTTATATTCATTTCGACGTGCTCGACCTTTAACTTATTACGCGTGATACAATTTATATCAAGTTTGATGAACTGGAAAGTAAGCCATTTAATGTATAAAATGTACATAAATTTACACTGTACTATTTGGAGGCGAGGCTGCAAACAATCTAAATAAATAATAATTTTGAGACTATTTATTATCTATTTTATACGATTTTATTAGTTTATAATGGGATTATTTGTCAAACAGCAACGCGGTTCTAAGTGCCATAGTTCGAAAAGCTAACACTAAAGCACTATTTTGAAACGTGCACTGGAATATTAAATCCGAGATTTCTTTTAGTAAATCTCGTTTTACTGTTTCAAATTAATTTAATTTTAATATAGACTCTTTAAGTTGTAACTTTATAGAACCTATTTTTTAATATGTAAATGTAATTATGGGTAAATTGAAAACTGAGGAGATTTACCTTTTCAGAATATTCTACAACATCCCGCATTGATCGTGGATATCCTGAGATTATATAGGTTTTGGCAGCTGGAGCCATTTTCATTTCTAACATAAGCACTTCTGTTACGGTTTTTGAAGATAACTGTGAGAAATCCTGCATATCTAAAATATGTTTTTTTTATACTGATGTTTTAGCAAATAGCAAACTGTAAAAGTTTTTCCGCAAAAAACTTACCGTTACCTATAGCGTACTGTTGCAATAAATCCATCATATTGATGTGTGTCACACCGCGCCTTTCTTGCATAAACGTATCACAGTGTGTTACCTTACCACTACCTGGGCCTCCTGCAGGAAACACGCATAATTATTATTAAACAAACAAAGTCGCTCCTCAATTCAAGTTCCTCAATACGACTTGATATCGCTAAATACCTAAAACAAATATCACTGGAACTTTTGGCGGATCGAATTTTATTTTTCCAACATTTTGTATATCTGTGGTTCCTGTGTTTACAGAACCAACTCGCGTGGCACTTGTGAAGTTTTGTGTACCTTTCCATTGGCCGCCCTGATCGCCGGTGTCTTGAGCAGCGCTGGCATCTAAAAATTTAAAAAACGATATATTAAATAACAAAAGCTTAATAATAAAATAATGGAACGTATCCATAGTGTACTATTTTTAAATTCTCTATATTAACTTCGCCCGTGGCTAGCTGGCTGGTTAGATCTTGTGCTCAATTTTTAATCCACTTCCTAAACACCGATTTTATTAAAATTTTGCACACATATGTATTTCCGATGACAAAATGTCCATTAAAATTTGGAGCCCCTCGGGCCTCGGGGGGCTTCCATACAAATATTTTAAAAAATTTACCCGATTTTTTTAAAATTTTATACACATGTGTCTCCTATTGACAACACTTTTTGTAAAATTTTGGAAGTGATCGGGCCCGTGGTCAGGGGGCACCCATACAAATTTTATAAAAAAGTACCTAATTTTCTTCAAATTTTATACACATGTGTGTCTCCGATGGACAACACTTTTTGTAAAAATTTGGAAGTGATCAGGCCCCGGGTCGGGGGGCACCCATACAAATTTTATAAAAAAAGTACCCGATTTTCTTCAAATTTAATACACATGTGTGTCTCTGATTGACAACACTTTTTGTAAATATTTGGTAGTGATCGGGCCCGGGGTCACCCATACAAATTTCATAAAAAAGTACCCGATTTCCTTCAAACTGTATACGCATGTGTATCTCCGATGGACAACACTTTTTGTAAAATTTTGGTAGTGATCGGGCCCCGGGGTAGGAGGGCACCCATACAAATTTCATAAAAAATTACCCGATTTTCTTCAAATTTTATACACATATACCTACGATTAGAGAATTTACAAGAAAAATTTGAATTTTTATGGGCTGTTTTTTACGAAATAATTTCGTTTATAATAAAAGGAATTTTGTATTTTTCACACACATGGAAATACTCGTATACTCGATACTCGAGCTACACATACATATATTGATCCATTTTAATAAAATATCTTTACAGCTTTTCGACTATATTCAACTTTTTTCATCTCAAATTATTATGTTTGGCTTTTTGTATGTCTGGTTTTGTGCCAGATTTTCAACTAAGTGTTAGGAAATTAACCAAAAAGGCGTGACACCCAAACAGTGTGTGAACTAAACTAGACCTAAAATTACAACAAGAAAATATGAAATTAACTTGTAATAAATAAATTACAAGACATTATCTTCTTTTATTTTCTCTCAGCTAAAAAATTTCTCAAACGGTTGAGAGTAAGAAGTTACGACCTAGAGCGCTAGAACCGATTTCCAGTGTGCTATTCCTACTACACCTTGTTTGCAATCAAGAGTTTGCCGAGCGTAGCCACTCACCCAAGCCGCCACTTTGCAAGTCCCACCGAGGACTTTTATAAATTAAGAGTCAATCGACTCTAATTGGTCAATTTATGACCAACCGCTCCATTTTTTCCCTGTTTTACATTTTGATCGTCAGTTGAGAGACGTGCTCAATACTGCTCTCGGCTGAACATCTGACCGAAAGTCTATTCGATTTATAAGAATACATAATTATTTTAAGTTATTACTCAAGTATTGTAATTATTAGGTTGAAAAAAAGAATAAGGAAAGAAATAAAAGAAACCAAAGAAACTAAATAACTTTTTATTATTGTAATTTGTAACACCAACCAACGACTTGAACCCTGGGTATTTCGGCGAGCGAAACCACAGCAAAACTGTTTTACATTTTGATCGTCAGTTGAGATGCGTGCTTGAATACTGCTTTCAGCTAACCATGTAGCTCCATTTTACGTATATAAAGTACGAGTCAATCGACTCTAAAGGTAGTACTGGTCAGCCTTTCCGACCGACCACTCCATTTCCCCTCTTTTGCATTATGATCGTCAGCTGAGAGGTGTGCTTGAACACCGCTTCAGCTGACCATCTAGCACATTTCCTTTTGATCGCCAGCAGAACAGCGTGCTCTCGGCTGACCATCTGACCCGAAGTCTATTCGATTTATAGGAATACATAATTATTTTAAGTTATTACTCATGTATTGTAATTATTAAGTTGGAAAAAAGAAAAAGAAAAGAAATAAAATAAACCAAAGAAACTAAATATCTTTTTATTATTGTAATTTGTAACACCAACCAACGACTTGAACCGTGGGTATTTCGGCGAGCGAAAACCCAGCAAAACACATTAGACACTTCTAAATTTTTACAGAAAGTTTTGTCCATCGGAGATATGTGTATAAAATCGGTCTAATATTTAAAAAATTATTAAAGAGCAACTCGACCTTAGGGCCACTCCTAATAATTACAAAAAGTGTTGCCCATCGGATTAAATACGGAGTGTATAAAATATGTAGAAAATCAAAACATTTTTTTAAAAATTTATTTGGGAGCCTCCGACCCGATCACTTCCAAATTTTTACAATTTTTACAAAAAGTGTTGTTCATCGGAGATACACAAGTGCATAAAATTTGAAGAAAATCGGTTAAATTTTTTAAAAAGTTTGTATGGGGCTCGGACCTTGGAGCCCTATCGCTCCAAAATTTGTACAAAAAGTTATTCCATCGAAGATGGAACAAAATTCGGGTAAAATCGGGTGAATTTTTTAAAAAAAAATTTTGGGGCCGACCTTAGTGCTTGATCACGCCAAAATTTTTACAAAAATTGTTGTCCATTGAAGATAGACATATGTATAAAATTTGAAAAAAGCGGGTTAGTTTTTAAAAAATTTATATCGGGCCTCAGGGCCGAGTGGTGCCAATTTCACAGGATTTCACCGGTGTTTTTCACCGGAAATACACATGCGTGCAAAATTTAATTAGAATCGGGCTTTGGGAAGTGGGTTAAAAACTGATAGCAAGATTCCACGACAGACAAACAAAAAACAAACACACGGGCACGCGAACTTAATACAGAGAATTTAAAAAGCAGTATATAACTACTGCTTTCGAACAGACACAGTGTTTTTTCAAATACGGATTTTTTTAAGAGGCAGACTAAGGCAAAAAGTCTTAAACTTTCGACAAGCTAGTGAACGCATTGTATGTAACAGACCAAATTATGGCTGAAATTGTCAACATCTGCCTATACATGCTAACGCCTCTACAGAGGAAATGATCATTCAACCGCTAACGATTGTTTCTTCGAGCGGCTCGACAAAATTTGCGAGCAATGCCCAAAATATGGTACAATAGTACTGACAATAAGCCAAAATTTATGTATAGTCAGAGGAAAGAAGTGATTGATTTAACCATGTCAAACGACAAGATGATCAATTAAATTAGAAGATGAAAAGTGATTAAAAGGGGAACATCGTTTAATTGGCTTTCACTTATGCGCCGAACTTAACACACTCTTAGAGGAGCTGACTGCAAATTCCAGAGGTGTCTAAAACTAAAGGCAGTTCACAAGCGAAATGAAATTAAAGAAAGAGCACATATTATTATGTGTAAATCCTTGATAGATATACACATAGTGGCTTTTCCAGGCTGAAAGGAGCGGAAGGGGAAACTCTGTGGAACAATTAACTACAAAAACTTTGCAATTACGCATTAACGGATATTGAAATCGACTAGGAGAAAACAGAATGAAAATAAGGCAAAAGTAAGAAAGTGAAGCTCGAGTCTTATAAGATTTCCGCTCCAAAATATGTGAGTAGAGAGAGAAACAGCCAGGCTCTACCAGATCTTTCAGAACGACAGCATAGCTAAGCTTAGCTATCTTAGGAAACCTGGTTATATCTTCACTAACACTATGCGGGAGGCCAATGATATTTTACTTGACACTCACTTCCAAGAACAAGAGAACTAAGGGAGATTAATGGTGTCAACTTGGCTCTGGAGGGAAGAATGTCAGCAAGATTGAGTGGTATGTAGCAGGAAGGGTGGCTCAATCGGAGGCAATGTCTGCCAAGGATTTTGAACCGGACCTGATGGGTGGTATAAATTAAAACTTTTGTTGTTAAGTTTTATAAAAAAATATTTTTTGGAGCAGAGCTCCTTCTTTATTTGATGCAAGATAATAACTGAACTTTGAGCTTAAACAATCTAGATCTATTATACCTATCTTATTCTCTATGTGCATGCAAGTATTTTGTGTTGGGATGTCGTCAGCAGATTCTATGATTGTCCATAGGGTTTGGGTTTGTCGTAGGTGGCCACTTAAATGTCCGATCCATTAATGATTTGGGATTTATGGTTTTCGTCTGCGCGTGTGCGCAATTAATTTTTGGTTTGTTATTACAGCTGCGCGTATGCGTATGCTTAATGAAGAGCCATAAACTTATTTCCATTTCGAAGTTTGTTGTTGCAGCTGCGCGTATGCGTATGCTTAATGAAGAGCCATAAACTTATTTCCATTTCAAAGTTTGTTGTTGCAGCTGCGCGTATGCGTATGTAACAAATAGTTGCAAAGTTAATTTAAGTTGCCTTAACTTATATACCCAATAAGCTGAAACAAAGGTGTTATGGACTTGTAGAGGAGGTAAAACTAGTGTGTACATCTAGATTTGCCCGCGGTTATATTCCTTCTTGTTTATCGGTTCCTGGATCGGTTGGATAACTGGTGTGCCAGAAATGGACTATCTGTAAATCCGAGCAAAACGACTGCGGTTTTATTTCCTCTGAAGCGTTAATTTGATGGTATTTTTCCTCCCGCAAGGCTTCACTTTGTAATTCAAGATTGCAAGATGAAATGGAAAATGCACCACGAGTTGAGAATACCAAACGCTCAGTTTATCTTTATTCAATGTAAAAGAGCATTTGGTAAATGGTACGCTGGTTGTACTTAACGATAATCAGACCCATTGTCTTCTATGCACCAGTTGTCTAATGGCTAAAAACTTGTCCCAAAATGTTGACGCACATACCGAGAATTGCGAGTTTTTCAGTTTCCTCGATGCAACTGCCATTCATGGATAATGACATTGGATTTAAGATTCGCTTGGACGACAGGGGACAGCATTTCTACTCGGTTGTTTTCTCCCCAATTTATTATGCTGTCCAGGTTAGAATTTAAAATGCTTAATATAAGTAGTTGTTTGAGTTCCACATGAGAATTGCAAGGACGTTCCTCAAACTTATATGAGAAGCTGAGAGTACTGTGGTCAGCGAAGGAATAAATTGGATTAAAAGTAATGGACAAGAGATCATTAATAAAAAAACAACCCATAAAAACTAAAATTGTTCGTGTAAATTCTCTTATTGATACACAGTGTGCAAAGTTTGAATAAAATCGGGTAACATTTTGAAAAAAAATTTTGGGAGCCCCCTTATCCTGATAACTCCAAAATTTTTACAAAAAGTGTTGTCCATCGGAGATACACATGTGTATAAAATTTGAAGAAAATCTGGTACATTTTGTAAAATATTTGTATGGGATCCCCCGACCCCGAGACCCGAGGGGCCCCAAATTTGAATAAAAAGTGTTGCCATGGGAGATACACATGTGTGCAAACTTTCAATAAAATCGGGCTATAGGAAGTGGGTTAAAAATTGATCACAAGATTTGGTGTACCAGTGCCTCAGCCAGCCAGCCACGGGCACGTGAAGTTAATATAGAGAATTTAAAAATGAGGAAGAGTGTCAAGAACAAAAAATAACCCTGTGAAACGCCAGAGCATTTGTGTGATGTTTTTTAGACTGAAAATTGTTCAAAACAACTTCAATTGAGCGTTCAAAAAGATAGCTCCTAAGAATTATCTCCAATAAAGAATTTTTTTGTAGACTCCATAAGCACGCATTTTGAAAATAATATCGAGTGGAAGAGATTAGCTCTCACCAAATTGATGCAGAGATCGGTGCAACTGTTCAGATATGCCATCAAATCACCAGTAAAACGTTGCCCGTAGTTCTAGTCATAAGGATTTCGTTAGTTTCAAGATATTTCACGAGCTGAAAACTCATCAGCGTTTCCATGACCTTGGAGAGAATGAATTAAGTGCTATGTGTCGGTATGAAAAAGTAGACGACGGCTCACCTTTTTGGGTATGGGCTGGACAAAGGCTGTTTTTCAACTTCTCGAAAAGAGTCCAAAAGAATAAGAGTAAGCTTACGCAATGGTTATGCCAGCTTGGAAGAACATCACTTAAGAACTAATGGGGAAATACTATCTGGCCCAGCGGAACTGTTATTGTTAATATCGTTGAAAACTCTAGCAACTGCACGAGTATGAATGTAACTCAGTCCCATGGAGTGTTCAATACATGGAGGTGCAGGCGGCAGCAATGCACAATCTGGAAGCGTGGAGCTAGCTGCAAAATGCTCAACAAATAGATTGGCCTTGTCCTTAGAGTTGACAGTTGGAAGGTCATTATAAAATAGCGTTGGAATTGACGACGAGGCTGTATTTTTGATTCTCTTCACGATTGTCCAAAAATGTTTACAACCCATGGGACATTGTAGTATTTTATGCCTCAATTTTTGGTCGTAGGCGAATTTGACTCGCTGAATTGCAATCATTTCTTGCTCGTTGGAAATTTATTCGGTTTTCCTCAGTAGGGTTTACTTTGTAAAACCGAAAGAATACATAATCCTAGAAGCCTCGTTACAGCTTGAGTCATACCATCCATCTTCCTTTGGTTTGACAGACTTATTCCTGAAAGGTATAAAGTCTCTCATACCAATAAGGATGATGTTTGGGTTAGCATCAGTGGCGGCACTCCCAATAAAGTTGAGGCCGTCTAAAGTGGCTTTACCGTATTGCCATATTGTTTTTTTTTTTGAGTATTTCTCAAACTGCGTGGCTTATAAACGAGAAATTAGCTGATATTACACAATGGTCTGATGATCCTAGAGGCGATAATACATTGACGGTGTATTGATCATCAGAATGAACACAAAGAAGTCGGACATGCATTTACAATAAGGGATCAAGTCAAATCATTTATGTCATATGTGACCACACCAATCAGAATTATCTCAAAAAACTCAGACGTATCAAGTTATTGTAGACTTGTAGAGCTTTATCGAATAATTTTTGAATGGAATTTATCAGTAGAGAACAAATCGCTATAAAAAAACTTCAAGGATATTTACAAAAATTAAATTAATGTTACATTTGAAAATGAATTCGACCACTTCATTTTTCTTAAAGAAAACGAGGGGACAATAAAAACCACATCAGACACTGACAATGTCGGTGGTTAAAACCATTAGCTCCCATTCGGAGGACACTGGGTTCGATTCCCGTCGCGTCCAAAAAACGAACGAATTTTGCTCACCGCACTGCTCATCTAGATTATAAGTACACACGATACGATGTACACATGTGGTATTCAACTCCACCCACCACAACACGTTCTTTCCTGCTTCTATCCAAATATTTCCAAGCCAACACTCTGCCTAGGCATTATAAAGGTACAAATCCCTTAAAGCGTGCGCTAGTTATTTAAAAAATTCAAGCCGCCTACCAAATGTCTTGCACTTTCCAAATGTTGAAATATGATTCAATTTTTTTAACAATTCTCTTATCTAATACATCAGAAAAAAGATGTTATAAAGCGCATACAAAATTACTTATCGGCAATCTGTATACATATATAGAGCATGAAAGAGTCTACCGGATTGACACTGCAGTTAATTAATGAATTTGCAAGAAATAAAGCAATAAAAATTCATGTTAAAAATGTCTTTTTTTAACAAATTTATTTAATGTGTTATGCTATAAAATTGTTGATTACTTTTCTTTTTTATTAAAGCTTAATGTGACATGAAACTTTTTTTAATTTGGGGGACTCGAAATCTTTACCGCTTGTGACACCTACTTGACTCGATTCACCACTGGTGTGATGATATAATATTTGAAGCTATTATTTATAAGCAGAAGATTGATTTTTAATGCGATTTTTTCGAATTTAGATTCGTAGTTAGTTTTTTTTCTGGATGCTCCTGTTCTATTTATTTCTATTTAATTTCTCACAAACTTTTTTGTACAATGTTTGCACTTGCACTTGATCAAAAGGAGCTGTTTCAACAAAAATTAAATAATTCCATCGGAACACCCTTTCCTTTATGAAGGGTAACAAATAAATGTAAAAAAAATTTTTTTTCGGGTACAAACTTTTATGTATATATTCCCACACGGCGCACACATCACATGCGCACAAAATTTCAGTTCAATAGAACGTGTGAAATTTGTTCGAAAACCCACTTTTCCACGCATCACACACGCCGCGCGTCATACGTGGAATCTAAAAAACGCCTTACGCAGCTAAGCTAGTTACAAAATGTCCACTCTCTAAAAAGTGTGGAAAGTGGTTAAAAAGGACCTCAAAGAAGGAGAAAATACAGACAGACAAAGTCAAGTTAAATAAAAGTTTTTAAAAAAAATTCTCATAAGTGCTATACTTTTTGAGTTATTTGCAAAAAATCGAAAAACTGTCCAAGTAAACTGTCACTTCCGGTTGTCAGATATCCGTCGAAATCAACTGTAAATTTTCATCCCCATAAGTTCAGCGCCTGGGCTGTAGAGTGGACACGACAGACAGACAGTCAGAGATTTTTTTTCGATATTTCTCACTCCGGCGATACGGTAATGGGTACATCTGCAAAAATCCAGAGTTTCGAAAATGTTCATGATTACTACACTTTCTTTTACTATGTAAAAGAAATTAAGAGAAATTTTGTACACACAAATTTATTTAAATGCAGAGGGTCCCCAAAGACCAAAAGTGAAATATATGAAAGATGTGTTTCTAAGATGTACAGCCAAGTGGAAAAGTATTGTTTACGCCTGAGAATCTCCTTTTTGGGCAGCGTTTTTAACTTTAAATTTGATTTTATGGAATTTTTAACTTATTCTGTATAATTGAGCTTTTTCACATGTGGAACGGAACATGTTTTTAAATTTTGTATATTAACTTCGCTTTGTTAGCATGTGTGTTTGTTTGTTGCTGGCCAACTATTGTGTTAAATTTTTAATCAACTTCCTTAAACCCGAACTTTACACACATGTGAATCTCCAATGACAACACTTTCTATAAAAATTTGGAAGTGATCATCCCCCAGGGTAGATCGGGCCCATACTTTGAAAGTGGAATATACATGTATACATGTAGCGCGTGTGTGATAATAACTGTAGTTCTTTTAGGTGGGGTGTTTAATCAAAAAGCTAATTTATATAATTTCATTGATTTTTGATTTTCTTTAGCATGTAGCAGATAGTTAATTTTAAGATATTGACCTGGACATACATGCATTAGTTTTTGTTTATTTTTCTACTTTACCGGTTTGATAAAAAGCTTTTTTCACAATTTGTGTGTATAGCATCCCCATTGACATAGGTATTTACCTTTTTTGTAGGTGAAGACATACCAGTTATATACAAACAATGTATCGTGTTGATGTCTTGTTCGAACGCACATTTTTCGATTATGACTTTACATACGTGGCAGTTGTAATACATACCTGCATTTCATAAAATTGTGCGAACTTGAATAATTAATTTTGTTTTGTCGCTGGTGTTGTGTAAAGCACAATACGAGGGATCCAACAAAAGTTCGCTAAGTTGGTTGGAAAAAAATTTATTTATTATTATGAGTAGTTTATTATTGATTTTCACATCCAACTAGCCTTTATCAAAAAAACTGTCACATGCGCAGATTTTCAGCTATATAATCTACGCTGTACATCTAATGTATATGTAAAAATTAGCTTCTATTTCATCACGGATTATTTTTATAAATTGTAATAGATTCCTTTTTTTGCTTTGTTGCCAAGGATGCGCTTGATTTAACCTTAATATTGCTATTTTCGTATGAAAATTAAAAAAAAACCCAACTAATGCGCTTATTATATAAAAAGGATAATTGCGAGCCCGAAGGGCAAAGCTTATCAAATTATCAGTGCAAAGGAATATTTTTTCAGCGTGTGAATATTTGTCAGTTTTTCAGTATATCCACTAAGATATCTCGTCTGTATCAGTCAGAATTTGATGAGACTTGTCTTAAAACAATTGTTTAGCACTCGGCTTCACATGGCGTTACTTTGAGATTTTTTAGGAGTAAAAAATATGGCGAGTTAAAAAGCTCCGCATTACTCTCTTTTTAATACAATCGAGCCAACTTATCTCAGCGAAGTCACTTTACATAATAAAATTTAGCTCTTTCTAAAAACGGTTTTTTATTAATACACATTAATCATATTAGATAAAATTGCCCAAAAATAACGCATTGATGATTTGTTAAGGGTCTTTTAAAGCCTGCATGATCTTATATAAATATTTCTGATGTTTAAAATAATCTACGTCTATATGTAAAGTAGTCTGCGGACATATGCTAGGGAATATCAAGCTAATTTTTATCCACGAATGTTTGAAAAACGTCCGAAAGTAATAACTTCCACAGAGAGCTCCTCAATTCCTCTTACAGATACGCCTTTTAATTGTATGTCCCTTACAATTGTGTGCAAAATATAACACAGACAATACGAATAGTGGCGAGAAGCAAGGCCTTAACGGTCTGTCGACCCAAATATTATTATTAAGTGAAGTTAAAGAACCGATATACAAAATAATAACGTAACCATTTTCATATCAGCGATGTAGCACCCATATAAAACAATTATTCACATTCAAATAAAGCAAAACAATTTGACAATTAAAGAATATTATTATAATACAACAATTTTTTTTTATTTTGCGTCACAACACGGAAATTCGCTTAAAATCAAAAAATAAACTATAAGAAATAATGTCAATGAGTATTCTTAAAATATTGCAACGAAATGTATATATCTCCAATAGATTCTTGCAATGACTCAGTTGATCATTGGTGCATTTATTCGTATTGAAAGAATGAAACTTAAAGTTTTATACAATATTTTAGATGAAATCTATATATATATAAACATCAATGTTTGTCTGTATGTCCTTTATAGAATCGTAAACTATGCATTTGATCATGTGATGATATTTAGCAAAGTTGTTGTGCATGAGCCCATATGATGGTTTCTCAGTTGGTACGACCAATTTTCGACAGATGGCGCTAGTGTCATTCCAATGAATTTCATATATTGCCGTGACAGTTCATTCTGATTTGAATTTTTTATTGTTTCTACAAATTGCATGTTTTTATGAATGAGGTGGTCAGTGGGGGAGTGGTTAGTGTGCGGGAGGTCAGTGTGCGGTCAGTTGTGGGTAGGGGTTAGTGGATAGGGCAGTCGGGAAACGCCGGGTATTTCCGCTAGTATTTATATAAAGTCTTTATTTATTTAAATGGTATATTATTTAATCAAATATTTCTGTGTTTTTCACCATTTTCAACGATCAAAATTAATTTTGCGAAATAACTTTTTTTGATCGTTGAAAATGGTGAAAACACCGAAATATTCGATTAAATATAATTTTTAAATTCTCTATATTTACTTCGCGTGCCCGTGGCTGGCTGTTCAGAATTTCTGATCAATTTTTAACCTACTTCCCAAAGCCAGGTTTCATTGAAATTTTGCGTACATGTATATTTCCCGTGACAACACTTTGTATTAAAATTTTGGGCCCATACGAAATTTTTAAAACTTAACTCGATTTTCTTTAAATTTTATACAAATATTTATCTCTGATGGACAACACTTTTCGTAAAAATTTTGGAGACCCCGGACCCCGGGCACTCCCGGGTGTGGCACTATACATATTTTAAAAAAAAAAAAATTAAACTGACTTTCTTCAAATTTTATACACGTGTGAATCTCCGAGGGACAACACTTATTGCAAAAACTTTACAGACTCCGGGCGCCTCATACAAATTTAAAATAAAAATTAACCCGATTTTTGTAAAATTTTATACACATGTGTATTTCCGATGGACATAGCTTTTTGGACATTTTTTGAGCCATTGGGCCCTGAGGCCCATATAAATTTTTTAAAAATTAGCCCGATTTTCTTCAAATTTTAAACATATGTTTATACCGGTGGACAAAAGCTTTTGTAAATTTTTGGAGCGAATAGGCACTGGGGCCCGGGGGCGGGGCCATACATTTTTTTCGAGTTTTTGATTCGAATTTTTTCCCATATAAATTTTTTTACATATGTGTATCTCCGGTTACAACAGTTTTTGAAAAAATTTTGAAGTGAAGGGGGCTCTAATTTTTTTTTTCTCCAAATTAACCCGGTTAAAACTTTGCACACATATGTATCTCCTATTAGAGAATTTACATGAAAAAATTTAATCATTTAAAAAAAGAAAAAAGTCTATAATTCAGTTAATAATATACCATTTAAAATATTAGATATGTAAAAATTATACAAAACATGTTTTTACTATTTAAATTTTAATGTCATAAGTTGTTTTTCCCCCCAATAAATAGTAGTTTTATCTTACAACAAATCCTGCTTTTTGCATAGGTCCGGTTCAAGGAATGCTACTATTTTTTGCGCATTTAAATTTATTTAAAAGGTAACATGTGTATTCGAGTTTAGTAGGAAATGTATACAATTGTTAACATTTCTTAGAATAACATTAGGCCACAAATTTAAAATTCAGTGAAGAAACTCAATGATTATTACTAAAAAAATCCGGAATTTTTTCAAGTTTGCAATTATACCGTTTTTCGATAATATATACATATATATATGTAATACCAAACGGTAAATATCTCACGGTAATGTTGTCTTATCATTTTTCATCAATAAAAACGCATTGACACTGCAATGACCATTCACTTAAAATAGTAGAATGCACAAAGCAAATTAACCTACCTGTGTCTAAGCAAATACCCATTATCCATTCGGTAGCCAATGTAGCGTCTGGGCTATTGCCGTATTATAAAATAGATTTCACTAACTTCGGTTATAACTACTTAGCAAGCAACCCTTCATAATACATTTTTCAAATACATGTACCTAAAAAATAAACAAATGCCAGGAAATTCTTTCGGTCTAATTCGCACGATTTACTTTAACAAAATTTTAATGCAAATGAAATGTTTAATTTTTGTAAATCTGTTATATATTTTGTAAAATTTAACATAATCAATACTTTTTAATATGTTACTATAACGCTACTACTTAGGCTAACGCGGATAAAACCAAAACTTTTAATGGTCAATCGGATAAAAAGCAGGCGTGGAACTCAGCGAAAGGCTAGAATAAAACTAAGTTTCAGCAACGACAAGAATGAGTTTTGTACCTTAATTTTACTCGGTTTAGTTTTATGAATTACTGCAGTTACGCTTTTCCATAGCTATTAACTATCACAACATATATGTATGTGCCCGATTTTGTGGGTTTTTGTAGTATATAAAATAAATTATTTATGTACAATCATCCTTGCAACAAATTACGATGAAGTTCGATGTTATGTATATATCACAACCATACATTAATCGTTTTTGTAGGTACGCACATGCTTTGAACTGAATACGAGTACTTTTTCAGTCAATTGAAACTTTAACAGTATACCACCACACGCTTGTTGACATGTAAGATGCAACTTGTGTCGGAGTGCTGTAGCTTTGACTACATATTGCCTATTTTGTACTTATGGAGATTGCGCGTATTACCGTTGTTTAATTGAACCAAATGGTTTCAATGCTATTCGAATGATTCTTATAATTCGGCATTTGTGGCGGCTCTTTTAAGTTTGAATTTTGGCGAAATAGAGAGTTATATATATTTTATAAATATATATAATATATAATATTATTGTTATTATTATTATTAGCTAACAAGATGCAGATGACTCAAGAGTTGTAAGAAAATTACCATCCGCTTCGATATCAGTTCTCTGCGTGGGCCATAGACCAGCTTGATTATAACGTCATTTGGTCAAAATCATCTTTTCAGGCGAAGTGCATTTCCATCTTGGCGGCTATGTAAACAAGCAGAATTGCCAGGTTGGCCAATGCATCCGCCAAGAGCGGCCGTTTTGTTTGGATTTTGGAGCGGTGGCCCATTTTCATTCCAAAACGCTGCTGGAAACCGCCATACCGTCAATGGCGACAGTAACAGAGCCAGCTGACCAATTTTTTATGGCCTCAAATCGACGCCATGAATGTGGACGACCTTTGGTTTGAACAAGATGGCGTCACATGCCATACAAGCCGACAGACAATCGATCTCTTGCGCGCCAAATTTGACAACCGAATAATCAGCCGTTTTGGAGATGTTAATTTATAACGTTTTTAAAAACAGACTTTTAAATTGCCCACCCTTTATTAGATAAGTGCAGTATAACCTTCATCAGTTGTCAATATATAAACAAATATATTGAACGATTCCTCTTTTTAAATTCTCTATATTAACTTCACTTGCCCGTGGCTGGCTGGCTGGCTGGCCAAATCTTGTGATCAATTTTTAACCCACTTCCTACAGCCCGATTTTATTGAAATTTTGCACACATGTATATCTCCCAAGACAACACTCTATTAAAATTTGAGGCCCCTCGGGCCGCGGGGTCGGGGGGCTCCCATACAAATATTTTACAAAATTTACCCGATTTTCTTTAAATTTTGTACACATGTGTGTCTTCGATGGAAAACACTTTTTGTAAAAATTTGGAGCGATCGGCCCCTTGGGGACCCCAATATACAATTTTTAAATATCGCTATATCGCATCAGATCACGGCAAAGTCTGAGCTCTGTGCTTTGTGAGCAGCGCTGTTCACTGCCGCTGCGTCATTTGGTGAATGATTTTGCCACAAAACGAGCACGTAGTGTGTGTGTGTGTGTGTGTATCCCCGATTAGAGAATTTACAAGAAAAATTTAAATTTTTATGGGTTGTTTTTTTTTAATGATTTTAAACTCGAACGTTCTATTAAGTTGTCGCCGACCAATTATTTAATTATGAGTTTGGTTAACGTAGAACTTTGGAAATATAAGGACATTAATAATATCGCTACAGAAATATCAGAAATATATGTGTATATACAAGTATATTTAAATCATCAAGAAGAGTTAAGAACACTTGGAATTTTCAATTGAATTACTTATAAGTTCTTGGGAAAAAGAGCTGTTGCCGCTAAATGGAAATTTTGAACTTCATACATTTATATCTGCATACAAACGTGTATAGGCAAATATTATATAGTTTTTAAGTATGAGTGCATATGAACGACGTTCCTACCTACATTATAAATTATTGGTATCTATATGATAAGTACACCTTTAGTCGGCTTATTTGAGTTTGAATAATTATACATACATTTATTGGTACAAGCTAAAATATTGTTTTAAGGTTGTCCTTTAAATTTCAATTATAACTGTTCTGATGGAACACCGTCCAGTACAGCTGATTTAAAATTTGTGGGTGATTTTAAGTTTCGATGGCAACACATAAACTATTTAACTTAGGAAAAACTTTTAACAGCTCTTAATCAATATTGTACATTTGGGTATTAGACCAAGTGGTGCCCTAACATAATACACCAAACATGTCCATTAGAACATGCCATATCATTAACCTTGATGAACGATTATGAACGAATAATTTAATATGTAAGTATCTTGTGTAAATTTCAGATTCCAAACGCGTCTGTGTTTGTGTGATGTGAATACAGTGAACAAAAAATAAGCAGTCGCAAAGAGCGAGAAACGTAAGATGTGTTGTGAGAAACAGAAAAATGTTATATGGATTTTGCTCTTTAGTTGATTACTAATACAAAAACATTTGGGATTTTTTTAAGCATGTATCTGTGTATCAGCGGAACAGTTGTACTTTCTATAGAGAAGGTTTTGATAGAAAGCCCAACTGTATGCATACCAATGCACTGGGGGTCGATTTTGTAAGCATTTCGAGTTTCGAATGACGCCACTTCTGTCGCAACTACGACTAAACGCGATTATTGAGTCATACGACTTTTCGTTGTTTCGACTGAATTGTTGGTGTTTCAGTCGAACACCTGTTTGGATTTCGACTGGGAAATAAATGTAATTAAAATAATTATTTCTGTATAAAATCAACCGCGTAAATAACTTTAAAGTAATAATTTTTAATTTTTTTAATGTTATTTATCAAATTATAACTAAAATTTTTAATATAATAATTTTTAATTTAATAATGCTACATTCATTTGAATGACGCGAGCAGCGTTTGACGTTTTTTTTAGTAACTACGTATTTGTAATTTTGTCAATAAAAATATTAGTTTTATATATAAAAAAATATAAATATTTTTGTACATTCAAAAAAAAAAAAAAAACAAAAAAGTAATCAATTATAAACAACAACAAAACATACGTTAGAAATGGCGCTATCGGGCAATAGATTTAGTTCGAAAAAGTGTTTGTCGTACATGCTTACATAATTGCGATATGTCGAAATTACGACATTGAGCAGTGGTAGTGGGAAACAGAAAAATTTTATATGGATTTGGCTCTTTTGTTGATTACCAATACATAAACATTTGGGATTTTTTTCAACATGTATCTGTGTATCACCGAAACAGTTCGGCTTTCTATAGAGAAGGTTTTGGCCGAAAGTCATTTTTTGTAGTTGCCTTGCGGTGGATTCTCGGTGGAATCTAATCTCTTTCTAACTCACTATAAACCTACCTGTTTCGCTGGACATGACGTTCATTTCCATGATCGTGTAGACACATTATTTGTGCAAAAGAGAGAGAGAGAGATCGGTTTTTTAGCTGGTTTATCGGGATTTTCAGAGTTATACCTCAAAAAATTAAAAAAGATGCAGATGTTAGGTGAAAACAGCATTCACACATTCAAAATTCAGCCTTCCTGAACTTAATGATTTGAAATTGGAATAGATTCCTCATCCTGTTTATATTCAATAGATATAGATATAAATAGTAAAAGTCATCTATTAGCAAATTTATTAAAGGGGCTCAAAAGAAAACATATATACACTAATTTTAATATTTCTTAACTTTTAATTTGGAAAAATTAGACCGTCATATTCTTAAATTTTTAAAATTTTTGAAGTTAAAGTTCTTTAGGCGCGAGTAGGAGGTAACTGAATTGCTTTTGTGACGGAAATTACAAATGTACTTATCCAGTTTGTGCACATGATATAACATTTGTTATTGCATGCACTACCTTATAGGTGAATAACTATGTAGTTTCTTTAAAGAATGTAGCGATTCGGTTGGTGTATATGTTGTTGTTTGTTGTTTATATGCACTACCTTATCAGTAAATAAGTAAATGAAATCGGTTGTACGTCGTTCTTTCCAAATCCTTTATTAATTAAAAATTGGGGTTTTTTTTGGTCTTTTGAGGGTCTTTAAGGCGTCTTTTGTGAGTATTTTGGGATTCTTTTAAAGGTCTTTTGTAGGTCCTAATGCTTGTACGTATTAATGGATTGGCATAGAATACTACAAGAATATTTTAGCAACAAATCGTCACTAATAAATTTAGTCATTTAGTCTTTGTTTTATTCATTTAATTGTAATATTGGGCACAACGTTAAAGAAGTTTAACCTCAAATGCTCGTAAAGGTTACACGCATTTTTTAAATTCTCTATTTTAACTTCGCGTGCCCCTGGCTTGTGGACTGGCTGGCTGGCTGGTCAGATCTTGTGATCAATTTTTAACCGACTTCCCCAAAGCCCGATTTTTGTTTAAATTTTGCACACATGTATATTTCTTGTGAAAATACTTTCTATTAAAATTAAAGAGTGATCGGGCCGCAGGGTCGGGAGGCTCCCATACAAAATACGTTTTTATTCTCCATGTAGCGGTATCATATCATTTCGTTCTTTGTGTGTGCGTTGTGCGCTATGAACAGCGCTGCTTTCTTTACGATTGGGGTTGTTTTGTTGTTGGGTTGCAGTGCTACGTATGTGTTTTTATATTTCAGCATTTATATTGGAATTCAGTATACTTTTGATTATTAAAGGATTTACATACAAAAATTTTGTTTTTTTTATCATATTATAAATTTACAAAATTCATATTTAAATATCACATTAGTTTGTACAATAGCTATAAGACTATAAGCTATAAGACATATAATTTTCAGTTTATATTGCACGATTACGATAAAAATAGAAAGCTGAATTTCAAAGTAAATAAAAGAGATATGGTTATGTTTTTATATTTTAATTTGCCTACATGGTGCAATGGTGCAATCCAAGCAGAACTGAAAAAGCATCAAGGGTATTTTAGTTTTTTGAAAAAAGGGTTTTAATGAAGATTAGATGTATAAAAAAAGGGTTGAATTGTAGGTACTATACACAGCTAAAACAATTTACCTAATTTTTGAAACATGAAATTTTTGGTAACAGTACTGATAAAAAATTTTTCACCTTGTATTCACCGTCAATGTAGCTTCAGTTACACATCGAAAATGAATGAAGATTAATAATTATAATTAAGCTAAAATAATTTAATTTGCATCTTTTTCTAATATTGAATTATTTCTTCAACAAATCCTCGATTGTCGTAATCACTATGATTACCCAAAACCATAGATATGCCCGATGGCGAATGCTGGACAACGGTACCAGTTGTCGAGCGGGTGATGTGTGTGACCCCATCATTTTTTTCAGAAATCCTTGAATTCGGTTGAGTTGTTGGCAAGGAAACGGACGATTGATTTAAACGTCTGTATATGAAGATCCTTAATTTGTAAATCATAAATATGCACATGTAAACAAAACTTGTCAAAATCAACACTCCAATTACGGTTAATGCTGCACTTTCTGGCTTGCTCCAATCGAGAACAGTGTAAATATAGGGATGGCCTTTCCTATGTTTTAATGTGCATTAAAAAACTGTGAGAATTAAAAGAGTGTTAACTTACTTATTTAAACCACCGGCGGCATAATAAATAATTGTAAAAACGACATAACTTAAACCGAATAATACTGGTAGAAATATGTGCAATAGTCTGATTGGATAAGCCACAATTAGTAAATCAAATAACATCCAAGCAGCATTGAACGCGTGTGTGAGTACATTTGTTATAGTAAGTTCACTTTCAGCAGCTGCAAGAATAAATATTTTTTTTTGAAATTGATTGAACTAGACTTGAGCATGGTTTCCAAATGCCAACCATTGTACAAAATGCTCCAGTAAACAGTTGTTATCACAATTGACGAAACCATCGTTATGATATGCATTGCCCAATATACTTTAAAATAAATCGTAAGAAAACTCATACTCTCCAGTTTACCTGTTGGGGTACAATATAAAATAATAAAAAGATGCAACTTTGCTTCTGACTTTCGTCATACTTGAATGTTTCGGATAAAAGTGCCACATTGTTACCATAGTCGCTCCCAACAAATTGGTTAGCATGCACAAAATAGCACCCCAATTTGTCAGGTAAATAAAGTAAAGACTAAAATCTTTAACTCCATTATCGATGAGAGATTGTATTACTACTGCGAGGAAAAAAAATCCAAGAATCCACCGATAAATCAAGTATATCACGCTCTTCCTTCGACTTTGCCACTAAAAAGATATTTGAATAAAATGATATTGTTTTTTAAAAATTTCATTAGAATAGTTTTTAAATATTAAATGCCTTAAAATATAAATCATAAATAAAATATAAATAAAACTAGTTGAGTACCCGGCATTGCGCGGTTGTAAAATTTGACAAATATCGCTTCGCATCCTCCCACACAAACACCCAGACTCATAGAGGTGACTTACCATCACTATTCACCGCAGTGACCCCGAAAACTATAGAATCGACACTAACATTGGTCAGCCTCCTAACCACACCTATCGACCCCCTCCCTTTAGAGGTATCTTACAATAACTATTCACCACAGCGACCCCGAAAACTATAGAATCGTCTCTAATATCGGTCGCCCCCTCCCCACGCCTATCGAACCGTTTACCGAAGAGCTGTCTTACCATCACTATTCATCTAAGCGACCCCGAAAAATATAGAAAAAAACACTAATATCAGACACCCCTCCCCTCACCTACCGACTTCCTCCGCCAAAAGGTGTCTTACCATAATTTTTAACCTTAGCGACACCGAGAACTATAAAATCGACAAGATCCAGCGACCCCGAGAACTATAAAATCGACACTGAAAACTTTACAATATTAAAATCCTCGTGTATCAAAACTAATGGAGTCTCGATAAAAACATTTGAATAAACTTGTAGTTATGTCTAAGCCTAACTCCGCCTTGTTTCCGTCGTGTGGGAGAGGGGGTGGTCTCAGAGTTGGTTGCAAGTTACGTCTGTTCACTCACAAGAGATGACTAGACGTGATTAGCAGAGGACGGGCGACCACCTCTCCTAGCACGCAGGCAGCATGCTGGTCCCAAGCCCGGGTAAAGGAAGAGGGTTTGGGGTAACGGGGCAGCCCTATCCTCAGAAAAATAATGTAGAGGAGTAAACATCGACAGACTAAAAAATCCTAAATCCAGTGGTGAGACACGTGCGGCGAGGGATGAATGGCAATGAGTTGTTGGTCGCTAGCACGGGACTTCGGATACCTGGCAACCTCCGGTTTAAAGCGGCCTTCTCATGGTATACCGGGCCCTACCATGGGTGACATACTTTCCCGGATACTTGTGGGAATTATTGATAATTCAAAAATAATTTATGAGACCGATGCATCTCCAATCGCATCAACCTCGGGACCTATGTTAGAGCGGCCCGTTGTAGTATCAGAGGCTTCTGTCCCCCTGACGGTCATCCCAGTGGTGACTCCAACTTCGAGGTACAGAAGGCTGCCTCTTCGGTCACCAGCTCTACAGGGCAGGTTGACCACAGCGAGTCCGGAACCTGCAAAACAAAGCTGGTATTACGACCAGTTCCTTCGACCAGCAAGGCTACCAAGCCATCTGGTTCAAACCTTGCCAAAAAATGAAATAACGCAGCTAGAGCTGCACTTGCTCAAAAGAGTAAGTCGGGCAATGGAAGACCAACGGGTCAACCGAGCCAGATTGCCTGCCGCAGGGATAAGGGCCCCAAGAAAGCGGTTCTAATGCGGCAGGCCTTTTATCAAAAGAAGGAATGATGAGCACCATCAAGGTGTTACAGGCGAATCTGCACCATGCTAAGGGGACGTTCGCTACACTTAGCAACAGATTCGTCGAGGATAATATGGCACTTGGCATCATTCAGGAGCCTTGGGCTATTAGCGGACAGGTGAAAGGTCTACAGGATGGAACAGGTAAGTTGTTAGTAAAATGTGGGGAGGCAGTACCAAGGGCGGCCTGCCTTATCAGATCTAATATTAACTTTCTTCCCATTCCAGAATTTATAACAAAAGACCATGTTGCCGTACTGGTGGAGGTTCCGACTGGGAGGGGGAAACAAAATATAGTATGTGCCTCAGCATACTTCCCCGCCGATGAAGAAAACATTTCGCCAAAAGACGTGCAAGAGCTAATTATGCACTGCAAAAATCGGAACATCCAATTCCTAATAGGGTGTGATGCCAATGCACACCATGAGGTTTGGGGCAGTCGCGGTATCAATCGAAGGGGTGAGTGCCTTTTAGATTATCTTATTAGTAATAATGTAGATATTGTGAACAAGGGCTCTAACGAACCTTCATAAATGCGATTCGCGAAGAGGTATTAGATCTCACACTCGCAAGTCCATTTATCTCTAATTCCGTTGTAAATTGGCATGTGTCCGACGAGGCCTCGCTGTCAGACCATCAACACATCAGGTTTGACATTCCAGGCGCTTTGGCACATGCCTCTCCCAGATATGATCCGAAGTCAACGGACTGGAATCTATATCGATGACTAGTCCTCTCCAAATTAAATTTGCTTGTCTCACCTATTGATTCTACAGAGGACCTAGACGAGGCAGCGTACCAAGTAAATGATATACTACTTGCTTTTTACCATGGCAGTTGTGTCGTCAAAACCAACCTTTGCAAATGTGAAGTTCCCTGGTGGAATGACCAACTGGCCAAACTTAGGAGGAAGGTTAGAAGGCTCTTCAACTCTGCTAAGCGCACGAAGAGTTGGGACGAATATAAGTTCGCCCTCACAGAGTATAACTCTGAATTAAGACGATATCAACGGGCCACGTGGAGGAAGTGTTGCGAGAACATCGCTGAAATGCACGAATCCACAAGGCACTTGTTAGAGATCAGACAAATAGTGTGTTGAAAAAGACTGATGGCACCTACACGACGGACCGTGAGGTTACACTGAGAACGCTTCTGCATGTTCATTTCCCCGGTTCGTATAACAGTGTACCATACACGAATTCGAACACGCTTGACTGAAGGGTTAGTTAATTAGAACTAATAGTTTATCTGGTAAGATTTTCACCCAGATAAGGTAAGATGGGCAGTAGGCTCCTTTAAACCATTCAAAGCCCCTGGTGGGGATGGCATCTTTCCTGCTCTTCTACAGAAGGCGATCGATGCAATCCTGCCAAGCTTGATTTTATTATTTAGAGCAAGCTACAATCCTATTATCTGGAGACAGGTAAATGTGATTTTTATCCCCAAACCTGGCAATAGGCCTAGTGAGCTACCTAAATCATACAGACCAATCAGTCTAACATCTTTTGTCCTAAAAATCATGGAGAGACTCATAGATGTTCATATCAGAGGCCGGCTAGAGGTGTCTGCTCCTCTGCACTCAAGTCAGTTTGCATATAGAAAAGGCAAAAGCACAGAAGGTGCACTCCATTATCTTGTTAAAAAGATAGAAGGAACGTTTAGATCCAATAAGGTTGCTTTGTGTGCATTCCTAGACATTGAAGGCGCCTTCGATAACACTGGCTATGACTCAATAGAGAGAGCAATTAGTAACAAGGGTATCGAAGTCTCGACCAATCTATGGATTAGGGCTATGCTCGAGAGTCGAGATATTACTTCCTCCTCAGGAGGAGTGTCAGTGTCTGTGACCGCAGTAAAGGGTTGTCCCCAAGAAGGAGTCCTCTCCCCCGTTCTGTGGTCACTGGTCATAGACGATCTTTTGGTTGATCTACACAGATCAGGTTACATCGCCATTTTCTATGCTGATGACTTGGCGATTATTATTAGGGGTAAACACTGCACGACAATTTCTGCTGTCATGCAATGTGCGCTATTACAAGTTTTAAACTGGTGCAGGAAGGAAGGGTTATCGATCAATCCTTGCAAAACGGTTCTAGTGCCTTTCACTAAAAGAAGGTTGGTTGACTTAGGACCAATCACCATTAAAGGCACCACTCTAAGGTATTCCAGCGAGGTAAAATACCTCGGTGTCATCCTTGATAAAAGACAACTGGAATTCTCATATCAAGTCTGCTACAAAACGCGCTACAAGGGCCTTATGGGCCTGCAGAAGACTTTATGGCAGAACTTGGGGCCTCGATCCTAAGATGATACACTGGATGTATACAATGATGGTGAGACCCATAATGGCCCAAGGTACTCGAACGGACAACGGAAAACGAGCTTCAGAAGCTTCAATGAATTGCCTATCTAGGTATTACAGGTGCTATGCGTACCTGCCCTACGACAGCATTAGAAGCTATCGTAGGTCTTTCGCCCCTGCAAATCTTCATCAGGAAGACGGCCGCTAGATGTGCTATAAAGCTGCAACTAGAATATAAGTATAAACCAGGCGACCTTGTGGTACACCTAAGAATTCTCAACTCAATTCCCGAAAGAGACATGTTCTGCACAATACCGGACGTTATAGTCAGGGAGTACTGTTTCCGAAGGTTATTTGAGGTAGAAATCTTAGACCATGCAAGCTGGTCTAATGGTGTTCCGACACTAAACGTTATTGGTCTGGTTTGGTTCACTGATGGATCAAAGATGGAATCTTGAGTTGGTGCTGGTGTCTCCGGACCCAACACAAAGGTCTCGATACCTTCTCGGTTAGCTCGTTGGGTACCAGGTCATCGAGGTATTGCAGGCAATGAAGCCGCAGATGAACTGGCTAGGGCTGGTTCGGAAACTGCGTTCATAGGACCTGAACCCTTTTGTGGCGTCAATTGGAGTGCCGCCACAAAGCTGATTAACTGTTGGGAGGGCGAACGTCGCCTGGCTCAATGGGAAAATATACCGGGGCTAAGGCAATCCAAACAACTGATCAGACCCTTCTCATACAAAGAAATCCTGTATTTAGATAAAGGTAGCATTAGGAAGCTAGTGAGTTTTCTAACTGGCCACTGGGGCCTAAGATATCATCTTAACAAAATTGGTGTTTGCTGTGACAGAATGTAGGTTCTGTGCGGAGGATGAGGATTCATCCGAACATGTCCTCTGCGATTGCCCAGCACTTATTTGGTTAAGGAGACGCATATTCCATAAGGAAATATGCTCGGCAGCGGAGTTGAAAAGCTCTGCTACTAAGGACATTCTGTCTTTCATTAGAAAAGTTGTAAGTCTGTTAGAAAATTAATGCCCTATTGATACAATAGATCTTTTAGGTCGCGGTGTCAGTCACTTGAACTAGGGTTATCACAAAAAAAAATATGTCTTCAATCTTCATTTACCTTAATAGAATAGCTGACCAAAATGATTGCTCGCAAAAAGTAATTAAATTCACTTTAACAAAATTACAAATTAACAAAAAAGAATGGGTTAGGTCCGTGACCAACTCTATCTACATATTTAAAGTTACCCGAAGTGGCAATATAAATCAATTTTCATTGTCGAAAACAATTGTTAAGTGCATTCCCATACAAAATTCCCATACTAAATTTCGATTTTCTGGCTTTTCATTTGGGGTTTTCCGATTTTTTTCCTAAACCAACCCAAAACAAAAAAGGAATCATCCAAATCGCTCAAGCCGTTCTCGAGTTTTTGCGAGATTCACGCACGGCAATTGATTTTTATATTCGTGCACAATAATTTGGGAAATGATTTTTGGGTATATTCTAAGAAAATCAGGAATGTCATTTACAATACATCACATTCCTCACGTTTGTAGCCGGTTTCAATTTATTTTCCCAGAATTCTCCCTGATTCATTGAAAAAGCAATACGAAAAAAAACAACCCATAAAAATTAAAATTTTTCTTGTAAATTCTCTAATCGGAGATACACACACACACACACACACACACACACACACACACACACACACACACACACTGCGTGCTCGCCTTGTGGCAAAATCATCCACCAAATTACGCAGCGGCAGCGAACAGCGCTGCTCACAAAGCACAGAGCTCAGACTTTGCCGTGATCTGATGCGATATAGCGATATTTAAAAATTGTATATTGGGATCCCCAAGTGGCCGATCGCTCCAAATTTTTACAAAAAGTGTTTTCCACCGTAGACACACATGTGTACAAAATTTAAAGAAAATCGGGTAAATTTTGTAAAATATTTGTATGGGAGCCCCCCGAACCCGAGGTCCGAGGAGCCTCAATTTTTAATACAAAGTATTGTCACCGGAAATATACATGTGTGCAAAATTTAATAGAAAGTGTTGTCTCCGGAAATACACATGTGTGCCAAATCGGGCCATGGAAAGTGGGCTAAAAATTGATCAGAAAATCTGACCAGCCAGCCAGCCAGCCAGCCAACCAGCCAGCCACGTGCACGCGAAGTTAATATAGAGAATTTAAAAACGAACACGAAACTAAAACGACGCGAGTCCAAATACTTTTATCAATGAATCATAGTCAGGGAAAACTACAAAAAACCTTGGCAAAAAAAAAATATTACAAATCTTAAAAAATTATGTAATAAAACAGCTTACGAGCACTTCATCCTTCAGGAAGTTGTGAACGGCTAATTTGAAGGCCTGCAGATTATACGATTCGGGAAACGCGGGCTCGACCAATTGATTCCACATCGAAGAGACTCTCAGAAAAAAGGAGGATTTAAAGTGTTGGGTTCTACATGAAAAAAGTTTTAAGGCAAACCTATGTTGATTGGTCCTTAACGAGTGTTTACGTTACTGACAAAAGGACCTGGAACTAGAGAATGGGTTTCTAAAGAACATTTACCGTTGTAAAATTTGTAGAAAACAGATAAAGCTCCTACATTTCGTCTGTGCTTCAAAGTATCAAGAGACGAAGTAATGGTTACATCGTTTTTCAAACGAATAACTCTATTTTGAACCAAATGGATCTAGGAGCCCCACCCCACACATAAGAATTAAATTGTAACATTGGTCTAACATAAGATTTATATAATCTTAATACTTCATAGGGAGTGAAGTAGAAGTTACAACGTCTTATTAAGCCAAGATACTTTTAAACCTAACAACTTAAGTGAGTCAGATCTCGCAATAGGGGTACCATTAAAAACAGGTGGAACATAATGTTGAGTTGTCGTCTGAGAAAAAAGGCAAGACTGGAATTTATTTTGGTTAAATTCTACTCTGTTAGAAATGCCCCAATCAAGAATGATTTGAATATTAGTCAGAATAGTCAAATTCATTAATTCACGCGAACCAATCAAGCGAGAATTGCATTCTTTTTGACTGACAAACTCAATGGAAGCCGATAATGTTGTATCATCAGCAAAATAATGGATATCACAGGTTGTAGAAGACAACAGGTCGTTGATATATATCAAGAAGAGCGTGGGCGACAAGGATGACCCTTGAGGTACGCCAGCATTGATCCCATGCTAATTTCATTTGAAAATTGATTTGTTAAATTGTTACGGTAAATTTTGTTGTTTTTTTAGCTATTTCTAATTCGGCAATTTTCAACAAAGATATAGAGCATAATTTATACAAATATTGATGGCAAAGATCAAATTGAAGTCGATCATAACAAATTATTTAAGATCAGAAAATTCTGAAGAACAAATTATCATAACGTTGCTATCAGTAGGCATTTGCATATACAAATCATGTGTATAATTAAAGTATTAAAATGTTCGTGTCTAGGCACGACGGGCGTTAAACTGGTATTAAAAATAAAAATCAAAAACAAGTTTGCGGAAAACCCCATAGATTTAATGATACTTGGGAAGACCCGCAACAGGTAAAATTTTTCAAAAAAATTTTCTACAAGCTCTAAAGGCTATGAATGAAAAATGATTTTGTGTGGCTTTAGACAATTCTTATTTTATGTGTGTACAACAATAGTTATAACAGGTGCTCAAATCCTCCTTGGTTTTGTATTCATGCTAGAGCCAGCAAGAATTTGGGGAAACCCTGTATAAAATCTATATACATATATAAAATAGAGAATTTGTTTGTTTGTGCCTTACTAACTCTGTAACGCCTTTACCAAATTTTAACCAAACTTGGTATTCATATATATTACAATCTGGAATCAAATACTGTGGGTGGGGGGGGGTGGGTTAGCAGGTTTATTGGCTGTGGGAGGCGGCTTTATGGTTTTCGGGGTCTTTGAGTTGAATGGTGATGGTAAGACAGTTCTATGGTGACGGGGTCGATACCTGAGGGGGCGCTGAGTTGAATGGTGATGGTAATACAACTCTAGGTTGTAGTGGTCGATAACTGGGTCGGGGGGTGACCGATGTAACTCTTGATTCTATACTTTTCGAGGGTGGTGACCGATATTAGTGGTGTCGATTCTATGGTTTTCATGGTCGCTGAGTTGAATGGTGATACAGGTAAGACAACTTTAGGTGTTAGGGGTCGATAACGGAGGGGGGGAGGGTTGGTGACCGATTGAATGGTGATGGTAATACAGCTCTAGGGAATGAGGTTGCTAACTGAGGGGGTTCACCGTATTAGTGTTGATTCCATGGTTATTGGGGTCGCTGAGTAGAATGGTAATGGTAAAACAGCTCTAGAGTGATGTTGTCGATAACTGAGGGAGGGGTGACCAATATTAGTGTCGATTCTATAGTTTTTGGAGTCGATGAAGTGAATGGTGATGGTAAGACAGTTCAGCTCTGGGGGAATGGGGTCGATACTTGTGGGGAGGTGGTGACCGATATTAGTGTCGATCCCATTGTTTTCGGGGTCGCTGTGATGAATAGTGGTATTTAGTATGTTACTCGGAGACCATTTGACGACGAATTTGGGGGTGACGACATTGTCGTTCCTACTTCAAATTGGAAAAGGTAGATTAGTAGCCGTGTCTTATGGAAATATAAAATTGACATCGATTTTTTAAATCTGCCGCTAATAAATTTCATTTATCCGGCTGTTTCTCAAAACTATCACATTTTGAACCGGTTGCTAGAAGGGGTCATTCTTGCTGCTAAAAATGGAGACACCCACGAAACAAACAATCAAATACTAGCCATGTTATTAGACGTAGTCACTGAATATAAGTGTATCGATTATTTTACTACGGAAGCTCGACACGCCAAAACTTTGCAACGGCACAAGACTGTGCGTAAAAAAGATGCTGGGCAATATAATTGAAGCGACTATCTTGACAGAAAAGGAACTGTGTTAAACAGTTTTTATCTCACGAATAGCAATCATTTCGACGGATCTACCTTTTAAATTAAAGAGATTGCAATTTCCAGTAAAACTTGCGGTTTAGATGACGATCAATAAGTCGGACAGTTTATTAAGTACTGCAGAGTATTGATTTGCGATCGCCGGATAACTTTATTTTGCTTGCTCTGAGATGGGTTGGCCTAAGAATTTATTTATTTTTGCTCTTGAAGGTGAAACTTAAAACACTGTACACAACCAAGTTTTGTTTTAAATTAATATTATGAATTATGTATTTTTTTTAATAAATTTTATAATTACTTCTTAAAGTACTTTTCTGTTTAAAGGTTTGAAGCCATTCTGGATTTTCAATTTTTAATTTAATGTAACCATTTAATTGAAGCATCCGAATTTAATCAGTTATACAAATATTTATTGCCTTTTATACTGAGTTGTTTTCGCTTCAGTATATATAATATATGTATGTAGGATGCGAATACAAGACTTGTTCCTATGAAAATTCAGGGATATGGTCATTAGGGTCTGGCATTTTGGGAGCTAAGCCATTTCTACGCCATCATGCTACTACTCAAACATACAACTTTTAGCTGCAAGCTTATTTTCTGTCCGTCGCATTGTGTTTAGTATAGTGAACGCGTAGCATCGCTACACACCCGCGCTCACTGTTACTATTTAGTTTGTGCTTTTCTTTGAGTTTGTGAGTATAGAACCAAACACTCGCTTGACCAATCAAACCGAACGACCGACGGACAGACTAGTTTAAGTATTAATAAGTTTTTTATTATGTCTAGTTATAGCTAGATTAAGTTTTATATCGTAAAAAATAATAACAATAAAACACGATTTTTAATAAACAATCAACTTACCGACTCGATCGGCAAGCGTCACCCGAGCAAACTAGTTACAAGCGATTTGTATGAAATTCGAAATGTATGACTAAGATGCGACTATAATACTTGTTCCCATGGAAATTCTGGGAAATGGGAACTAAGCCATTTCTCAAGCGATTCGTATGAAATTCGGTATGTAGGACTATTTTTGCCTTGTTCGCACCGTTCGTAAAAATACAACAATATGTAATCCAAAGAAGTCACTTCTTACATGAGTACACTGATACACTCACAATTTTTTTTTTGGTATTTTGACATTTGGTAAATTTTCCATTCCATTTATTCAAAATTCTTTTATTCAAATCCTCATGCTTTTAAAAAATCACCCATTATATCAGCTACATATTTTTTTTAATTGTTTTTTTAGTTCGCTTCGTGTATGTATTGTGAGAAAGGAAACGGGACTACATAATAATGAGGTGTGTTGACGTGGTTTATGAATTATTTAAAATTTTGTACTTATCTCCTTCATTTCATGTGATGTGACGCGAAGCCGAATTATTATCTATTTCAGTTAACTAATGATAGGAAATAGTTTTTAAGGTACGATACACTAAAAAATTAAAGTTTATAAGAAAATAGTTTTCATCTTTTTTAAGTTTTATTTTGTAGGTAGCCTCAAAAACTTACGCAACTACATTATGAAAATAAATAATGAAATAAATAAAAAATAAATGAAAACTAAATTGAAAAGTAAGCTCATTAGATTATATATAGCGGAATATACACAAGGACCAACTGAACTTCAGCAAGCAAGTTTTGTCAACATTTTATAAAATTACCTCGAAATAAAAAGTCTAAATGTCTGTGATTAATTAAAAAAATCGGTGTCAGGTAAACATCCTTGCTTTCACTTTACAAACACTACAGCACAAAAACATTTTTGACATTAATGATCAACTCTTTTTACAATATTGATATGATTAAATTAAATTAATTAATTTGAACTTACTTGCGACCTTACAAAGTCGTCTGCCGGAGTGTGATTAAATCCACACTTATCCGTATGAAATTCCTTGACAACTGGTCGCATTAGAGTTTTTATTTGGCGCATTCCTAGACAAAATTCGTATTCTGTTTAACTTTTTCTTCGAGTTCTTAGCTTTCTCTCTCCAAATGTTGATAGTGTGAAAAACTCCTTTCATTATAAAGTACCTCTACGGTGACTGCTGAGTGCTGACTCAAAAGTGTAGGACTATTTCTATAAGATAAAAATACAAAAGCAATTAGTGATTGAGTGGTTCTAGTGGTTAGTGCGTTGGACCTCTGAGAAAGAGGTTCGACAATTCGAAACAATTAAAAATATTTTTCAGGATCACCCCCCCCCCCCTCTTGCGAATATTTGGCAAACGTCCGAGAGTAATAACTTGTTACGGAAAGTTTCTCCACTCGCCTTTCGGATACGGATACGGCATTAAATTGTAGGACCCACCCTTTCATTTGTGTGCAAAAATAAAACACGCACAACACGAATAATTAGTGATTGATCGACGTTTTGCAGAATTTGTTGTGTATTGGGTAGGTATATCAGTGTCTATGTTAAACCAATTAATAGTAATTGTTTTGTAAGACTTGTGTGGGATGGCATAATAGAACACAGATATTACTGCATAAATACATAAAATCAGCGCTGAACTACTGTGAATTTTTTTTCTGTATTCCATTATGCACAGATAATTCCTTGCGATGACTTCTGTCTCCTCGTAGCTACTTAGATCTTTCGTATGAGCCGTAACCGTATGCGGCACAAATATACAAACATATAAATTATCGTTTTTAAATATTAGAAAAAGTATATCTCTTGACTCGTTTTCAAATTATTGCAAAGGTATAATTTATCGTCTAGTTTTGAGCTTTATATAAATTGTGAACAACTAAATCGCATTCTTTTGTCAACTACTGACAACTACTTTGTAGGGCATGGGAATGCATAATGAAATACAGCAACTGTTTAGTGAAGAGAGGAATAGACAAAGGGTCTTAAAGCTTTGCCATATTCAAAATGACAAACTTTTTACCAGTCCGAAATCGGAGGCGCCTAAAACAACACCATACAATAAAAATCTAAATTCCACCAAAGATTCATCCTAACCAATAGCTTTAATAGAGTTTCCAGTAACAATAAAAAATTTTAAAAAATAGTATAGTATATTAATGAATATGTATAAACTAATAGTGAGAACCTGCGAAAAATGAAGGAATCACCATTCCAATCACCATTTCATAATTGTTATAATAAATTTTCATATGCTATCGCAGCGCCACCTAAGTTTTAATATGGCTTCGATACGTCGAGTGGTTTAGGCGTGATGTTATTAAACACATATGCACCAATATCTCTACTTTTGCGCCACCTGTCGGGTCCAAAAAACTTATCGGAGTACTAAACAAACATAAGGTGTGAATGTGGCTTCGATATATTCAGTAGATTACTCGTGATGGAGCGACATAATCAGCGTTATAACCAGACAGGCAAACAAACAGACAACGGCAATAATATTATGAGGAGATATTAAAAATAAAAACAAAGCCTGTGGATCCACAGAACAAAAATCTACCCCACTCAGTCCCACAAATATTTATAAACAAATACTAAAAGAAATATAAGTTCGCAGTCAAAACCATCAGACAATACCAAAAATTCAAAAACCAATAAACTTTTAAAAAACTCTTGGCTAAGAAGAAAGTCATCCAATAGATTCAACACATTATCAACGATGAAAAGAAACCGGAAGATAAAGGAAACATAAAAAACACCAAAACCACCAATGCAATAATAACCCTATAAACATAAAGAACAAAGATGATTCCGGGTGATTCTTCGAAATATGCACCATTCCGTGGACTAAGAGGACATCAAAATTGCTGCCCTAGGTCATAACGTTGGAAACATTTACAGCATACTACAAAAAGGAACTAAACTCCCACTATCAGTCTTGTCTGTAGGATCAGAAAACAAAGATTATTTTCCAAGATTTTCAACAAGCTGCTTCTTAACTGTATGGAAACTATCTTAAACCAAAATTTTTTTTCTGACCATCATTTCAGATTCCGTAAATAACACTAGACTACTAAACAAGTACATAGAGTAAATAATAAAATTCTCAACGGTATGAAGGCACAAATGACTCTAGCAAAAACTCAAACTAATGCTACAAGATTAGTACCCTCTTATCGACATTTATTGAAAAGTCAGATTTTTATTGTGCAATACAATCACGGATACTCAGGCATATGCCAGATAGACGCAGGAGTACCACAAGGCTGTGTCTTGGGACCAATACTTTATCTATTATACACAGCTGACAAAAACCAAGACAACAAAATTTATGATAGGAACATTCAGATGATACGTTGCTTCTCTGCTCAAATAATTGCCTAAAAGGAGCTATTCGCCAACTGTAAGAAATACTAAATTACACAGTCGACTGGAATGGAGAATTCAAATCAACGATGATAAAGCAGTACAAGTCATCTACTAAAGAAAAGAAACTTCAACTCTCAAATTATTCATTTAAACATTTTATTGACAACAATGCAAAATATCTAGGAATTCACATAGACAGCAAACTGACATGTAAATATCAGATAATCTAAAAACGAAATAAAATTAAAAATGTATTTGTGTGCACAACACGGCTTTATTTTACGGATGGGGCCGGAATCTTCAGTAAAAGTAAATTAAATTTGTAGTTTTTGTAATTTTATTTGTTTTTAAATTCTGTATATTAACTTCGCCTGCCCGTGGCTGGCTGGCTGGTTGGTGGGCAGACTCTTGTGATCAATTTTTAACACACTTTCTTAAGCCCGATTTTAAAATAACATATGTATATTTTCCGTGACAATGCTTTCTATTAAAATTTGAGTGTGATCGGGCCGCGGGGTTGGAGGGCTCCCATAATAAATTTTTTACCCCGGCATCAGATCATTTCATACTATAATGACTGTGTTCTGTGTGCGTTGTGCGCTGCGCACAACTACTATGTAAAAGAAAGTAAAATACGTAATATTCAGACAACTCCTGAACTAGTTAAAAATTATCGATACTAAACCAACTATTAATATAAGTTAACTCATAATTTCGCAACCAGAAACTCAACATCGCTTCCAATGAATGCGCATCGAACTTTGCTGACCGTCTGTACTGTGAGCCATACGACCCGTCAACATTGCTGCAGCCGCATTCCATCACGTACGATGTGAAACGTACGAGCACCTGTGGGAAAACGTCGTCGTTGTATGCTTCGCCTCCTAACCATATAATATATATATTTATATATAACCACATAATATAAAAACCTTAGTATTTAAGAAAATATTGTTCAGCTCTTTGATAGGCGGAATCGCTGCCAGATCGAATAAAGGAAGTTTTATTTAATTACTTTTGACTTATTTTAATTTTATTTAAATTAAGATATAACAAAACCGATACGGAAAATAGATTTGGGACACTGCCAGTGCATCACACCTAGCCATCATGCCATGCTTGGAAAAAAAAATTTTCCTCTGGACAAATTATCGCCGTTCCTTGGTAGACAACAAATGACAATACATTTTTACGAAAATGTAAATGTTATAACAGAAATCTTCTATCGGACTGTACATAAATACTCGTATAAGAATAAGCATTAATATTAGGATTACAAAATTACAAAAACCATGGAGTATGTATAGACTTAGTGTCAGTATAAATATTATTAATAATAATAATAATAATAATATTCGGTATATTTTTTGCACACAAATGGAGGGGACCTACAATTTAATGCCGGATCCGAACGGCGACTTGAGAAGCATTCCGTGACAAGTTATTACTCTCGGAAAGTTTGTCACCCATTCGTGAAAAATACTTTTGGTGTTACTGGGATTCGAACCACGAACCCCCTGCTCAGAAGTACATGCTCTTATCCACTGAGCCACGGCGCCTACAAGGTGAGGTCCAAGCTCTGCAGGAAAGCAAGAATTATTTCACCGATTGCAACAAGTCGTAAAAGCGAAAAAGCAACTAGCTGGTGATAGGTTTACATTTGAGACGGACGAAAAATAAGTGTCAAATATGGAATGTTCTTATACCAAGTGCCACAAATCAATAATAGAAAAGTGAACAAATGAACAGCAGGTTTGACCAGTAAATAGTACAAATAAAGTGGCAAAGTGAAGGAAATCAACAAACTAATTCCAATCTTAACGTTACTTGGATCTACAAAAGCAAAAATTTAATTCTCAGATAAGCGACAAGTTCGATCACCAAATCCAAAAGTTGAAGAAAGAGTTGGATCGACTAGATCGACTAACGCAAAATCGACTACAAAGGCAAAAGCTGAAGCCGGAATTGAGTTCCAAATTTGATCACCAAAATAAAAAGATAGATTCAAGCTTGTACCAGCTTGGCAGGGTAAATACTGAAGAAGGCAAAGGATTATGCATTGGTCACAAAACACAGTACTAATTTTGGAAAGGATTGCAAGTCTGTTAGTTTATGGCGTATTATTAGAGGGAATATCATGAGATTTTATTCCAAATAGAGGAGCTTCTAGATCAGTCGTAAGTTCTGAAATGGTGTATGGAGAGCAAGTAAAGAAAGTACATAACTACAACATGAGAACAGCTACAGGAGAATCTGCAGCAATTAAGCAGTATGTTTCCTTACAGCCCTGTTTGGTGGATTAATGTTTAGACATAGTTTTATTGTTGCCCTTAAAAGGATGAATGCATATAAGGCTTACATTTTATAATGGCGTAGCAAATGTCACTTGATTTAAGGATATTATGGCGTAATGAATGTGAAAGTTCCGTTCAGGAAATGTTGTCTCCCACAGTGCAAACACAGTAAAAGACCGGAAAACCAACCAATAGCCGCAGAGATGTTGATAACTGGTACCGAACCTGTGCGAAATGTGCTGTTATACCGCAACGAACAACTAGTGAAAATATGCATCGAGTCAAGGTTGTAGCGCAATTAATTGAACAAGTTGCAAAGGAATCTGATCTAACACGAAGGATGATCAATATTCATGCAGCAGTAAGAAACAACATTGTGAATGCTAGTAACCGATAAAAAACGCGATATCACCTGCGTGCGAACTATGGAAGATTCTAAAAAAGAGATTTGGTCCGGCTTAACAATCTCAATAGAAGAAAAAACAACCAATAAAAAATTTGCGTGTAAATTCGCTAATCGTGTATAAACAAACATCTGTATAAAATTTGAAGAAAATTGGGCTAATTTAAAAAAATAATTATATGGGAGCCCCTCGGCCCTGGTGCCACTTCAAAAAATTTTCAAAAAGCATATTCCATAGGACATGTGTGTATACAATTTGAAGAAAATCGGGTAAATTTTTTAAAATTTTGTATTGGTCCTTCCAAAACCGGGGCCCTATCACTCTAAAATCTTTACAAAAAGTGTTGTTCAACGGAGTTACACATGCATATAAAATTTGAAGAAATTTGGGTACTTTTTTACAAAATTTGTGTGTGTACCCCCCGACCCCGGTTTATAAAATTTGAGGAAAATCGAGGTAGTTTTTAAAAAAGTTATATGGTCACCCCTCGGGCCAAAGGGCCCGATCACCCCGTAAATTTTACAAAAAGCTTTGTACATCGGAGTTCATCATCATCATATTTGGCTCTACAACCGGTGTCCGGTCCTGGTCTCCCGCAAAAAGTCTCTCCGCCTCGCCTCTCTCCGTCTTTTATACCAGCAGCTTGGATGTTATGGTTAAGTTCCCGGATTTGAAGAATCTTGACAGACTATAGTAGCCTTTGTTGGCTTTAAGCAACCGTGCGCGTATTTCTGGTTCCATGCTGTTGTCGGCTGCTAAAGTTGACCCGAGATAGTTAAAGGATTGCACTACTTCAAATTCTACTCCACTATTTTATTTTCGGGACCATGTTGGATTTTCTAGTCGCAGACGTCGCCACCATGTACTTTGTTTATTTATGTGCAGCCCCAGATTTCGTGCCGCCTGCTCAATCTGAATGAAAGCTTTCTGTACAGCTCTTGGGTTTCTACCAACGATGTCAATATCGTCTGCGTAAGCCACTATCTGAATGGACTTATAGAGGATTGTTTCTCTCACCGTGTCCTCAGAGTCTCGGATCACTTTCTCCAATGCCAGGTTGAAGAGGAATCAGGCCAGTCCATCCGCTTGTCGGAGCCCGTTATAGATGTTGAATGGGCTTGATAGTGATCCGGAAATTTTTCTTGGCTTATAACATTGGTCATGGTCAACCTACATAGTCGTGTTTATTTGGGATGCCGAATTCTCTCATGGCTTTATAAAGATCTACTCTGGCTATGCTTACATAGGCGGCTTTAAAGTCTATAAAAAGATGGTGTAGTGAGTTTTGAAACTATAGACATTTTTCCGTCACCTGGCTAAGGGTGTAAATCTGATCAGTTGTTGATTTGCCTGGGATGAAGCCACACTGGTATGGACCAATGATGATTATAGCGTATGGGGCTATCCTGTTTTGAATGATAGATGAGAAAATCTTATACGCGGTACTCAACAATGTTATACCACGATAATTGCTGCATTTTGTGATATCTCCCTTCTTATGTATAGGGCACAGGATGCCTCTTTGCCTGTCTTCTTGCATAGCTTCTTCCTCCCATACTTGCACTTTCATTAATTGCTTGGTTTAATGTGGGGCCTCCTATTTTTATTAGTTCCGCTGGGATCCCATCAGATCCCGTGGCCTTACTATTTTTGAGCCGATTTATCGCTCTGCTAACTTCGTCTATGCTTGGTAGCGACAGCATAGTATGATCTCCGGTTATTGGTGGAGCCTCCAATTCCTCAGTAAACTGGCCATTTAGCAACTCATGAAAGTGCTCTTCCCATCGCTCTAAGATGTCTTTAAGATCGGCGATCAGATTACCCTCTTTGTCCTTACAGTTAGTGCAACGCGGTGTATATTGCGTCATACCGCGGACTCTTTGATAGAACTTCAAACGAACGGAAATATAAATGTGTGCAAAATACAAGTCGAACAAAATTAAGACGGGGATAATGTTACGAAAATTTAAATATTTTATCTACATAAATAAAAATTAAATTTTGTGTAGTTGTTATTAATGGAAACTCACATTTACCAACCGATTTTTATGAAATTTTCAATGTGTATTTAAGACTGGTATTAGTGGTAGCGGGGCGAATGTAAAATGTTAATATCATTCACATTAACAAACCGGTTTTTATGAAATTTTCAATGTATCTTATTGGCAACGGTCATCAATATTCATATCAGCTACATTTACAAACTAATTTTTATAAAATTTTCAATGTAAATTATTGGCAAATTATTACTTTTGACTTGTTTAAGAATAAGCATTGATATTAGGATTAAGAAATTGCCAAAATCCATAAAATTTGTTTTAGCTTACGATAAGTAATATTGAATATAAAATTATATGTAAGAATAGAACCCTCTAAAACTGTTGATTAGGTATAAATGATTCATGTTTTATCGCGATCATTTCATTACTATTTAGAATTATACCAACTAATTGGAAATAAATAGAACTAACGCATATGTGAATAATAGTGTTATAAATGAATAATAAGTAATCACAAGAATAAATTTGTGAACTCTTGCAATTTTGTATTTAAAATTGTAATCTGTAAATAAACAAACTTGCGTTGTATTCTCATTTGCAAAATCCATTACGAACTATCTAGAAAGCCTAAATTTCGTAACAATATGTACATCGTGATAATGTGATAAGTACAATCATCGAAGATTTTTATAAATTCAGCTAACAGGACATAAGAACAAAGCCTTACTACCTTACTACATACAAATAATGACTTATGGGCCTTTTCACAGAAGGTAACTTCCGCAAGAACCCGACTGAAGAAACGCAGGCAAGTACAATCGTGAAACTACCAGTTGTTTAAAAATTTGTTATGTATAATTCTTCGTTTATATCTAAGGACTTTATTGAATTTTTGAAAGTGGAATAAAGTCTAATTCGGGTTTAAATTTAATTTATTGATTTTATTTTTGTGTTCAATTTCATAAGCACAGGCAGCTTCTTCTCGCTTTAATAATTCAACGCCTACGCCTTTACACGATCTCTTGAATACTCGTTTCTACAAAATCCGTGAAGGTTATTTTGTTGGTCATATTACATAGAAATTTTTATCATATACTTCGAATAATAACTGTTATATGAATATCTCACATATACTCGTAACTTATCTTAAACAAATAGAACCTGTTACTTAAAACAAATATTTTCCTTACGAAAGCAAGCTGATAGGAAAAATCAAATTTACCAGGTAACTCATACTCATATTCTCTTCAAGTTTACTTGAGCAATTGCTAAAGATGAGAGTAACTAAAGCTAGGCAATTAAAAACTCATAATATCGCATAGTTATAATCTATCTTATAATTTAAACTTATAGTATTTAATTTCCATGACATTCATGTTTGGGGGATACAGCATATAGGGGAATCCGTAATTCTGTCTCTTTCGAAAAGTAATGTATACTTTAGATGAGAGCATGCAAAAACAATTTTGTTTGTCATTCTCGCAATTCATTATATTCAAACGCGACTGGCTGGCTGGCTGGTCAGATCTTGTGATCAATTTTTAACCCACTTCATTAAACCCTTTTATTCAAACTTTACACACATGTGTATCTACCATGACAATACTTTTTATTACAATTTGGGCCCCGACCCCGAGGGCGACCCAATTAAAATATTTTACAAAATTTACCGGATTTTCTTCATATTTTAAGCACATGTGTATCTCCGATGTGCAAAACTTTTTGTAAAATTTTCGGAATTTTGGAATTATCGGGTTTTGTGGTACGAGGATTTTCTTCAAATTTTAAACACATGTGTATCTCTGATGGACAAAACCTTTTTGTAAATTTTTTGTAGTGATCTGGGATATGGCCAATAGGGTCTGGAATTATGGGAACTATGCCATCTCTCAAGCAACCGGTATGAAATTCGGTATGTAGGACTAAGATGCAACTATAAAACTTGTTCCTATGGAACTTCTTGGATATGGTCATTAGGGTCTAGAATTTTGGGAACTATGCCATTTTGAGATTTTGAAACATCTTTTTCTTTCCTTTTGTCCCGGGCAGACGTTGTCATATTCAAACCCGCGGCCGTATATCAGACACCGGCTGTTTTCCAATTTCTTGGAAGTACTCTAGAAGAAAAAGAGAAATGGAAAAGCCTGCACAATGGTAATGCCAATGTGAAGAATACCTCCATATCATTAGGCCCAGCAGGTTTAAGAATGTTGCGATCATTTAATACCTACTTGAGGAGTATGAAAGTAGATCTGTCCCATAGAGGTTTCAACTCTTGAAAGTACAGGCGGCGGCAACGCGTAGTCTGGTAACGTTGGGCTAGCTGCGAAAGCTAGCAGATTGGCCTTGTCTATAGAGCTGACGGTTTAAATGTCATTGGTGATGAGGCAGGTTTTTTAATTCGTTTTACAAAAACAAAAAATTCTTAGTTCCATTGTGACATTGAAGTATTTTTTGTCTTCGTGTCATATTTGAATTTGACTCGTCTGAGGTGGACAGTGGAATTTTTGTTTATATAACCGAAAGCATATCTCCCGGTTACTAGCAGCCTAGTTGCAGCTTAAATCATACCAACCATTTTCCCTTCCAGGACAAAATGTATCAAACCGATTATGTTTGTGATCGTATCAGAAATGCTAATCACACCACAATTGGCATAGTAGGTACAGTAAGATATTGGGAGGGGTGGGGAAAGTAAGTTTGGGGATGTTAATGGGTTGTCGTTGGTGTTTGTAGGAGTCTTATGAGGCGCAAAAACGAGGTATTGAACTACAACCCAACGAGGATAGTTAATAATGTAATTTTACTTACTCCTCTTTTTTCGTTTATTGTTTAAAATAAACTAAGAACAGGAAATGAAATGCCACATCTTTTTCATAATAATACGTTGTATATAATTTTTATTGTTTGCTCCAAAAAACCAGCAGTAATACAAATATTATGGCGCGACTGATGAGTATCACAGAGCCAATGTACTGTTTTATTGTTACTTTTAATTAGGAGTTGTTTTATTGCGCACACAATTACTTTTAATTTTTTCATATGCAGTTACCTTCTTTTTAGAAGAATAATTTACAATAGAAATAAAACGCCACTTAAAACTACAAAGTTATCAATCTAACATATTATATATATATATATATACCGGGTGACTGACACGAAGTGTTACCAACTTCAGACTGTCATTGCTGTCAAACCAGTGATGACAAAGCATTCAAATTTACACTAATGACAGCTTATTCCATTGTTTACAAGCGTACAAAAGCATTTTAGTGCGAAATATTCAGAAAAAAGTTATCCGCAATGGAATTCAAGCGTAATAGTGTGATTGCTCTGTATTTGGCTGGAAAACCATAGCCGCAGATTGTTAACCAGTTAAAACATCTGCATGTGAATAAAATGTTTGTGTATCGCACCATAAATCGTTATAACGATACTGGCAGCATTTCAAAATGCCATGGTGGTGGACCGAAACGCACTGCAACATCGCCGGATATTATTCGGAAGGTGAAGACCAAATTAGCTCGGAATCCGCGCCGTAGCGGCAGAAAAATGGCTCGTGAGGCGAACATTTCGTTCGAACGGATGCAGCACATATTGAAAGATCATCTTGGACTAAAGGCCTTGAAATTTCAAAAAACGCATGCTCAAAAAAAAGTTAGAGTGGAAAGAGCAAAGGAGTTGATACGCTTGCACGAAAGTGGCGATTTGCCGAATTTGGTTTTCTCCGAAGAGTCACCGTTCGTTATTGAGCAATTTGTGAACAAGCAAAACGACCGGACTTACTTGCCCGGCCGTTCTACTGAAAATTTGGACCAATGGATTGCCACTCGAAACCAAGCGCCGCCGATGGTGATGGTTTGGGCCACCGTAACGGCCGAAAGCCGTTCACCGCTCGTTTTTCGCATCAAAATAAATGCTCAAATTTATCGGGATCATGTGTTGGAGGGAGCGTTGAAGCCTTGGGCACAAAAACATTTCGGCCACAGAGCCTGGACATTTCAACAGGACTCGGCGCCGAGTCATAAAACGCGCGTCAATCAAGATTGGCTGAGAAACAACGTTCCGCGGTTCATTTCCACTGCCCAGTGGCCACCAAATTCACCGGATGCATGCAAAAGCTTTGTCGGCCGTTTAAAGGCCCTAATCGCGGCTAAGGGTGACCAAATCAAAAACTGCTAATGCAATTCGAATATTTAAATATTTGTGAACATTTTTTACATTTATTCAATAAAATTCATCAAAAAATAAAAATTCTGTGGCGTTTTGTTTTGGTAACACTTCGTGTCAGTCATCCTCTATATGTGTATATTATATACATAATTAAAAAATTAAATTAAACTTGCCAAATAAATTTTTGTTGACAACAAAATAATTGCGCTTTTTATATTTTAATTCCTTAACACCAATAAAATTTTGACCTCTCAATGACAGAAGGTGCTAATTGTTATCGCTAGATTATGGTTTAACAACAAACCAGAACCGAAATTAAACATTTTCTATTTTTACGTTACGTGGACAAGCGGTATATAATGTCTTGCTAATTAAAATAAAAATATATAAAATTTTGTATAAAATAAATATGAAAGCCTTATGGCATTTGGCTTAGTTATGTTATTGTGTTTATTTGCGAAATTGCAAAGATAATAAAACGGCTTAGCTCGTATGATCCACAGTTGCATTGAATCGCAATTAAACTATTAAAGCTGTCTGATTTAACAATATCTCGAAACCTGTCGGAAGCCGTCCACAAAGTTTTAAGCAATGTTATTGAAAGTAAAAATCATGATTTTTGGTATGGGAATTACAATTAGGTTAACCATTTCGTGATTATAATAAAAATTATAGAGTTCTTCTTAGAACTTAAAAAAAATCAAAAACCAACAAAATGTAAAAAAAAATAAATAGTAGGTACAATGAGTAAACATTTTTAACATTGTTGTTAAACAAAAAACAGATGTGTTATTTTAATAATTTCACCTCTTAGTTTAAGTAGTGATTATTATACATCATAAAAAAACAAACGGATATCAATTTGTACTTAATGATAACAAAACACTTTTAAGAATAATATTATGATTTGATTTTATTTTGCTTTTTTGTAAACAAAATTGGCAATTAGCTTCGTTTCAAAATCAGTAATAATTAAAACGCGAAGTACAAATCCACATTCTCTCTATAATATCAGTCTGTTTACTCACGTCCATGACCATATCATACTTTTGATTTGGCATAGAAATTGTGCAATTCAACCTCGTTACGAAGGGCACACACTTTAAGGGGAACAAATTAATTTTACCAGTGCTTACACCACGATACATTAGCTAGACGTCTCTCACATTAAACGTTGACCCACCGAAAAATCCGGTTTGTTCACTAGCGAGATAAATTACAGAAAATTACGCATACGTCATGCCCTAATGTTACACGATGTAAGACAATAAATTTAGGTCAGTTACCTGAAGCACGACTAATTCATTATGTTTTGCATTTAAATTAGTTCCATTGGTTATCAAGTTATCACAAAGTCCAAACTGAAATACTTATTAGTTACGAACGCGCCAAAAACAATAATAATAAGCAATAGCTATGTAGGCAATACACATGCTTTTGAGGCTTTGCCTGTTTTGCGAGAAACAGCTATTACCGCAGTACCAACTCTAGTTTCACTTCGACAGTTGCCTACAAACTGATCGCAGAAAAAAATTGTGAAGTGAAAAGTAAGTTATACTCGTATCTTATGAGAGAAATTGGTTGAGCTATTGCATTTGTGCCAGAAGCTGTCACAGTAACTCGGAACACATGTGTTAATTTAGTTATTGTCAGTCTGAATTATTCAACTTTTTTCCCATGAAATAAATATCCTTAGATTTTTAGAATAAGGTCTGGATACACAGGTGTCTGCCTACTGCCAAAATATGACAAATGCGTATAGTATGATAAATGATAAAAAACCCCTACTCAAAGTTTGATTCTGTTTGGTTGAACTGTGTGGAAACGTATAAATAACATACATACATCTATACAGATTTTAATTTTTATTAATATATATACCATGAACTCTTTTAGTTGAAGTTGAAGATTTTGAGAGAAAGTGTTAAAGTACGTTACCACGCCTAGCTGTTTTTAAAATCTCTATGTTACAGTGATGGACGAAATCGATCTAACCAAATATTTTTAACCTGATCACTCAAAAGATCGAAATCACCGAACTGGTTAGCAAAAGATCAGGTTAAAAAATATTGACTTGCTCATTTGTTCACTGAACTGGTAAGCAAAATAAGAGGTTAAAAAAGATCAACTTGCTGATTAGTTCACTAACGAACAGGTTAGCAAAAGAACAGATTAAAAATGATCGACTTGCTCATTCGTTCATTGCCTTTGTCTCGTTCTTATGTGCTTCGTTTTTTTTAATTAGGGAGAGGAAAAAATGAGGTGTCTATGCACGCGTGTCTTAAACGACTGCAGATGATAAAAATGCGGAATCACAGAATCAGGCAAATCAGAAATCAGAAGGAATCTCTGAATTGGTTAGTAAGTCCGAAGATAGGCTTAATGGTGGACCCGTGAGCTCGAGTTAAGGCACGGGTATTACGGATGGGTTGGAGAATGGGCGGGATGCATGTGGATATTTCTTTTGAACATTGCTTGTAGAAAAAGCGATAAAACAGTGACAGGCAGGAAACATTCCTACGATGTTCAAGCGATTCGATTGTTTTCTCGATATGTACGTCATCAATAAGTTTTAACGCGCGGTTCTGAACTCTGTGTAGTAGATGCAATGTGGTCTTGGGGGCACCTGCCCAGACAATACAGTTATATTCAAAGAGGGAAGTACATCTTGCACCGTTTTAGGAAACCTAAACATCTCGCAGCATTTTTGGCGATGGCAAATATGTGGTCGTTCCAACGAAGCTTGTTGTTGACGCACATACCAAGACTTGAGAGATTTTCAGTTTCTTTGATGCAATAAAGATTCATGAATAAAGGTTGGGGATTGAAATTACGCTTAGACGACAGAAGACAGCATTGGGTTTTAGAAGCGGTAAATTCAACTCTTGAACAAGTCATATGAAAAGCTAAGAGTACTGTCATCAGCGAAAGAATGGATTGGATTAGAGGTGGTGGATAGGAGATCATTAATGAAAATCAGAAAGAGTGTCGGAGATAAAACAGAACCGTGAGGAACACCTGCGTTTATGCGGTGAACATTGGATTTGAATCCGTCCAATACGACCTGGATTGAACGTTCAGAAAGGTAGCTACTAGTCCAATCGAGCAGGGTGTTATTAATTCCATAAGCATTCATTTTCGACAAAAGAGCTTGATGTCAGACTCTCAAATGCCTTGGAAATATCGAGTGCAACAACTTTTCTTTCACCAAATTTGTGAACTAACCAATATCGAACTGTTGAATTAACCAACGAATGATTTTTCATTACTGGAAAAAGAAGGGTTCCTATATAGAAAAAAAACTGAAAATGAAATTTGATTTTCAACAGTTCAATATTATATAAGTTTCGATTCGCAATCACATGGCAAAATATTTTTGCAGGTGTAACATTTTTTTATATGAGAATCAAACTAAAAATGGTAAAGCATGGAACTATTTCCTGCATGCAGACGGTATTGACTGTTTTTAAAAACTTTTATTTAACTTGACCCCTTTTTTTCCTGTATTTTCGAACAATTTGAGGTCCTCTTTATAACCAACTTCCGCACGATCTAGAGTGCTGAAATTTTGTGAGCGGCTCAATGTCAGGGGCCCATTTTGATATCCCGCTTTTGACGCGTGTGGCGCGTGTGAAGCGTGGAAAAGAGAAAATGATTTGAAATAGCCCCGACCTCAAAAATAGATATTTTGGCGATTATTACCATATAATAAACGACTGTGTGACGTGTTTCGATGTATATATGTATATATAAAAGTTCGTACCCTAAAAACGAGGTTTTTTTACGTTTACTTGTTTTATTAACAAATTACCTGCTATTACTAAGATACGTACGCAGTGATATACTGTATACAGGGAAATTTCAGATTTCTTAATTACTGTTAAAGTCAATATAAGCGAAGGAATCGACTGAAACTCAAAAACGAAAAAAACAATCATTTTCTTAATGAAAAGATAAACTTCATGCTTTTTGTTTTTAATTCTTCATTATATTTTATAGTTTACTCGTATTTTAAAACGTTTTTATTAGCTCACTTTCGTGTATGTCTGTTCGGGTGGAATTTTTTAATTGATTTTAAACTAACTTCCCATTGATCCCAGAACTGGATAAACATTGACAAATCACAAAAAAGAGCAGGGTAGGCTGTGTCGAAGGCACGGCCGTGGGTTTTAAGCGTGACAACGTCTGTCCGGGACGAAAGAAAAGAAAACAAAGATCTTGTTGTCTGTGGGACATAAACACGGACGGATATATTAAAATTGTATGGTACTGAAAGGATATTTCAGAGTCATTATTTTATAAACAATGAGAAATGAACCGTATATTAAAGATTATTGTTTGATTTTGTATTAGTATACAGTCAGTACAATGATAAGCATAGTTAATTTAATAAGAAGTGAATGGCGAACCGTCTGTTACATAAAGATAGAAGACGAACAGAATGTTAAAAAAAAGACAAGGTAGGCTGTGTCGAAGACACGGCCGTGGGTTTTGAGCGTGACAACGTCTGTCCGGGACGAAAGAAAAGAAAACAGCACGCGAAAAATTAATTTTAATCGACCATTTAAATTTTTTCTTTGTTAGAGCCCTGTTAACTTTAACAACAAATTCAGATGCACTCGATATACATGCAAATAAATACAAGAAGCATTTTGACGGATACGTTTATTTTTTTTACGCAATGCAAAAGCAACATACGGTTTTACGAGACGCAGGCTTTAAGTTTGTTTACAAAAACTAACTTATAATGGTTAGAATCTTCCATGTAAAATCTTTAACCTGAGGCCATATTACTTCCATATTTGTATAGAAAGTGTTGTCATCATATAATCATTATATACAAAAGTGTATATGTGGAAAAGTATCGTATGGTACTGAAAGGATATTTCAGAGTCGTTATTCAATGAAACAAACAATGAGAAATGAACCGTATATTAAAGATTATTGTTTGATTTTGTATTAGTATACAGTCAGTACAATTATTAGCATAGTTAATTTAATAAGAAGCGAATGGCGAACCGTCTGTTATATAAAGATAGAAGAACGTTAAAAAAAAGGCGAAAGGGAACAAGCAGACAATAAACTAACAGAAACTGTTACTCATAACCTTCTCTACAGAATGTTCAACTGCTTAAGAATACATGATTAAAAGAGAGAGCTAAATCCATATACAAATTTCCTGTTTCTTTCTCGTTTCGTTTCACGCTCTTTTTCTCTTCACTACCACCAGTTAGTTAGAACCTTCTCTATAGAAAGCCCAACTGTTCCGATCGTACACAGAAACATGCTTAGATTGAGACCAAACGTATTTGTATTTAGTAATCAACTAAAGAGCAAAATCCATATAAAATATTTCTGTTTCCCACTACCACATCTTACGTTTCTCGCTCTTTGCGACTTCTTATTTTTTGTACACTGTATTCACATCCCACAAACACACATGCGTTTGGGCTTGGTTTACAGCATTAGTTTGCGTAGAGTTGGGCTTTCTATAGAGAAGGTTTTGGTTAGAACAGAGTGTTAAAAAAAAGCCGAAAGGGGACAAGAAGACAATGAACCAGCAGAAACTATACTGTCACGCATAATCTTCTTTACTGTTAGAAAGAGAGAGAGGGAGTGGAAGTGGTATGGCATGGTAATAGAAGTATGCATCAAAATGTTTTTCTCTTTGAAACGCACAGACGCAATATTCGCCATTAATTTCGTTTTATCTGGTTCTCTTTTTATTATGTAATATTATGAAAGAGTTATTAACTCTTAGTAAAGTTGGAGTGATTAAAGAAAAACATATATAAGCGAAAGAAATGAAAATAGTTGCAAGGAAGCTTGCAGGTTGTCATTGTTATCTGCCTCTTTTTTTGTAACTTACAGTAGTATTTTTTTTCTGTTAATCGACCAAACACGAGAGCGCTGTATCATTTTATGCAATGTTGATAGAACGACCAGAGCAGAGCACTGATAGAAAATGAACAGAGACTATACTATCACTACGGCTGCGGTAAAGAATTAAGGAGTTACGCAGCTTGTGCTGCACAAAAAAATTGGCAGGCAGTCGGTATGCACGAAATTGCGGCTACATTTTAAACCGACTTACAGTCTGCTTGTAGGGCGACAATTTGACAATTACATTTTGCTATTTTCATCCAATTTAAAGTGGCTGCGTAAACTGCGCAGTCGATTTTTCTTTACTGCATTGACTGGAGAAGTGAATTTTTGACCAACATGCAGCATAAACTGTGCAGCGGCTGAATTCTTGACCGCAGCCTACTACTGCATATGTTTGTTTCGTTCTGCTCAAACGAATCGCTTGAGAAATTGCTTTGTTCCAGAAATTCCAGACCATAATAATCATATTCTAGAATTTCCATAGGAAGAAATCTTATAGCCACATCTTAGTCCTATATTCCGAATTTCATGCGAATCTCTTGAGAAGTTGCTTTGCTCCCGAAATTACAGACCATAATAATCATATTCTAGAATTTCCATAGGAAGAAATCTTATAGTCACATCTTAGTCCTACATTCCGATTTTCATGCGAATCGCTTGAGAAATTGATTTGCTCCAAAAATTCCAGATCATAATAATCATATTCTAGAATTTCCATAGGAAGAAATTTTATAGTCACATCTTAGTCCTACATTCCGAATCATGCGAATCGCTTGAGAAATTGATTTGCTCCAGAAATTCCAGACCATAATAATCATATTCTAGAATTTCCATAGGAAGAAATCTTATAGTCACATCTTAGTCCTATATTCCGAATTTCATGCGAAAAAAACAATCATTTTCTTAATGAAAAGATAAACTTCATGCTTTTTGTTTTTAATTCTTCATTATATTTTATAGTTTACTCGTATTTTAAAACGTTTTTATTAGCTCACTTTCGTGTATGTCTGTTCGGGTGGAATTTTTTAATTGATTTTAAACTAACTTCCCATTGATCCCAGAACTGGATAAACATTGACAAATCACAAAAAAGAGCAGGGTAGGCTGTGTCGAAGGCACGGCCGTGGGTTTTAAGCGTGACAACGTCTGTCCGGGACGAAAGAAAAGAAAACAAAGATCTTGTTGTCTGTGGGACATAAACACGGACGGATATATTAAAATTGTATGGTACTGAAAGGATATTTCAGAGTCATTATTTTATAAACAATGAGAAATGAACCGTATATTAAAGATTATTGTTTGATTTTGTATTAGTATACAGTCAGTACAATGATAAGCATAGTTAATTTAATAAGAAGTGAATGGCGAACCGTCTGTTACATAAAGATAGAAGACGAACAGAATGTTAAAAAAAAGACAAGGTAGGCTGTGTCGAAGACACGGCCGTGGGTTTTGAGCGTGACAACGTCTGTCCGGGACGAAAGAAAAGAAAACAGCACGCGAAAAATTAATTTTAATCGACCATTTAAATTTTTTCTTTGTTAGAGCCCTGTTAACTTTAACAACAAATTCAGATGCACTCGATATACATGCAAATAAATACAAGAAGCATTTTGACGGATACGTTTATTTTTTTTACGCAATGCAAAAGCAACATACGGTTTTACGAGACGCAGGCTTTAAGTTTGTTTACAAAAACTAACTTATAATGGTTAGAATCTTCCATGTAAAATCTTTAACCTGAGGCCATATTACTTCCATATTTGTATAGAAAGTGTTGTCATCATATAATCATTATATACAAAAGTGTATATGTGGAAAAGTATCGTATGGTACTGAAAGGATATTTCAGAGTCGTTATTCAATGAAACAAACAATGAGAAATGAACCGTATATTAAAGATTATTGTTTGATTTTGTATTAGTATACAGTCAGTACAATTATTAGCATAGTTAATTTAATAAGAAGCGAATGGCGAACCGTCTGTTATATAAAGATAGAAGAACGTTAAAAAAAAGGCGAAAGGGAACAAGCAGACAATAAACTAACAGAAACTGTTACTCATAACCTTCTCTACAGAATGTTCAACTGCTTAAGAATACATGATTAAAAGAGAGAGCTAAATCCATATACAAATTTCCTGTTTCTTTCTCGTTTCGTTTCACGCTCTTTTTCTCTTCACTACCACCAGTTAGTTAGAACCTTCTCTATAGAAAGCCCAACTGTTCCGATCGTACACAGAAACATGCTTAGATTGAGACCAAACGTATTTGTATTTAGTAATCAACTAAAGAGCAAAATCCATATAAAATATTTCTGTTTCCCACTACCACATCTTACGTTTCTCGCTCTTTGCGACTTCTTATTTTTTGTACACTGTATTCACATCCCACAAACACACATGCGTTTGGGCTTGGTTTACAGCATTAGTTTGCGTAGAGTTGGGCTTTCTATAGAGAAGGTTTTGGTTAGAACAGAGTGTTAAAAAAAAGCCGAAAGGGGACAAGAAGACAATGAACCAGCAGAAACTATACTGTCACGCATAATCTTCTTTACTGTTAGAAAGAGAGAGAGGGAGTGGAAGTGGTATGGCATGGTAATAGAAGTATGCATCAAAATGTTTTTCTCTTTGAAACGCACAGACGCAATATTCGCCATTAATTTCGTTTTATCTGGTTCTCTTTTTATTATGTAATATTATGAAAGAGTTATTAACTCTTAGTAAAGTTGGAGTGATTAAAGAAAAACATATATAAGCGAAAGAAATGAAAATAGTTGCAAGGAAGCTTGCAGGTTGTCATTGTTATCTGCCTCTTTTTTTGTAACTTACAGTAGTATTTTTTTTCTGTTAATCGACCAAACACGAGAGCGCTGTATCATTTTATGCAATGTTGATAGAACGACCAGAGCAGAGCACTGATAGAAAATGAACAGAGACTATACTATCACTACGGCTGCGGTAAAGAATTAAGGAGTTACGCAGCTTGTGCTGCACAAAAAAATTGGCAGGCAGTCGGTATGCACGAAATTGCGGCTACATTTTAAACCGACTTACAGTCTGCTTGTAGGGCGACAATTTGACAATTACATTTTGCTATTTTCATCCAATTTAAAGTGGCTGCGTAAACTGCGCAGTCGATTTTTCTTTACTGCATTGACTGGAGAAGTGAATTTTTGACCAACATGCAGCATAAACTGTGCAGCGGCTGAATTCTTGACCGCAGCCTACTACTGCATATGTTTGTTTCGTTCTGCTCAAACGAATCGCTTGAGAAATTGCTTTGTTCCAGAAATTCCAGACCATAATAATCATATTCTAGAATTTCCATAGGAAGAAATCTTATAGCCACATCTTAGTCCTATATTCCGAATTTCATGCGAATCTCTTGAGAAGTTGCTTTGCTCCCGAAATTACAGACCATAATAATCATATTCTAGAATTTCCATAGGAAGAAATCTTATAGTCACATCTTAGTCCTACATTCCGATTTTCATGCGAATCGCTTGAGAAATTGATTTGCTCCAGAAATTCCAGATCATAATAATCATATTCTAGAATTTCCATAGGAAGAAATTTTATAGTCACATCTTAGTCCTACATTCCGAATCATGCGAATCGCTTGAGAAATTGATTTGCTCCAGAAATTCCAGACCATAATAATCATATTCTAGAATTTCCATAGGAAGAAATCTTATAGTCACATCTTAGTCCTATATTCCGAATTTCATGCGAATCTCTTGAGAAGTTGCTTTGTTCCCGAAATTACAGACCATAATAATCATATTCTAGAATTTCCATAGGAAGAAATCTTATAGTCACATCTTAGTCCTACATTCCGAATCATGCGAATCGCTTGAGAAATTGATTTGCTCCAGAAATTCCAGACCATAATAATCATATTCTAGAATTTCCATAGGAAGAAATCTTATAGTCACATCTTAGTCCTATATTCCGAATTTCATGCGAATCTCTTGAGAAGTTGCTTTGTTCCCGAAATTACAGACCATAATAATCATATTCTAGAATTTCCATAGGAACAAGTCTTATAGTTACATCTTAGTCCTATATTCCGAATTTCATGCGAATCTCTTGAGAAGTTGCTTTGTTCCCGAAATTACAGACCATAATAATCATATTCTAGAATTTCCATAGGAAGAAATCTTATAGTCACATCTTAGTCCTATATTCCGAATTTCATGCGAATCTCTTGAGAAGTTGCTTTGTTCCCGAAATTACAGACCATAATAATCATATTCTAGAATTTCCATAGGAAGAAATCTTATAGTCACATCTTAGTCCTACATTCCGAATCATGCGAATCGCTTGAGAAATTGATTTGCTCCAGAAATTCCAGACCATAATAATCATATTCTAGAATTTCCATAGGAAGAAATCTTATAGCCACATCTTAGTCCTATATTCCGAATTTCATGCGAATCTCTTGAGAAGTTGCTTTGCTCCCGAAATTACAGACCATAATAATCATATTCTAGAATTTCCATAGGAAGAAATCTTATAGTCACATCTTAGTCCTACATTCCGAATCATGCGAATCGCTTGAGAAATTGATTTGCTCCAGAAATTCCAGACCATAATAATCATATTCTAGAATTTCCATAGGAAGAAATCTTATAGTCACATCTTAGTCCTATATTCCGAATTTCATGCGAATCTCTTGAGAAGTTGCTTTGTTCCCGAAATTACAGACCATAATAATCATATTCTAGAATTTCCATAGGAACAAGTCTTATAGTTACATCTTAGTCCTATATTCCGAATTTCATGCGAATCTCTTGAGAAGTTGCTTTGTTCCCGAAATTACAGACCATAATAATCATATTCTAGAATTTCCATAGGAAGAAATCTTATAGTCACATCTTAGTCCTACATTCCGAATCATGCGAATCGCTTGAGAAATTGATTTGCTCCAGAAATTCCAGACCATAATAATCATATTCTAGAATTTCCATAGGAAGAAATCTTATAGTCACATCTTAGTCCTACATTCCGATTTTCATGCGAATCGCTTGAGAAATTGATTTGCTCCAGAAATTCCAGATCATAATAATCATATTCTAGAATTTCCATAGGAAGAAATTTTATAGTCACATCTTAGTCCTACATTCCGAATCATGCGAATCGCTTGAGAAATTGATTTGCTCCAGAAATTCCAGACCATAATAATCATATTCTAGAATTTCCATAGGAAGAAATCTTATAGTCACATCTTAGTCCTACATTCCGAATTTCATGCGAATCGCTTGAGAAATTGATTTGCTCCAGAAATTCCAGACCATAATAATCATATTCTAGAATTTCCATAGGAAGAAATCTTATAGTCACATCTTAGTCCTACATTCCGAATTTCATGCGAATCGCTTGAGAAATTGATTTGCTCCAGAAATTCCAGACCATAATAATCATATTCTAGAATTTCCATAGGAAGAAATCTTATAGTCACATCTTAGTCCTACATTCCGAATTTCATGCGAATCGCTTGAGAAATTGATTTGCTCCAGAAATGCCTGACCATAATAATCATATTCTAGAATTTCCATAGAAAGAAATCTTATAGTCACATCTTAGTCCTACATTCCGAATTTCATGCGAATCGCTTGAGAAATTGATTTGCTCCAGAAATGCCTGACCATAATAATCATATTCTAGAATTTCCATAGAAAGAAATGTTATAGTCACATCTTAGTCCTACATTCCGAATTTCATGCGAATCTCTTGGGAAATGGCTTTGTTCCCAAAGTACTGACATTTAAATTTTGTGATATTTAATAGTGATCACAACAGTTGGACATTTAAAAGTGTCTCACTTAACAGTGTCTCATTTAACAGTGGGTCATTCTGTTGATCACAACAGTGGGACATTAAACATGGTTAACATGTAAAGCTTTGAATTTTATTTAATAACTAGCGGAAATACCCGGCGTTTCCCGGTTGCCCCATCCCACTGACCCCCACCAAGTTAACACCCGACCACTGACACTACACCCACTGACCTCCCGCCCACTAACCACCCGCCAACTGACCCACCGCCATCTGACCCCCAGCCCACGGACCTCTGACCTCAGACCACCCACAGAACTCGCACCAACTGACCAACCCACCAACTGACCACCTCACCAGCTCAGAAAACTATAGAATAAGTTTGAACGCGATTGGTTCATAAGAACATGCAATTTGTAGAAGCAAAAAAAAAATATTATGGAGACCCTTTGACTCAGGAGTCTGGCCACTTTAAAAATATGCCTAGTATGTGTTCTTTATGGTATAAAACCCATATGCAAAGTTTGAACGCGATCGATTCATAAAAACACGCAATTTGTAAAAACAATAAAAAAAATTCGTATGGTGACCTCTTGACCTAGGAGCCTGACCACTTTCAAAATATTCCTATTAAGTGCCTATTATGGTAGAAAACCCATATGCAAAGTTAGAACGCGATCGGTTGAAGGGTTTGGCAGTCCATACCGGACCTACATACATACATACATACAAAGTTTCACTTTTATATATATAGATAAAAATTCCTCATGGAAATTTCCAACAATAATATAATACTAATATTCCAACGCTATTTCGTTCGTTTTTTATTAATTCGTTACTCATAACACGATGTCAGTTGCTATAAAACAAATCGACAGTCAAATTGGTTAATAACCTGGTTAATCTGAAGAAAAAAACCAATTCGATCTCGGTTAGCAATTTAACCAATTTCACCCATCACTACTATATTAACTTCACCTGCCCGTGTGTTTGGGGATAGCTGGCTCAAAACCTTCTCTATAGAAAGGCCAACTGTACGTATGCTAATGCAGTGAGACAATACCAAACGCGGCTGTTTTTGTGAAATATACATACAGTGTCTAAACAATAAGCAGACGCATTTTATGAAACGCGTTAACTGGTTGGAATGAAAAGAACAAGAAACGTAAAAGGTGGAGGTATTTTATATGGATTTTGCTCTTTTGTTGTGAATATATATACATTTGGTACTTTTGACGTGACAACGTCAACAAGGGGTGCATGTTCAAAAAGTCAAATGTTAAATGTCCACTGTTGTGGTCACTGTTAATGCTCACACTGTTAAATGTCCCACTGTTGTGTACAATGTTAATGCTCACACTTTTAAATGTCCCAATGTTGTGTACAATGTTAATACTCACACTTTTAAATGTCAGTACTTTGGGAACTAAGCTATTTCCCAAGAGATTCGCATGAAATTTGGAATGTAGGACTAAGATGTGACTATAAGACTTGTTCCTATGGAAATTCTGGGATCTGGCCAATAGGGTCTGGGATTTTTGGAACCAAGCCATTTCTCAAGGGATTTGTATGAAACTCGGAATGTAGGACTAATATGTGACTATAAGGCTTGTTCCTATGGAAATTCTGGGATCTGGCCAATAAGGTCTGGGATTTTTGGAATCAAGCCATTTCTCAAGGGATTTATATGAAACTCGGAATGTAGGACTAATATGTGACTATAAGACTTGTTCCTATGGAAATTCTAGGATCTGGCCAATAGGGTCTGGGATTTTTGGAACCAAGCCATTTCTCAAGGGATTTGTATGAAACTCAGAATGTAGGACTAATATTTGACTATAAGACTTGTTCCTATGGAAATTCTCGGATCTGGCCAATAGGGTCTGGGATTTTTGGAACCAAGCCATTTTTCAAGGGATTTGTATATAACTCGGAATATAGGACTAATATGTGACTATAAGACCTGTTCCTATGGAAATTGTATGATCTGGCCAATGGGGTCTGGGATTTTTGGAACCAAGCCATTTCTCAAAAGATTCGTATGAAACTCGGAATGTAGGACTAATATGTGACTATAAGACTTGTTCCTATGGAAATTCTGGGATCTGGCCAATAGGGTCTGGGGATTTTTGGAACAAAGCCATTACTCAAGGGATTTGTATGAAACTCGGAATGTAGGACTAATATGTGACTATAAGACTTGTTCCTATGGAAATTCTAGGATCTGGCCAATAGGGTCTGGGATTTTTGGAACCAAGCCATTTCTCAAGGGATTCGTATGAAACTCGGAATATAGGACTAATATGTGACTATAAGACTTGTTCCTATGGAAATTCAGGGATCTGGCCAATAGGGTCTGGGATTTTTGGAACCAAGCCATTTCTCAAGGGATTTGTATGAAACTCGGAATGTAGGACTAATATGTGACTATAAGACTTGTTCCTATGTGTAACGAGGTAAATGCCGGGGTACGCTCGCCGGCGTCCAGGGTAGTTTGCCTATTAACTAATAAGCCGTTGTTTTCGTTAGAAAATTATTTCTTTATGGACTCCGTACAATTTGGTTGAATATTTATATTATAATTAATCAATTGCTTTCCTTTGATTTGATTTAATTTGTTTCGCCTGGTTTCGCTTTGGGGTTTCTCCTTGTTCTTCTGCCGTCACGCCTGGTTTCTTGGCCGCTGACTCGGGTCTCGTAACGACGTGGTACGGGCAAGAAACTTTGGTTCGCACTTCAGGCGCCTTTAATGGGAATTTGTCCCTACGGGATTTAGTCGGAAGGAGCAGGTCTTTCACCACTCGCTCCCCGCTTAATGGGAAAACTCGGCCCTACGAGAGATCGAAACTCAAGATGGAGTCCTATAAGGCCCGCCAGAGTCCTGAGTTCGAAGGGTTTCTATCTAACAAGGGAAATCTCTCCCTATCGAGGTTTTCAGAGTCTCGAGATGGAGTCCTATAAGGTCCGTCAGAGTCTCGACATGGAGTCCTATAAGGCCCGCCAGAGTCTCGAGACAAAGAAAGGGGATTCTAAACTACTAATACTACTGGGGAATTTGGCTAACCTGATTCCAGCGCCGACCAACGTTAATTGTCCTGTACCACGCCTTTAAAATTCCTCCGTCTCTAGCTCCGTGGGTAGTTCTTGTAAATTATGTTGTTCGGGTGTTCGCTTACGGTAAATGCTTTTGTGTCAATTTCCGGTAGTTGCCGATGCTGCTGATATCTCCTCGAGGCGTTTTAATTTTCCACTGTTCACTTACCGTTTTTGGTGTCCCACTGTTGAAGTGAACAGTCTCACTGATGCAGACCAAAGAGAACAATTCTTCATGTGCTAATCCTTTTATAATCTTTGCCTCTTGGTTGTCTTTGCCTCTTTGTAGGCTTGCAGCTTTGTAGTTCTCTCATCTCTCTCGTGTTGTTGGTGGTTTTCTCTTGTAACAGATCGCTTGGGTTTTTTTCCATTTCGCATTTTCTCACCTTCGTTACTTCGTGCATACTTGTTTGCATGCACGCGTTGAGTTGCCATGCTGTATTTATTTGCATGCATGCTCTGTGTTGCCATGCATGATTCGATTAGCACTTGTTGATTTTTTCTTCGTGCGTGCCTGCCCTGCTGTACTTGTTGTGTTGTGTGGCTACGCTGGGCTTTTTGCATGCGTTTGATCTCCGTGCGTGCACAGTGGGTGTAAGACGAAAATTGTAAGTTCAAATTTTCGTCGTTACATATGGAAATTCTGGGATCTGGCCAATAGGGTCTGGGATTTTTGGAACCAAGCCATTTCTCAAGGGATTTGTATGAAACTCGGAATGTAGGACTAATATGTGACTATAAGACTTGTTCCTATGGAAATTCTCGGATCTGGCTAATAGGGTCTGGGATTTTTGGAACCAAGCCATTTCTCAAGGGATTGTATGAAACTCGGAATATAGGACTAATATGTGACTATAAGACTTGTTCCTATGGAAATTCTATGATCTGGCCAATAGGGTCTGGGATTTTTGGAACCAAGCCATTTTTCAAGGGATTCGTATGAAACTCGGAATGTAGGACTAATATGTGACTATAAGACTTGTTCCTATGGAAATTCTGGGATCTGGCCAATAGGGTCTGGGATTTTTGGAACCAAGCCATTTCTCAAGGGATTTGTATGAAACTCGGAATGTAGGACTAATATGTGACTATAAGACTTGTTCCTATGGAAATTCTGGGATCCGGCCAATAGGGTCTGGGATTTTTGGAACCAAGCCATTTCTCAAGGGATTCGTATGAAACTCGGAATGTAGGACTAATATGTGACTATAAGACTTGTTCCTATGGAAATTCTAGGATCTGGCCAATTAGGGCGGGGATTTTTGGAACCACGCCATTTCTCAAGGGATTTGTATGAAACTCGGAATGTAGGACTAATATGTGACTATAAGACTTGTTCCTATGGAACTTCTGGGATCTGGCCAATAGGGTCTGGGATTTTTGGAACCAAGCCATTTCTCAAGGGATTCGTATGAAACTCGGAATATAGTACTAATATGTGACTATAAGACTTGTTCCTATGGAAATTCTAGGATCTGGCCAATAGGGTCTGGGATTTTTGGAACCAAGCCATTTCTCAAGGGATTCGTATGAAACTCGGAATATAGGACTAATATGTGACTATAAGACTTGTTCCTATGGAAATTCAGGGATCTGGCCAATAGGGTCTGGGATTTTTGGAACCAAGCCATTTCTCAAGGGATTTGTATGAAACTCGGAATGTAGGACTAATATGTGACTATAAGACTTGTTCCTATGTGTAACGAGGTAAATGCCGGGGTACGCTCGCCGGCGTCCAGGGTAGTTTGCCTATTAACTAATAAGCCGTTGTTTTCGTTAGAAAATTATTTCTTTATGGACTCCGTACAATTTGGTTGAATATTTATATTATAATTAATCAATTGCTTTCCTTTGATTTGATTTAATTTGTTTCGCCTGGTTTCGCTTTGGGGTTTCTCCTTGTTCTTCTGCCGTCACGCCTGGTTTCTTGGCCGCTGACTCGGGTCTCGTAACGACGTGGTACGGGCAAGAAACTTTGGTTCGCACTTCAGGCGCCTTTAATGGGAATTTGTCCCTACGGGATTTAGTCGGAAGGAGCAGGTCTTTCACCACTCGCTCCCCGCTTAATGGGAAAACTCGGCCCTACGAGAGATCGAAACTCAAGATGGAGTCCTATAAGGCCCGCCAGAGTCCTGAGTTCGAAGGGTTTCTATCTAACAAGGGAAATCTCTCCCTATCGAGGTTTTCAGAGTCTCGAGATGGAGTCCTATAAGGTCCGTCAGAGTCTCGACATGGAGTCCTATAAGGCCCGCCAGAGTCTCGAGACAAAGAAAGGGGATTCTAAACTACTAATACTACTGGGGAATTTGGCTAACCTGATTCCAGCGCCGACCAACGTTAATTGTCCTGTACCACGCCTTTAAAATTCCTCCGTCTCTAGCTCCGTGGGTAGTTCTTGTAAATTATGTTGTTCGGGTGTTCGCTTACGGTAAATGCTTTTGTGTCAATTTCCGGTAGTTGCCGATGCTGCTGATATCTCCTCGAGGCGTTTTAATTTTCCACTGTTCACTTACCGTTTTTGGTGTCCCACTGTTGAAGTGAACAGTCTCACTGATGCAGACCAAAGAGAACAATTCTTCATGTGCTAATCCTTTTATAATCTTTGCCTCTTGGTTGTCTTTGCCTCTTTGTAGGCTTGCAGCTTTGTAGTTCTCTCATCTCTCTCGTGTTGTTGGTGGTTTTCTCTTGTAACAGATCGCTTGGGTTTTTTTCCATTTCGCATTTTCTCACCTCCGTTACTTCGTGCATACTTGTTTGCATGCACGCGTTGAGTTGCCATGCTGTATTTATTTGCATGCATGCGCTGTGTTGCCATGCATGATTCGATTAGCACTTGTTGATTTTTTCTTCGTGCGTGCCTGCCCTGCTGTACTTGTTTGCACGCACGTGTTGTGTGGCTACGCTGGGCTTTTTGCATGCGTTTGATCTCCGTGCGTGCACAGTGGGTGTAAGACGAAAATTGTAAGTTCAAATTTTCGTCGTTACATATGGAAATTCTGGGATCTGGCCAATAGGGTCTGGGATTTTTGGAACCAAGCCATTTCTCAAGGGATTTGTATGAAACTCGGAATGTAGGACTAATATGTGACTATAAGACTTGTTCCTATGGAAATTCTCGGATCTGGCTAATAGGGTCTGGGATTTTTGGAACCAAGCCATTTCTCAAGGGATTGTATGAAACTCGGAATATAGGACTAATATGTGACTATAAGACTTGTTCCTATGGAAATTCTATGATCTGGCCAATAGGGTCTGGGATTTTTGGAACCAAGCCATTTTTCAAGGGATTCGTATGAAACTCGGAATGTAGGACTAATATGTGACTATAAGACTTGTTCCTATGGAAATTCTGGGATCTGGCCAATAGGGTCTGGGATTTTTGGAACCAAGCCATTTCTCAAGGGATTTGTATGAAACTCGGAATGTAGGACTAATATGTGACTATAAGACTTGTTCCTATGGAAATTCTGGGATCCGGCCAATAGGGTCTGGGATTTTTGGAACCAAGCCATTTCTCAAGGGATTCGTATGAAACTCGGAATGTAGGACTAATATGTGACTATAAGACTTGTTCCTATGGAAATTCTAGGATCTGGCCAATTAGGGCGGGGATTTTTGGAACCACGCCATTTCTCAAGGGATTTGTATGAAACTCGGAATGTAGGACTAATATGTGACTATAAGACTTGTTCCTATGGAACTTCTGGGATCTGGCCAATAGGGTCTGGGATTTTTGGAACCAAGCCATTTCTCAAGGGATTCGTATGAAACTCGGAATATAGTACTAATATGTGACTATAAGACTTGTTCCTATGGAAATTCTATGATCTAGCCAATAGGGTCTGGGATTTTTGGAACCAAGCCATTTCTCAAGGGATTTGTATGAAACTCGGAATGTAGGACTAATATGTGACTATAAGACTTGTTCCTATGGAAATTCTGGGATCTGGCCAATAGGGTCTGGGATTTTTGGAACCAAGCCATTTCTCAAGGGATTTGTATGAAACTCGGAATGTAGGACTAATATGTGACTATAAGACTTGTTCCTATGGAAATTCTGGGATCTGGCCAATAGGGTCTGGGATTTTTGGAACCAAGCCATTTCTCAAGGGATTTGTATGAAACTCGGAATGTAGGACTAATATGTGACTATAAGACTTGTTCCTATGGAAATTCTGGGATCCGGCCAATAGGGTCTGGGATTTTTGGAACCAAGCCATTTCTCAAGGGATTCGTATGAAACTCGGAATGTAGGACTAATATGTGACTATAAGACTTGTTCCTATGGAACTTCTGGGATCTGGCCAATAGGGTCTGGGATTTTTGGAACCAAGCCATTTCTCAAGGGATTCGTATGAAACTCGGAATGTAGGACTAATATGTGACTATAAGACTTGTTCCTATGGAAATTCTAGGATCTGACCAAAAGGGTCTGGGATTTTTGGAACCAAGCCATTTCTCAAGGGATTTGTATAAAACTTGGAATGTAGGACTAATATGTGACTATAAGACTTGTTCCTATGGAACTTCTGGGATCTGGCCAATAGGGTCTGGGATTTTTGGAACCAAGCCATTTCTCAAGGGATTTGTATGAAACTCGGAATGTAGGACTAATATGTGACTATAAGACTTGTTCCTATGGAAATTCTGGGATCTGGCCAATAGGGACTGGGATTTTTGGAACCAAGCCATTTCTCAAGGGATTTGTATGAAACTCGGAATGTAGGACTAATATGTGACTATAAGACTTGTTCCTATGGAAATTCTCGGATCTGGCCAATAGGGTCCGGGATTTTTGGAACCAAGCCATTTCTCAAGGGATTTGTATGAAACTCGGAATATAGGACTAATATGTGACTATAAGACTTGTTTCTATGGAAATTCCAGGATCTGGCCAATTAGGGCGGGGATTTTTGGAACCACGCCATTTCTCAAGGGATTTGTATGAAACTCGGAATGTAGGACTAATATGTGACTATAAGACTTGTTCCTATGGAACTTCTGGGATCTGGCCAATAGGGTCTGGGATTTTTGGAACCAAGCCATTTCTCAAGGGATTCGTATGAAACTCGGAATGTAGGACTAATATGTGACTATAAGACTTGTTCCTATGGAAATTCTAGGATCTGGCCAATAGGGTCTGGGATTTTTGGAACCAAGCCATTTCTCAAGGGATTTGTATGAAACTCGGAATGTAGGACTAATATGTGACTATAAGACTTGTTCCTATGGAAATTCTGGGATCTGGCCAATAGGGTCTGGGATTTTTGGAACCAAGCCATTTCTCAAGGGATTTGTAAGAAACTCGGAATGTAGGACTAATATGTGACTATAAGACTTGTTCCTATGGAAATTCTAGGATCTGGCCAATAGGGTCTGGGATTTTTGGAACCAAGCCATTTCTCAAGGGAGTTGTATGAAACTCGGAATGTAGGACTAATATGTGACTATAAGACTTGTTCCTATGGAAATTCTGGGATCCGGCCAATAGGGTCTGGGATTTTTGGAACCAAGCCATTCTTTTTTTTTTTTTTTTTTTTTTATAATTCGCGCACGCTTCAAGGGGTTCGCACCCTTATAATGCTCGGCTATATGCTTGGCACAGCGTGGGCGTTAAGGAAGAGGAGGAGAAAAGAGGAGATGTCTATGAGCTTGTGTTTTGAATGCCTGTGGATCATAGTGATGTGGGAAGACAGAGCTTGGCAGAGCATTCCACATACGAGTTGTACGGCTAAAGAACGAATCCCTGAATTTAACTGTACGTCCGAAGATGGGCTTAAGGGTAAACTGATGAGCATTTAGAGCGCCACGAGTATTGCGGTTGAATTCAAGGAGAGGTGGCATGCAGCTGGCTATTTCTCTTGAGCACCGCTGGTAGAAGAAGCGATAAAATAGTGACAAGCAAGAAACGTTCCTGCGGTGTTCAAGCGAATCAATCGATTTCGCTATATTTTCGTCACCGATAAGTTTTATCGCTCGGTTTTGTATTCTATCTAGCTGATGCAAAGTAGTCTTAGGCGCACCAGACCAGATATGGCAATTGTACTCAAGTTTTGGGCGAATAAAAGCCTTGTAAATGGTAGCCAGATCAGAGGGAGTGAAATATTTCTTGCACCGGGCTAGAAAACCTAAACATTTCGCAGCATTTTTAGCGACGGTAAATATGTGGTCATTCCAACGAAGCTTGTCGTTAACGTACATACCGAGAATTGCGAGTTTTTCAGTTTCCTCGATGCAAGTGCCATTCATGGATAATGGCATGGGGTTTAGGATTCGCTTGGACGACAGGAGACAGCATTGGGTTTTGGAAGCGTTAAATTCTACTCGATTGTTTTCTCCCCATTGTATTATGCTGTCAAGGTCAGAATTTAACGTGCTTAACATACGATGTTGTTTGAGTTCCACATCAGAGGTGGAGGGACGTACCTCAAACTTATATGAGAAGCTGAGAGTGCTGTCGTCAGCGAAAGAGTGAATTGGATTAGAAGTCACAGATAAGAGATCATTAATAAAAATGAGGAAGAGTGTCGGGGACAGAACAGAGCCCTGGGGAACGCCAGCATTTATGTGGTGTATTTCAGATTTGAAACCGTCTAAAACAACTTGAATTGAGCGGTCCAAAAGATAGCTTCTAATCCATTGAAGCAGTTTATCATCGACACCATAAGCACGCATTTTAGACAAAAGAGCTTGATGCCAAACTCTGTCAAATGCCTTTGAAATATCGAGTGCAACAGCTTTGCTTTCTCCAAAATGATGCAAAGATCGGTTCCACTGTTCGGTGAGATAAACCATCAAATCACCAGTAGAACGTTGCCCACGAAACCCATACTGCCGGTCACTAAGGATTACGTTGGTTTCAAGATATTTCTTAAGCTGATAATTGATCAGCGTTTCCATGACCTTGGAAAGAATGGATGTAAGTGCTATGGGTCGGTACGAAGAAGGAGACGACGGTTCGCCTTTTTTGGGTATGGGCTGGACAAATGCTGTTTTCCAACTTCTCGGGAAGAGTCCAGAAGAGTAGGATAGATGGAAAAGCTTACGCAATGGTAATGCCAGCTTGGAAGAACACCTCTTCAGAACTAATGGAGAAATACCATCTGGACCAGCGGATTTGTATGTGTTAAGATCATTTAAAACTCTAGCAACTGCACGAGTACGAAAAAATATCTGTCCCATAGAGTGTTCAATACTCTGAGGTGCAGGAGGCGGCAATGCACAATCTGGAAGCGTAGAGCTAGCTGCGAAATGCGCAGCAAACAGATTGGCCTTGTCCATAGAGCTGACAACTGGAATGTCATTATAAATGAGCGTTGGAATCGACGACGAGGCTGAATTTTTGATTCTTTTCACGAAAGACCAGAAATTTTTACTACCTATGGGACATTGTAGTATTTTTTTGCCTTAATTTTCGGTCGTAGGCGAATTTGACTCGCCGAAGATGGGCATTGCAATCATTTCTTGCTCGTTTAAACTTTTTTCGGTTTTCCTCGGAAGGGTTTGCTTTGTAAAACCGAAAGCATACCTCTCTAATCCTAGAAGCCTCTTTACAGCTCAAGTCATACCATCCATCTTCCTTTGATTTGATAGATTTATTCCTAAAAGGGATAAACTTTCTCATACCAATAAGAATGATGTTTGTTATTGCATCAGCAAGGGATTCGTATGAAACTCGGAATGTAGGACTAATATGTGACTATAAGACTTGTTCCTATGGAAATTCTGGGATCCGGCCAATAGGGTCTGGGATTTTTGGAACCAAGCCATTTCTCATGGGATTTGTATGAAACTCGGAATGTAGGACTAATATGTGACTATAAGACTTGTTCCTATGGAAATTCTGGGATCCGGCCAATAGGGTCTGGGATTTTTGGAACCAAGCCATTTCTCAAGGGATTCGTATGATACTCGGAATGTAGGACTAATATATGACTATAAGACTTGTTCCTATGGAAATTCTGGGATCTGGCCAATAGGGTCTGGGATTTTTGGAACCAAGCCATTTCTCAAGGGATTCGTATGAAACTCGGAATGTAGGACTAATATGTGACTATAAGACTTGTTCCTATGGAAATTCTGGGATCCGGCCAATAGGGTCTGGGATTTTTGGAACCAAGCCATTTCTCATGGGATTTGTATGAAACTCGGAATGTAGGACTAATATGTGACTTAAGACTTGTTCCTATGGAAATTCTGGGATCCGGCCAATAGGGTCTGGGATTTTTGGAACCATGCCATTTCTCAAGGGATTCGTATGATACTCGGAATGTAGGACTAATATATGACTATAAGACTTGTTCCTATGGAAATTCTGGGATCTGGCCAATAGGGTCTGGGATTTTTGGAACCAAGCCATTTCTCAAGGGATTCGTATGAAACTCGGAATGTAGGACTAATATGTGACTATAAGACTTGTTCCTATGGAAATTCTGGGATCTGGCCAATAGGGTCTGGGATTTTTGGAACCAAGCCATTTCTCAAGGGATTCGTATGAAACTCGGAATGTGGGAATAATATGTGACTATAAGACTTGTTCCTATGAAAATTCTGGGATCTGGCCAATAGGGTCTGGTATTTTTGGAACCAAGCCATTTCTCAAGGGATTCGTGCCTTTTAATTTAATCGTAATATTGGCCACAACGTCAAAGAATTTCACTCCAACCGCGCGTAAAGATTACACGCAAATATTTTTTTAACAGCTTTTACTTCTCCTACTACTATCGACGCAACTGCATTACTATGTTTGTGCAGTGATATGATATATTTAATATGTACCCACCTCACAATAAATTGTTATGAACATTTAAATCAGCTTATACATTATTTATTCTGTTGTATGCGATGTGATTGATGATCATGTATGTGGCTTCAATAACATACAATTAAGCAGAGCAGAACGAAACAAACATATGATGTAGTAGGCTGCGGTCAAGAATTCAGCCGCTGCGCAGTTTATGCTGCATGTTGGCAAAAAATTCACTTTTCAGCCAATGCATTAAAGAAAAAACGAATGCTCACCGACTTCCTGCCATTTTTTTGTGCAGCAAAAGCTGCGAAGCTACTTTATTCTTTACCGCAGCCGTAATGATAGTATAGTCTCTGTTCATTTTCCTATCAGCGCTCTGCTCTGCTCTTTCAATCAACAATGTGAGTGAGTGCTCTCGTGTTTGTTCGTGTAACAGAAAACAATACTACTATAAGTTACAGAAATAAGAGAACAATGCAAAAAAAATTTAATGAGAAATAATTGGCCTGCATGTTTGAAAGCGACATTCTTACCATACCATTTCGAAGAATGGGCAGCACTACTCAGTACTCACTACTTTTCTCTTTTCATTTAATTTAAAACTACTCAAATTTTATGAGTTGAAACCAAAAGCTGCATTACTGTGTTTGGGCAGTAATATGCAATATGCAGCAACATCACAGTTAGTGGTTATGAACATTAAAATTCGCTTATAAATAATTTATATATAATGTGATGTGATGATGATGTATGTGATGAGCTACGGTACAAGTCGTATGACTTGTATTTAGTATAGAAATTTTTTTTAATACATCCGTCCGTGTTTATGTCCCACAGACAACAAGATCTTTGTTTTATTTTCTTTCGTCCCAGACAGACGTTGTCACGCTCAAAACCCACGGCCGTGTCTTCGACACAGCCTACCCTACTCTTTTTAAGCATGTTTCTGTCATTCAGCAGGTTTTGGGCTGGCTGGGCAAAACCCTCTCTAGAAATCCCAACTGTTTTGCTAGATCACAGAGGCATCTTTAAAAAATACGAAAATTAGATAAATTGGTAATTAACAACGGAGCAAATTGTATAAATTGTTTTTGTTTCTCACTACTACCACTTAGGATTCTTAATCTCTTCACTTAGCGCCTTTCTTTAAACACTGTATTCACATCTCACAATTACAGCCGATATTCGTATTTCTTCACTGCATTAGTATACGTACAGTTAGGCATTCTGTAGAGAAGGTTTTGGGCTGGCTGGCTAGCTGGTCAGACCTTATGATCGGTTTTTAACCTTCCTATAGCCCGATTTTATTCAAACTTTGCACACATGTGTATTTACGATGACAACACTTTCTATTAAAATTTGGGGCTCTCGGGCCTCGGATCCGGCGGGCTCCCATACAAATATTTTACAAATACAATACTTTTTGTAAAAATTTGGTAGTTATCGGACCCGTGGGTCGAAGGGCTCCCATAAATTTTTTTTTTAAAATGTACCCGATTTTCTTCAATTTTTTTTCAACACTTTGTAAAAATTTAAAAGCTCCAGGCCGAGGGGCTCCCATATAATTTTTTAAAAAATTAACCAAATTTTTTTCAAACGTTGACACATGATTATTACTGATTAGAGAATTAACAAGAAAAAGTTGAATTTTTATGGGTTGTTTTCAAATTCTCTATATTAACTTCTCGGTCAAGCGATAGGACTCGCTCTAAATGCAGCCTTAAAAATGCTGTCATTATTATTGATTATTTTTTTTTTTAAAATTAGAAAAGAATTTATCTATTTAATGAATAAATATATCTTAATATTTATAAGTTATTTATAAAAACCGGTATGAAAAATTTAAAATGAATTAATCTAAATTTTAAAAATTATTTTAAAAATATAAAATAATAATAATGAAATAATTTGCTGACTGCATCTTAGGCAGTAGTCGTAGAGATCAGAACAACTGGTTCCATGACGAATGTAAGCTAGCGACTGAACGTAAGAATGTTGCGTACCGAGCAATGCAACAATCTCATAGAACGGCACGCGAAGATGAATATAAAGATCTCAGAAGATACAAAAAAAAAATAACCGGCGAAAGAAAGCAGCATGGGAGAATAATCTCGTCCGTATGACGCAATATACACCTCTTTGCACATACTGCAAGGACAAAGAGGGTAATCTGTTCGCCGATCTTAAAGGCATCTTAGAGCGATGGGAAGAGCACTTTCATGAGTTGCTAAATGACCATTTAACCGAGGAATTTGAGGCTCACCAACGACCGAAGATCATACTATGCTGCCCCACCAAGCATAGACGAAGTTAGCACAGCGATGAATCGGCTCAAAAATAATAAGGCCCCGGGATCTGATGGGATCCCAGCGGAACTGATCAAAATAGGAGGCCCCACATTACACCAAGCAGTTCATGATATAATAGTGCAAGTATGGGAGGAAGAAGCTATCCAGATCGAGCAGGCGGCACGAAATCTGGGGCTGCACATAAACGAGAGCAAAACAAAGTACATGGTGGCCACGTCTGCAACTAGAAGATCAAACATTGGTCCCGCAATTAAAATAGTGGAGCACGACAGCGAGGCTGGCCAAGCCTACGCTGGAAGGATGGCGTAGACCAGGACTCCGGACCCTGGTTGTTGAGCCAAATATGATGATGATATTAACTTCGCTTGCCAGTGTGTTTGTGCCTGACAGGTCAAATCTTGTGATCAATTTTTAAACCACTTCTTAAAGCCTGATGTTATTCAAACCTTGCACACATGTGTTCTCCAATGCCAACACTTTCTATTAAAATTTGGAACCCCTCAGGCTACGGAGTCTGAGGCTCCCATACAAATATTTTTAAAAATGTAACCGATTTTCTTCAAATTTTATATGCATGTGTATCTCCAAGGTACAACACTTTTTGTTAAAATTTGGTAGTGATCGGGTGCTCCCATACAAATATACCTCCGATTAGAAAATGATTAGAGAATTTTTATGGGTTGTTTTTTTTATTGTAAATATATACTCAATGTTAATCAAACTTGCTGAACAAATTCATTCGATTGCAGAACAATTGTAATACTTAATCTTTTAATACTTTAACAATACTCCTTAGATAATAATTTGAAGATGCGTTTACACAATATGATGAAAATGATGGAAAAGAAACAAAAAACACTTAACTAAATTTAAAAAAAAGCTTCGTAAATATCAGATCAAACTCAATTCTACGATTACTTGTGTCACAATCTATATTAATAAAACTGAAAATCGGTATTTTTTATGCATGTGTGTTCTTTATACGTTTGCAAACCTTACATCTTGTTGGGTTCAATCTTTGCATATGGCTTTTAAACTATAATGCGCTGGTTTTCGTTATATTTTGAAGTGGTCAGACACCTAAGTCAAGGGATCGTGATAGTAATTTTTTTTTTACAAAAAGCCCTCACTACGCGTAATGTTACGCAGTTGAGCAGTTGAATAGTAATAAAAAAAATTATATCATATTTTTGTTAAAAAAAATATTTATTTAGCCTGGCAACGCCGGGTTGACTAAATTGTTGTTCACTCTAAAGCCTGAATTATGATTTTAGTGAAGAATTTTAGTTTCATGAAAAAACTTTTTTTATACCATTTCTCCTAAAACTACTGCTTCCTATAAATTAAAAAAAATTCAAAACTACGCGATGTCAAATTGAGCGTAACTGTTGTAAAACAAGTCCCTTCAAATTTTGACTGGTAGAAGTCGAGATATACGAGTGGAAGAACATGATGATGATGATGTTTAGCTTCCTCCTTCAGGATCGCAATAACGATAATCAGAAATTTACATTGTCGTCTCTGAAAAGTTGACTCCTACGATTTACTTCGCAAGCTTCAAGGGATTAGGATTAGGCGCAGCGTGTGCGTGTAAGTATTGGGATATAAGAAGAAGGAAGTAGTCGTGGTGGGTGGAGATGAAAATTCATACCCGAGCACTCCCAAACTCGACTATTGTGCACATACATCCCCATGAATGCAATTCATCTAGTTTACGTCTTACACCAACTCAACCACACATGTGAATGCAACAGTATACGCGCAACTTTATATCAATGTATAGCAAAGAATCATGTGTGCTTGGAATCTAGATGATCAATGTGTTTTTTCTGAGTGGGAGTCAACTGTGGTAACCGCTGCAACTGCTTAAAATCTATGCTTATATGTATGATCTGCAGTCATTTAAGACACGCGTGCATAGACATCTTATTTTTCCTCTCCATAATTTCCTAATGCCCACGCTGTGCTAAGCATTATACGGGTACAAATCCCTTTAGCGTGCGTACATTATAAAAAAAATCTTTGACTATTACAAAAGGATCTGCTGAAATTAGGTTAACTCTAAGTTTCCTATAAATTATCTTTATTATTTGTATAATTGTATAACACACATATGTATACATGGAGCTTCAGAACTTTAATCGAATATTCTTAAAACTCTTTAAAATTTTTTGCATTTCATTATTTAATAAATTAAAATTAATGTTGATAGGTTTTATATTATTAGTTCGACAAAAAACTATTACCGATTGGAGAATAAAGTAGGTTCTGGAGTTTTGTCTACGTTGTGGAAATACTTTTTTTTAAAGAATTTCATTTTGGGCAAGATAGTGGCTACCAGTATAAAAGTTTCCGAATACTTAAGCTCAGCTGACGCAAGTATTGCTTTAGACTATATTTAAAAATAAAATATTTTAGCAAATTTATAGTTTGAGAAAAATTTAAAATTAAATCTAATTCAGAAGTCATAACAATCATACTATGAACATGAACTTTATTGGCAAACTTTGAATTCATTAAAATCTTATAGAATGTTAAAATTAAAAAATAATTTTTCTAGACACAAGCTATTGTACTCGCTGAACAGAAAAGGCAAAGCGATTTATAAAGGAACAATTTTAGTTTATATGCAGCAAATAATATAATCGAAAGAATCACATACAATCCAAAAACTCCAGCGAACGTTGTCATTCCTCTTGCAGGCTTAGTCCAGTCGAGTAATGGGTAAACATAATGAATTCCATATCTGAAATAAAATAATGGCAATGTTACTACTGAAAAATAATTTAATTTCTTTGTGTTAACTCACTCATCGGTACCTCCACTGACGAAATATACTACAGTGAATAAGCAATAAATAATGGGTAGCATCATTGCATAAATTGTATGTAACACTCTAACTGGAAACGCCACTACTGAAAAATCCACCAACATTAGTACAGAATTTAGTGCATGCGTTAAAAAACTTAAAATCGGAAATCGTACAGGTTTATCTGAAAATAAAAGGTTCTATCTCTTAGCATTAAAATTACATAAAAAAAATTACAAATTAACGTACTCATTTTGCCATGCAAAAACATCCAATAAATGCAAGAAATTACTACAGCCAAGAATAATGTAACACCGTGGAGCAGCCAGTAAAATTTCAAAATTATTGGGGTTCGAACCAGCGATGTCGGCGGCAATTTAGTACTTATTTTCACGGCTAATCTCCCTATGTTGAAGTGCCACTGAGTCGATATTACGGCAGCAATAAGATTTGTCACTGAACATAACATTATACCCCAATTTGTTAAGTATATGAAAAATTTGCCATCGGAAAATTGCAAAACTAAGCAAGCTAAAAACAGTCCAGTGAAGAATAACGCCAAAATCCATCGGTATATCAGGAACGGGACACTTTTGGAATTATGTTGCCACTAAAAAGAAATTTATTTATAATAGAATAGAAATAGAAAGATATGTATAAATAAAAAATTAAAAAAAGTTTACTGGAATAAATGCTACGAAATTTAAATTTATAATTTGTAAATTAATTGCACGTCCACCGTGTTAGAGAAACAAAACATTTCACAGCATTTTTGACGGCGGTGAATATGTGGCCATTCCTTCCAACTAAGCTTGTCGTTAACGCACATATCGAGAATTTTTTCAGTTTGCTCGATGCAAGTGCTATACATGGATTCAGAGGTTAAAGATTGACTTAGATGACAAGAGAGCATTGGGTTTTTTAAGCGTTATATTCTACACTGTTGGAGCCATGGCTCAGTGGTTAAGTGCCTGGATTTCTGTGCAGATTGTTCGGAGTTCGAATCCCGGAAACACCAAAAGTATTTTTTAAAGTTTACATTTGTAAATCAACATGTTCTTTCAGCTAAATGGTGCTCTTTCCCACAGTGGACGTAATGTTACTGCATTTTTAAGTGAACATTATCAAAACCGATGGATTGGTAGAAACGGTTATGGTTTTTCGTTTTATGGATTACGGTAATGGACCTGGTATATTTTACAGAAATAGAAACTGTACAAAAGATGGGAAGAAGGATCAAATATGCAGCTAAGACGATTGCAATATTTTGCCTCAAACAAACTTGAAAAATTAAAATTCATTTTACAAACTATTTAGTTTAGGCCTGCTCATGTTGATCAAATGCGCAAACATTGTGCCATGGATTTGTAGGAAATTGAATAGGCTTTAATACTACACTATTCAAAAGAAATTTCTCAAAGAGCATTTTTCGAGATAATCGCTTTTGAAAATACAATTTAAAAAAAAAAATTTCACTTTGACGATTCCTTAAACCATTACCGACATGAAGGTAATGGTTTTTAAAAAAATGTATATTGTATATTGGTATATTGGTCTTAACGATTTAATTTTCTTTCAAAAAAGACCAACAGTGACCTTGTAGCTGGAAGCGTTCAAGAGTTACAGGGAGTGATGCAGGGTCAACAGTACGTTTCTTCGCATTAAAACGCTACGCACACTGCAGGGGATGAAAAGAGATCCTCCCACCCCACTGTCACAAACAATTTTTTTCTAGTAATTAACCAAGGAATCAAGGTTTTTTTTTATTAATGTAAGAATTGTTTTAGTTCAGTTAGAAGGCGAACGCCTATAAATAAAGTTATCTTTTTTTAAATACTCTATATTATCTTTGCTTGCCCGTGGCACGTCTGTCGGTCGGTCTGTCTGTCGTGAAATCTTGCGATCAATTTTTAACCCACTTCCCAAAGCCCGATTTTATTAAAATGTTGCTCACATGTGTATTTCCAGTGACAACATTTCTATTAAAATTTGGGGATGCCCATATAAAATTTTTAAAAATTAACGTGACTTTCTTCAAATTTTATACACATTTGTATCTCCGATGGACAAAATTTTTTGTAAAATTTTTGGAGTGATCGTGCCCTGAGGCACCTTTCTTATTTATCTCGACATTAGATTCCTTACGTTATTTTTCGTAAATTTAGCAAAGAACTGAAAATTTATGTTTTGAATAATACTTTGAGTTATTTTTTGTCTTATAGAAGCGTTATACTTCTAATTTGCCGCGACATTTACTCCCTTGTGTGCTTCGCAATTGTTGTCGCCTCCGGGTCCTCTGACCGTGACTGGAGTGCCTCTTGGCTCACCTTTAATTGCTGACAGAGGTTCTGAGTTTCAAAACTAGCTGCGTGGCAAGTGGCTCTAATCGTAAAGGTGGGGCCCCGGCCGCTAAAAGTAATGTAGTGTTGGATCCTAAGGCCCATAAGCCAGGGACCAGTACCAGCAGCAAAAGTGAAGCCTATAACGGGTCACGCAATATACCTCCGACGAAGAAACGGTACCGGGATCTTCGCGCGGCTTTTAAAGTCTTGGAAAAGTTAGCTGATATCCCTGAGGAGCAGCTAACGAAGAGACAAAAGGAGTCCGTAGCATGGGCGAAGTTAACTGCGGAAGGTGGAAAAAACGCCGCGAAGGACCTAGGGCCAAAAGGCAAAGGTCTTAGGAAGATGTTGAAGCCGGAAGCAGTAAACGAGGTAAGGTGCAAGCGGAGACTCCACCGGTAGCTCTTAAGACGCATAAGACGAAATCGTTTAATGATATCGTCAAAGAGCACGGGTTGATGCTAGCCGTAATTAACAATAATCATGAGGATGGGTGCATCACGCCGGGAAAATGGGAAACAGTGTTCAACGCGCTAAACTCAATTTTCCTAAAGGTTCTGAGAGAGAATCTAGGACCTCCCCCTTCCTGCAGAGGTGCAGGTTGGTATCAAATACGCGTCAAGCTGACGGCGTGCTCAGATCATAGATCGGTTGATAACTTTAGATTATCAACTATGGTTATCAACAAGGAATCCCTGGCTCCTCTTGAAAAGACTAAGGGAGTTATAAACTTCAGTTTCGGGTCGATAACTCTCAAGGTTTATAAGGCAGATGATGTCAAAAAGGGTAAATAAGCGGACCATTCCGATAACGGGGGTCCATACTGCCCTGATGATTTCGGGCTTGCCCCAGATGCTGATAGTCAGTCCAGCGAATCCTCTCTGGTATCGAGGATGAGCAACTTTTTTGCCATGGAGCCTGACGATGAAAACTTGTCGGACTCCATGGTGGAAAGACGGTGATAGAGTCGAAGGTGAACGAGATGGAACGTGCCAGCGGATCCTCGGAGACGGAGTTAGCATAAGTGCTAATGATAGGGCGAAGGTAAGTAGAAAGATGTTAAACATAATTCAGATAAACCTTCACCATACCAAAACTGCTTCGGCAGCTTTTCTACTTAGATTAGCAAAAACGGGGGAATATCTCGTCCTAATCCAAGAGCCATGGATAAATGGAGCTAAGATCTGTGGGCTCGGACTTAAAGGATAAAGGAAGTCCTATACTCTAGTAAGTCAGAAAAGATTAGATCTTGTATTCTGGGTAAAACTAACCTGCATATATTCCTTTTATCACAATATAGTGACGGCGACATAACTTCGGCCAGCATTGAAGTCGGAAACGAAAAATTCTGACTGGTTTCTGCATACATGGACCGGGAAAAGCACACTCCACCAAAAATACTGGAGGAGCTCATCTCTGATGCAGAGAAAAGGAAAATTGGGGCAATCCTAGGATGCGAGGCGAGGAGAGAAGTACTCGAGAATGGAAGGTTGTAAAAGAACACTCATTCTCAGACCATCGCTATTTAATCTTCAAGTTAGACATCAAACCTGCCCTTCGTGAGTCCTTTATAAATAAGAAAAGGGCAAACTGGGGTATCTATAGGGAGATGCTAGGGAAACTACTACCGGTGGCTCCAAAGCCACCAGTAACTATAGAGGAAATAGATACCATGGTAGATACTGTAACAGGTGCCATGAATCGCTCCTTCTATGCTGACTGCCCTATGATAAAACCAATGGGCAAACAAAAGCCAACTTGATGGTCCGCTGAGTTAGGGATCTATCAGAAGGCAAGCAGGAAAGCATTCAATAAAGCCAAAAGAACGGGACTGGCTCTGGATTGGGAACCCTACAAGGAACATCTCAGAAGTTATAAGAGGGAAATAAGAAAGGCACAAAGAAAGTCTTGGAGGCTCTTCTGTGATAAAATGGAAGGGAAGTATAGACCTCTCGTCTACGAAAGATTCTCTCTATGACAAAAACCAATCCAAGTTATTTAATAAAACCGGATGGTTCATGGACGATCTCGAGTGAGGAATTGTTACAACTGATCATGGAGACTCACTTTCCTGACTCAGAAATGAGTAGGCAACATCTGGAATCTCACTCGATTCAAACGAAAATGATCGCGAGCAAAACGCGAATCCATTGGGCGATAAGCGGTTTCAAACCCTTTAAATCGGCTGGCCCAGATGGGATAATCCCTGCGGAAATTCAGAATTACTCGGAGTCGATACTCCCATGGTTAGAGGCAATTTTCACAGGGTGTATAAAGCTGACATACATTCCTCGGGCTTGGAAGTATTTCAAGGTAGTTTTTCTTCTATGAAGGGATAATGACAGGATACTGCCCTCTAGGGAAACACGCGAGAAGGATGGGTGTCGAATATAATGACTTCTGCATGGACGAGGAGGAGGAAGAGACCAAGGAACATCTTCTTTGCTCATGTCCGGCAGTAATGCACAGAAGGCACAAACACTTAGGTAAGCGGTTAATTAATATCCTATCAGATCTCGAAAACGGCAAAATGCGAGATATACTTCGATTCATTAAGAGCTCTGAATGGATCTTCTGAAAAGGGGAAAGTTATAAGATCCTGTGGTAACACAGAGGACCGCGAATGGTCTAAGTGAGCATTAGCTGCCACCGCAACCAAACCTAACCTACTCCCTTGCGTTTTCTTTTCCCGTTTATTGCCACATAAGCGCAGGGTTAATAAATATCTTCTCGAATTTTCAATCTTTTGATTTTTGAATTTTGATAATGGCCAATCCTGTCATCCGACTTCCGGTCTTAAACCCTCCAGTTCCCTAAAGTTCGCGAAAACCAAATGACGTTCCAATATCCTTCTTTACAAAATCTGATTTCCTCAATCGTAAGCCAAGTCTTACAACATGAGGGGAGAAGTTTAGTTCAATCAGTTTTAAACCACAACGCTGACAGTTCGCAGGAACTGATCAAACGATTCACCATGATCGACGAGCCAACATAGCAGAATAAGACAAATCCCGGATTTTGGTCGTTGCATGCTGTAATTTTCTGGGAAACAAGGAGAATTTAGCTCTTAGAAGAAGAAAGGATACTGCATATATATGAATCCATTAAAGGTTCATCCATTAAAGTATTTCGGCATCATTTAAGTGATTCGGAACAAGATCGTGGGACATGCGGATCACATGCTTGAGTTTTTACAATACTCCACTAAACTGGCATTGTATCGCTCACGCTGCATTACACAGATAAACGAGACTTAGCCACGAGTACCAATTGATATCATTGGTACAAGAGTTCTACCACCAGGTCTATTCCCACCTTTCGCTAATTTTGAATAAGATTTCGTTCATGAGCATTGTCGAGGTAGCCCTAATTCTGTTAATGCATACTTATAGGAACAAGGCACTCGAAACCTTCATACGAGGGTGAAGAGACGACGTACACAGGCTTCTCGGTATCAGTGAACTTGTGGATCTGCCCCAGGCACTTCATCTATGCTGAAGCTCAAAAACCAAACTTAAAGAGCTCAGAATGCTAATGCAAACAATCAGCATAACAGAAGAACGCAACTTATACCACCTCCTTTCCCACCAAAATCTATCACACGAGACCTCCAATGAATTATAACCCTAGACTGTAGTGATGTAAGTGAACATTACCATAACTTCAGCATATAAGTTAGCACAAGATAAGTCAATCCTACGGACAGTGCAGCGTCCACAATTCCAAATAATGCAAGCTAGCAGAAGATAAGACAACGATCAAATTTAACAAAGGAACACGAACAATACAAGATGCAAACATCGCATTCTACCGGATGCACACCAGCCAAATTCGCTAGAAGTCACGCGCAACAGAAAATGCAGACGTCGCAACAATTGGCTTATCGCAACAAAATTGTTTACTCGTAGAGGTTGCATGTTAGGTTTAATATAGTTTTAAAGCGAGTTGTCTTTTGGAGTTTCAATAAAGAGGTTGATCCTCAAGAAAATATAAAAATTTTCTCTTTTTATTTTTGCAACGAATAATCCACTAACTGGCGCCCGAGCAAGTAGAAAAAGTCAAGTGCTAAATATAAAATCACCATAAGTAGTGTTTTCATTTACCCTGCAAAATATAAAATCACCATAAGTAGTGTTTTCATTTACCTTGCAAAATATAAAATCACCATAAGAAGTGTTTTCTTTCTACCTGCAAAATAAAAAAATCACCATAAATAGTGTTTTCATTTACACTGCAAAATATAAAAATCACCATAAGCAGTGACGTGCACGTGTTAACGAAACATACAAAGTCTGTTAAAGCAACCATCTAAAACCAGACTAGACGACTCCCCTGGAATCCGGCCCCCCAGTATCCAAGGAAAAAAGGTGGCAGTGACTAACTGCCAAGCCGCTCCAGCGTAACAAGTGCACTATGGGTTACCTAGTACTATTAGCAGGTTTAGCGTAAGTCTTAATATTATATTTACTGGAAAATAAAAGTTCTTTAAAGATAACTGCAATTAAATTCAGTTTTGAGTAAATTTGTACTCGTAATAATTAAATTCAGTTCTGAGTAAATTTATGCTCGTAATAATTAAATTCAGTTTTGAGTTAATTTAAACTCGTAGTAATTAAATTCATATTATCATAAGACTGTAACTAGTCTCAAAAAAATTTTTTTTTTGGTACGCAAACAAAACATTTTTCTTTTTTTCCCCACAATTCGAATAAAAATAAAAACTTTCTTAAAAATAATAATAATTATTAATAATATGGAAAATCCAAACGTCCTTATCCGGCCCCCTGTACTAAATGTACAACAAGTCGTAAATAATAACCCACAAGCAAATCCTCGACCTGTGGTAGCATCACCCGAACTTGTCAGCCTTATTTCTAACATCGTTAATGAAGCTTTCAATCAAAACGCCCCTAGTTTAATAAACTTCATTATTAACCCAGATTTAGACTTATCCATTGGACAAGACCAAAGAATAGACCCTGAGCACAGAGACCTCACGGATCTAGATAAGGTCCCCGATGTTGTAAGATCACTGCGCGATTTCTCCGGAAACACATCAGAGTTCAGCTCTTGGAAGAAGAGCGTGGAAAGAGTGTTAAACATCTACGAACCACTAAGAGGGACTCCGAAATATTTCGGAATATTAAACGTAGTACGAAACAAAATCGTCGGCAACGCCGATACAGCGCTTGAATCGTACAATACGCCTCTTAACTGGAAAGCTATTTCCAAATGCCTTACCCTGCATTATGCAGATCAAAGAGACCTAGGTACTTTAGAGTATCAAATGAATTCTCTGATACAAGGCAGGCGAACCGTGCAAGAATTCTACCAAGCCATTTATACCAACATTTCGCTCATCCTCAACAAAATTTCGTGTATGGACGTCGGACCCGTATCTTTGACCCCGCTGACGCAAACATACAGAAATAAAGCTCTGGACACTTTCGTCCGCGGTTTAAACGGTGACCTTCCAAGGCTCTTAGGTATGCGCGAACCAAGCGATCTACCACAAGCTCTAGCCTTATGCCAAAAATTGGAAAACTAGAAATTTAGGTCAAATTTCGCGAGCCAATTTCAGAATTCCCAAAGAAATAATTTTCCAACTTCACAACAACAGCCACGCCAAATGCTCAATACAATTCCACGTAAAGAGCAATTTTTCCCACAGATAGCATATATTCCACAAGCACAATACTTCAAAAAATATCCCATTTACCCCATGGCTCAACAACAATACTTTAATACTAATCACGCCCAGAATTATCCCAATCCTGCTCCACCACCTCGCCCTTTCGCACCAAAACCTCAGCCGAGACCGGAGCCTATGGACACTTCAACAATAAGAACTAATGCAGTTAATTATCAGAATAGGCCACCACCATTTAAATACGCTGGTAAGCACCCGACAAGCACGTCGATGCAAGCCCAAATTCCTAATAAATACCAGAGAAACTTTCACATTAACGTTGGTCAAACCCCTCCGAATTTTGAAATGCAAGAAACCGGGAGTAGCTCCCCCAAGGACCTGCATGCTTTTTATCAGCAATCTTACCTAGATGAGGCAGAACATAACACTGACCTCAGAAATTTTATGAGTGAGCTTACCAAGACAGTCACGAATTTCAGGAATTTAGTGACATAAATTTTTTAGACTAACAGACTCTTCGTTGCCTTATTTTAGTTGCAAGACGAAGAGTGGGGAAATATTAAACTTCTTAATAGACACAGGTTCAAGTAAGAATTATATTCAACCGAGTCTTATAAAACACCCCCTTCCAAACGAACAAATTTTTTTTGCCAAATCTATTGCTGGTGATATCGAAATAGCTCAGCACACCTTTCTTAACCTATTTGGCCAGACGAATATTAACCTAAAATTTTTTCTCCTCCCAAGTCTTAAATCCTTTCATGGCATTTTAGGAAACGATAGCCTTAAGCAATTATCCGCCGTAATACATACAAAAGACAGTTTTATGACCATTCTTAACAAAGTTAATATAAAGATCAAACAGCTACGATCACAAGCAGTAAATTCCCTAAGCGTTAAATTAGATCATATGACCACCCCACAAAAAATTGCGATCAATTCCATAATCAGGAAATTCCCTTCTTTATTCTCGGAACCTAACGAAAAGTTGACCTACACCACAAATGTAGTCGGCGGTATACGAACTAATTCAGATTCACCCATTTACTCTAAAAATTACCCGTACCCCGCCTCACTTAGAAATGAAATAGACAAGCAAGTAAAAGATCTCCTAAAAGATGGTATAATCCGACAATCAAGATCTCCTTATAACGCCCCTGTATGGATTGTTCCGAAAAAATCCGACTCAAATGGGAACAAACAGTACAGGATGGTCGTTGATTACAGGGAACTCAACTCAGTAACAATAGCAGACAGGTACCCAATACCGGAAATCAGCGAAGTACTTTCACAATTAGGAAAAAGAAAATACTTCACCGTCCTCGATTTAAAAAGCGGTTTCCATCAGATTCTGTTAAAAGAATCTGACACGGAGAAAACAGCATTCGCAATCAACAATGGGAAATACGAGTTCACTCGGCTCCCATTTGGATTGAAAAACGCGCCATCAATTTTCCAGCGTGCGCTCGACGACATACTCCGTGTTTACATCGGCAAAATATGCTACGTCTATATTGACGATATTATCATTTTTAGCGAAAATGAGGCCGACCATGTAAAACACGTAGAGCAAATTTTCCAAACTCTTAGTGAAGCGAATATGAAGGTACAGCTGGATAAATGCAAATTCTATAAAAAAGAAGTCAAATTCTTGGGTTTCGGTGTATCTCCATCAGGAATCAAAACCAATCCAGAAAAAGTAAAGTCAATAGTCAATTTCCCCCCTCCAACAACCATTAAAGAACTCAGATCATTCTTAGGCTTAGCAGGCTACTACCGTCGTTTCATCAAAGACTACGCGAAACTAGCAAAGCCACTAACATCACTCCTAAGAGGAGAAGAAGGTCGCATCTCAAAATCAAAGTCAAACAAAATTCCAGTCCACTTATCAACCGAGGCACACGAAGCCTTCAACAAATTAAAAAACTCCCTAACTTCTAAAGACCTCATCCTAGCCTACCCCGATTTTGGCAAAAGCTTCGAACTTACCACCGACGCTTCAAACTTTGCTATAGGTGCCGTTCTCGCACAAGAAGGTAGACCTATAACGTTCATTTCAAGATCCCTAAGTAAAACCGAAGAGCATTAAGCGGCGAACGAAAAAGAAATGCTCGCGATTATATGGGCTCTTAACTCTTTAAGGAATTACTTGTATGGTGCCGCTCATGTGAAAATCTACACAGACCATCAACCGCTGACATGGAAGGCCATTTTAGAGGAATATAACTACCAAATTCAGTACAAACCAGGGAAAAGCAACGTTGTCGCGGATGCGTTATCACGCCTACCAGAACACTCCGAGGTTAACACGCTAACAATGACCCAACACAGTGACGAAAGTTCGTCCCATGATTTAATTCCCGCAATAAAAAGTCCTATTAATGTATTTAAAAACCAAATAATGCTCCTCATTGGCGACAATAAAACCTATGAATTTAAAATCCCGTTCCCAACATACCATAGACACACATTTATTCAAAATTTCTACACTAATGAAGACCTACTTTCAATCCTAAAAAAATCTCTTAACCCTAGCGTCATAAATGGAATTTTTACAAACGAATCTGTTATGGGGAAAATTCAGGAAATTCAGATTTACCCAGACCCAGATAAGGGACCTTACAGATCCAAACGAGCAAATAGAAGAAATTCTTCAAGAGCATAAACGAGCTCACAGGAATAGTAGGGAGAATAAAATACAATTGCTCCAAAAATTCTACTTCCCCAAAATGAGAGCAAAAATTCATGAACTGGTCAAGCAGTGTAAAATCTGCAAGGAGAAAAATATGACCGAAACCCTAATAAACCCGAGTTACAGGCAACACCTTAACCCCAATTTCCAGGTCACATTGTTCATTTCGATATCTATTCAACAGACAAAAATCTTGTACTGACTGCAGTGGACAAATTTTCTAAATATGCGCAAGTACGAATCTTAAAATCAAGAGCTATCGAAGATGTCAAAGAACCATTAAGACAACTTATATTTGCCTTCGGTGTTCCAAAAATGGTAATATTCGATAATGAAAAAACATTTAGTTCAGCTTCAATTTGCTTTATGTTAAAAGATCAGCTTAACATAGAAATCTACAAAACTCCCCCATACACCAGCGCGGTAAATGGCCAAGTGGAGAGGTTTCACTCGACCCTTTCCGAAATTATGCGCTGTCTCAAGTCGGAACGCATCCATAGATCCTTCACGGAACTGCTAGATCGAGCGGTTTACGAATACAACTTTTCCATACACTCAGTAATAAACAAAAGACCCATAGAAATTTTTTTTGGAAGAATAGTAAGCACTAATCCAGAAGTGTTTGAACAGACTAGAAAAGAAAATATTGAAAAGCTTAAAGAAAAACAACAAAAAGATAATACATTTCATAACAAGATTAGGAAACCAATAAAAAATTACACCAAAGGAGAAACGATTTACGTTAAAGCAAATAAACGTATAGGGACCAAGCTATCTGCTAGATATAGAAAGGAAATAGTTAAGGAAAATAGGTCCACCACTTTACTTACTGAATCAGGAAAGATAATACAGAAAATTAATGTTAGGAATTAACCCCTCTTTTCAGATGTCTCTTAATACTTAACCATGCAGAAGTCCAAATCCTGGACTACTCGAATTCTAAAATCATCTCAACAAATATGGGAACTGCAAAACTCCAAACGGGTACGTTTAAAATAATTCACATTATTGATGTAGAAGCTTACGAAGAAGTTATTGAAAATATTCGGCAACAAGTTCAAAATACGATTAACAACACCAACCCCATCCTATTATTACTGTTCCACCAAATTGATCAAATTAAAAACCATATAAACATATTGAAACCTAAAATAAGAAGTCCTAGATCGCTTAACTTTCTAGGAACTGCTTGGAAATGGTTAGCCAGTACCCCGGACCATGACGATTTTTTAATAATTAAAACTCAAACTCATAACATATTAGCTAATAATAATAAAAAAGTTATTACCAATAAATCTTATTTGGAAAGAATAATTAACTAATGTAACTAACGAAGTTTTGCAACTTTTTAAATCAAACGAAAACTTAAAAAATAACTACATACAAGAAATTAAATATAAACTAGATTTAATTAAAGATGAAATCACTAATATTGAATATGCCTTGCTTTGGGCAAAAAAAGGAATCGTTAATTCTTTCATTTTATCAAACTCTGAAATAGAAATCGTTAAAGAAAAGTTCCAAGAAAATAATATACCCTTTATAAATTTAGAAGAAGCACTTGAGTTTGCTGATATTAAAATAGCATCTAATAAATCAGTTATACTCTATATAATAAGCATTCCTACTACAAATAACCTTATATGTGAAAAGCTACTAATAAAGCCAATAAAATACAATAGAAAAGCAATTAAATTGCAACACGAAAAATTATTAATTTGTCAAAATGATATCTATGGAATCAAACAAACCTGTAAAACGTTTAATGATATAACTAACTATATGTAATAAGAATGAAATCGTTAATTTAAGTCTAAATAACTGCATCCCAAACCTATTAAAGAGTAAACCATCAAGTTGCGATGAGATTAACAACCAGCACATGCCAACCATCGAAGAACTCCAGCCCGGAATCCTCATGTTGAATCAGTTTAACGGATCTCTTCTTGTAAACGAAGACGTCGTCAACCTTACCGGAACTTACTTACTAGATTACCACAATGCATCAATCTTTGTCAACGGCCAGCACTACGACTCAAAAGAAATTCCTTCTTCCAAACCAATGCCAGCAATCTTACAACTAAATTCGGAAGTAAAAAAATATAAAGAACTGCTAACACTAGAAATGCTAAAAGAACTCCACTTAAACAACACAACATCACCAACTACAGCTTAACATCCCTTGTTATATTGGCAATCATAATTTTAATCATCAGGCAGAACAAAAAAATTTAGTTAGCAAATAACATCACGGCAACTACATCCGAAGTCCACCCTGGAGGTCAAGGTGAAGAAAACACAAGACCAATACTCTACATGGTATCGAGTGAGGACACTCGAATTTAAGGAGGGAGGAGTTAGCACAAGATAAATCAATCCTACGGACAGTGCAGCGTCCACAATTCCAAATAATGCAAGCTAGCAGAAGATAAGACAACGATCAAATTCAACAAAGGAACACGAACAATACAAGATTACAAGATCGCAACAAAATTATTTACTCGTAGAGGTTGCATGTTAGGTTTAATATAGTTTTAAAGCGAGTTGTCTTTTGGAGTTTCAATAAAGAGGTTGATCCTCAAGAAAATACAAAAATTTTCTCTTTTTATTTTTGCAACGAATAATCCACTAACTTATATAAGTGAACATCACCATAACTTTGACGAACATCATCACAGCGCAGAACAAAAGAGAAATTGAATTTCTTCTGGTACTGGCTGTCGATCAATCAACTCGTTGAATTAATTTAGTTGCTATATACTATAATAGATCTTAGTTTCAATAAATATCATTATTTAATTTTATGATACATAAATCGTTTTCAGTACACCACATAGACCAATGACCTCAATGACCCTTCGTTCCTTTCAATATGCCGTAGAAACACACCCCTAGACCTCAACAAACGCCAATGGAGACATCCACAGTAAGGACAAATAATATAAATTACATGAACAGCAAAAGAACTGGCCAACCGCACCAAAAAGGCCATTTGCTGCAACATCGAATCAAGTCCATCCCTATAATATGCAGATGAATTTGAACTTGAACACTGTTGAGCCAGAACAATCCCCATGTACATATAATGAACCCAATCCTACTCAATACGAGCACGAGATTCAGTCGGAAGATCATAATCAAAGCTTTCAATATTCTATAAAAATTACATACAATGCACTCTTATTAAAAACTCAAACTAAATGAAAAATCTTTTTATGCCAATTCTATGGGAGGTAACTTAAAAATTAGTCATCATACCTTTTCAAATCTTTTTGGCCTAAAGGACATCAAAATTACATTTTTTCTTATGCCGGAATTAAATGTTTTTATGCCATTCTGGGCAATGACACTTTAAAGGATCTCTTAGCTGTCATTCATACGAAAGACAACTATATGGTAATTAACAATAGCGTCAAAGTAAGAATAAAACATTTGGTTACGCAATCAGTTAATTCTATCCAATCCGTTGTGAACGAATTCCCTAAAGTATTTGATGATCCCGATAATAAATTAACTTCTGCCACCAATGTTAAAGCAGAAATAAGAACAATTGTAGATACCCCCATATATGTCAAATTTTATCCCTATCCAATGGTCCTTAAAGAAGAGGTTCAGAGCCAAATTGCCAAACTTTTAAAATATGGTATAATCAGACCTTCCAGATCTCCTTACAATGCACCCATGTGAATTGTACCAAAAAAGCCTGATGCTTTCGGAGTAAAAAAAAATTGTGTGTGTACAGATTACACGTGCCAGAAATGAAACTTCTTTGCCAACATAAACTTCAAATGTAAACGATTTGTAAGTATGTAGTAACAGTTACGATGACAGAAAAAGAGAGAGAGGGAGAGAGATAAAAGAGAAAACTATTTTAAAATACTGAAAGTATTTACAGGTTTTAAGGATATTATTTAAAGGATAAAATTAAGAAAAATATTAATATTACTGAAATTATATTTCTTTTGGCGCGTTTAGTAGAGGGTGAAATTGAGAGCGTTACGAAAGTGCGAGCGTTACGAAAGTGCGACATGATGATTGCATTTTTCCACTGTCCGAAACACAGGCTGATTATCTAAACATCCAATACACAAACCAACAAATATGGGAACTGCAAAACTCCAAACGGGTACGTTTAAAATAATTCACATTATTGATGTAGAAGCTTACGAAGAAGTTATTGAAAATATTCGGCAACAAGTTCAAAATACGATTAACAACACCAACCCCATCCTATTATTACTGTTCCACCAAATTGATCAAATTAAAAACCATATAAACATATTGAAACCTAAAATAAGAAGCCCTAGATCGCTTAACTTTCTAGGAACTGCTTGGAAATGGTTAGCCAGTACCCCGGACCATGACGATTTTTTAATAATTAAAACTCAAACTCATAACATATTAGCTAATAATAATAAAAAAGTTATTATCAATAAATCTTATTTGGAAAGAATAATTAACTAATGTAACTAACGAAGTTTTGCAACTTTTTAAATCAAACGAAAACTTAAAAAATAACTACATACAAGAAATTAAATATAACCTAGATTTAATTAAAGATGAAATCACTAATATTGAATATGCCTTGCTTTGGGCAAAAAAAGGAATCGTTAATTCTTTCATTTTATCAAACTCTGAAATAGAAATCGTTAAAGAAAAGTTCCAAGAAAATAATATACCCTTTATAAATTTAGAAGAAGCACTTGAGTTTGCTGATATTAAAATAGCATCTAATAAATCAGTTATACTCTATATAATAAGCATTCCTACTACAAATAACCTTATATGTGAAAAGCTACTAATAAAGCCAATAAAATACAATAGAAAAGCAATTAAATTGCAACACGAAAAATTATTAATTTGTCAAAATGATATCTATGGAATCAAACAAACCTGTAAAACGTTTAATGATATAACTATATGTAATAAGAATGAAATCGTTAATTTAAGTCTAAATAACTGCATCCCAAACCTATTAAAGAGTAAACCATCAAGTTGCGATGAGATTAACAACCAGCACATGCCAACCATCGAAGAACTCCAGCCCGGAATCCTCATGTTGAATCAGTTTAACGGATCTCTTCTTGTAAACGAAGACGTCGTCAACCTTACCGGAACTTACTTACTAGATTACCACAATGCATCAATCTTTGTCAACGGCCAGCACTACGACTCAAAAGAAATTCCTTCTTCCAAACCAATGCCAGCAATCTTACAACTAAATTCGGAAGTAAAAAAATATAAAGAACTGCTAACACTAGAAATGCTAAAAGAACTCCACTTAAACAACACAACATCACCAACTACAGCTTAACATCCCTTGTTATATTGGCAATCATAATTTTAATCATCAGGCAGAACAAAAAAATTTAGTTAGCAAATAACATCACGGCAACTACATCCGAAGTCCACCCTGGAGGTCAAGGTGAAGAAAACACAAGACCAATACTCTACATGGTATCGAGTGAGGACACTCGAATTTAAGGAGGGAGGAGTTAGCACAAGATAAGTCAATCCTACGGACAGTGCAGCGTCCACAATTCCAAATAATGCAAGCTAGCAGAAGATAAGACAACGATCAAATTCAACAAAGGAACACGAACAATACAAGATTACAAGATCACAACAAAAATTTTTACTCGTAGAGGTTGCATGTTAGGTTTAATATAGTTTTAAAGCGAGTTGTCTTTTGGAGTTTCAATAAAGAGGTTGATCCTCAAGAAAAAACAAAAATTTTCTCTTTTTATTTTTGCAACGAATAATCCACTAACTTATATAAGTGAACATCACCATAACTTTGACGAACATCATCACAGCGCAGATCAAAAGAGAAATTGAATTTCTTCTGGTACTGGCTGTCGATCAATCAACTCGTTGAATTAATTTAGTTGCTATATACTATAATAACTAGATCTTAGTTTCAATAAATATCATTATTTAATTTTATGATACATAAATCGTTTTCAGTACACCACATAGACCAATGACCTCAATGACCCTTCGTTCCTTTCAATATGCCGTAGAAACACACCCCTAGACCTCAACAAACGCCAATGGAGACATCCACAGTAAGGACAAATAATATAAATTACATGAACAGCAAAAGAACTGGCCAACCGCACCAAAAAGGCCATTTGCTGCAACATCGTATCAAGTCCATCCCTATAATATGCAGATGAATTTGAACTTGAACACTGTTGAGCCAGAACAATCCCCATGTACATATAATGAACCCAATCCTACTCAATACGAGCACGAGATTCAGTCGGAAGATCATAATCAAAGCTTTCAATATTCTATAAAAATTACATACAATGCACTCTTATTAAAAACTCAAACTAAATGAAAAATCTTTTTATGCCAATTCTATGGGAGGTAACTTAAAAATTAGTCATCATACCTTTTCAAATCTTTTTGGCCTAAAGGACATCAAAATTACATTTTTTCTTATGCCGGAATTAAATGTTTTTATGCCATTCTGGGCAATGACACTTTAAAGGATCTCTTAGCTGTCATTCATACGAAAGACAACTATATGGTAATTAACAATAGCGTCAAAGTAAGAATAAAACATTTGGTTACGCAATCAGTTAATTCTATCCAATCCGTTGTGAACGAATTCCCTAAAGTATTTGATGATCCCGATAATAAATTAACTTCTGCCACCAATGTTAAAGCAGAAATAAGAACAATTGTAGATACCCCCATATATGTCAAATTTTATCCCTATCCAATGGTCCTTAAAGAAGAGGTTCAGAGCCAAATTGCCAAACTTTTAAAATATGGTATAATCAGACCTTCCAGATCTCCTTACAATGCACCCATGTGAATTGTACCAAAAAAGCCTGATGCTTTCGGAGTAAAAAAAAATTGTGTGTGTACAGATTACACGTGCCAGAAATGAAACTTCTTTGCCAACATAAACTTCAAATGTAAACGATTTGTAAGTATGTAGTAACAGTTACGATGACAGAAAAAGAGAGAGAGGGAGAGAGATAAAAGAGAAAACTATTTTAAAATACTGAAAGTATTTACAGGTTTTAAGGATATTATTTAAAGGATAAAATTAAGAAAAATATTAATATTACTGAAATTATATTTCTTTTGGCGCGTTTAGTAGAGGGTGAAATTGAGAGCGTTACGAAAGTGCGAGCGTTACGAAAGTGCGACATGATGATTGCATTTTTCCACTGTCCGAAACACAGGCTGATTATCTAAACATCCAATACACAAACCACTGAACGCTTATAAACATCTTGTTTGTACTGTTGTCTGTTGAGAGTCTTTTAGTGGTCTTTTGAGGGTCTTTTGGGAGGTATTTTGGGGGTCTTATAAGAGTATTTTGGTGGTATTTTGGGGGTCTTAAGAAGATTTTTTTGAAGTTTTTTGAGGGTCCTTCTAGGGTGTTTTGAGAGTTTGTTACTGGTCTTTTTGGGGTATTTGGGGGCCTTTTGGTAGTATTTTAGGGGTCTTTTGGGATTGTTATGGAAGGTATTTTTGAAGTGTTTCGGTGCTCTTTAAGTGGTGTTTGATGGGTCTTTTGGTAGTGTTTTTGCGGTCTTTTGGGAGCTTTTTGGAGTCTTTTAAGGTCTTTTGCGAATATTTTTTGTGTTTTTTGGGGTATTTTGTATTTGTATTTCCCATGACAAAATTGTGAGTAATCCCATACAAAAAGACCACTAAAAGACCCTCAAAAGGTCCTCAAAAGACTTCAAAATGATCCCCACTATCACAACAACGAATATAGCAGAGTGCCCCATCCTTTTCTTTCTCTAACTAAGTTCCTTTTTAAATTCTCTATATTAACTTCACTTGCCCGTGGGTCGTCGGTCGTCGGTCGGTCGTCGGTCGTCTGTCGTGGATTCTTGCGATCAATTTTTAACCCACTTCCCATGGCCCGATTTTATTGAAATTTTGCACACATGTGTATTTCCGGAGACAACACTTTCTATTAAATTTTGAGGCCCCTCGGGCTGCGGGGTCGGGGGGCTCCCAAACAAAAATTTTAAAAAATTTACCCGATTTACACACATGTGTATACCCAATAAACAATACTTTTTTAAAAATTTGGTAGTGATCGGGTCCCGGGTTCGGCCGCAAGGCCCTTATACATTTTTTAAATATCTGTACTGGCATCAGATATTCGTCGCCCTTTGTGCGGTGTGTGCTGCGCAGTCGGCTGCGCTGCATGGTTTTGGCGGTGGTGGAGAGAGAAAGAGAAATCTTAGCGCACGCACAAATGAACCCAGCAAATGAAACGAGACATACATGTTTTATGCTTACTTCAACTTACATTTTTATTTACTGAATTGTATTTTTATTGATGTCGTTTTTTTTGTTGTCGATATCAACTTACAGATAGAACAACAAGTTTTCACAATATTCTGTCATTTGGCGTTTTCATAAATTAGTTCAGAGCAGTCAAAGAGTTCTCAAGATAAATGTTCGTGTTTCTTATTTGCTTAGAGTATGAGCGTGCTCTAAGTGCTCAGAATAAAATGATCTGAGCTTTTTCAATTTTAACATCTGATGTCAAATGTTTGTTTCGATGATTTTCTCCTACAATAAAAAAAATGGCCCAGGATCGAGGGGCTCCCATATCAATTTCTGCGATTAGAGAATTTAGATGAAAAATTTTAATTTTTATGGGTTGTTTTTTTCCTTATTAAATAAAAGTTTTTCATAACATTCAAATTACAAGCTAGTGTGTGAATGTGTGTTCGCTAAGATTGCAGTAAATCACAAAAACGCGCGGTTGATCGATGCTTGTGGTCTAGCTCAAGAACGAATATAGCACAGTTTTTCTTTTTCTCTCTCTGGCCAAGTACGTTTTTGCGTTCTTCATGTTCAAAATCGTTTCGCATTATGACGTCATAAAACGCTGCAATCTAGAAATTTTACTCCCAACGCGCTCAAAGAAGTTTCAATTCAAAGTACAGGATAGTTGTCGATAGGTATCGTAAGCTTAACGATGTCACTTTTCCTGAAAAATACCACGGCTGGTCAGATTTTCTGATCAATTTTTAACCCACTTCCCAAAGGCCGATTTTATTGAAATTTTGCACACATGTATATTTCCGGTGACAATACTTTCTATTAAAATTTGAGAGTGATCTGGCTGCGGGATCGGGGGGCTCCCATACAAATTTTGTTCCCCGGCATCAGATCATTTCATACTATAATGACTGTGTTACGATTGGGGTTGTTTTGTTGTTGGGTTACAGTGCTTCGTATGTATTTTTATATTTCAGCATTTATAGTGAATTCTATGAATTCTATATGAAAATTCAGTATACTTTCGGTTATTAGAGAATTTACATGAAAAATTTTAATTTTTATGGGTTGTTTTTTTTTATTCAAGAAATTTTAGCCAAATCGTACCATTAATACGAAAAATTGAAATATCACGACTAAAGCGCCACGTATCGGGATTAAATTTAAGAGAAACCTTCCTGCAGACTAAACTTACATATTGTCCAAGTTTGGTGTCAATTGGTCGAGCGATTCTCGAGTTTTAGAATGACGTACCCGCAACGAATATTTTTATATATTAAGATATTGTACCTACTTAGTAATCTTAATTGCGAGCCCGAAGGGCGAAGCTAATAATCAGAGGACAAGAAAATTTTTCTAGCGTACGTGTGTCGGTTTGTCGGGTTGTCGGGTTGTAGGGTTGTCGGGATGTCGGGTTGTCGGGTTGTACGTTTGTCCGGTTGTATATCGCGACTTCTACCAGTCAGAATTTGATGGGACTTGTTTTGACACATTTGGTAAGCGCTTGACTTGCGATGTCGTGAGGCGCGTCACGTGTCGCGCGTCGCGTGTTGCGCGTGTTTTTTTTTTTTTTAATTACTTGTTTAAAAATTTCACGTGTCGCACGTGAAAATTTTTTTTTAAATACTTCTTTTAAAACTTGGCTTGCGATGACGTGACGCGTATCACGTGTCGCGCGTCGCGTGTGGCGCTTTCAATTTTTTTTTTAAAATACTTTTTTTAAAACTAGGCTTGCGATGACGTGACACATGTCGCGCGTCGCGTGTGGCGCGTGCATTTTTTTTTTTATTAAGTTATTTTTTTAAATACTTGTTTTAAGATTTGCTGTGCTATGACGTGTCGCGCGTCGCATGTGGCGCGTGTATTTTTATTAAATACTTGTTTTAAAACTTGGCTTGCGGTGACGTGACGCGTGTCACGTCGTGCGTCGCGAGTGTCGCGTATAATTTTTTTTTTAAATACTTGTTTTAAAACAATTGTTAAGCGCTCAGCGCTTGCGATGGTGTAATTTTGAGTTTTTTTATATTCATATGGGTTAGGAGAAAAAATGTTTATTTTAAAGTAAAATCCCTTTAAGATAATTCAGTCTTTAGGCTGAATTTCAACTATCCATATGGCGAGCTGAGAAGCTCGCTTTACTATCTTATTTAATCGAATGAGTAATCAAAATCTTTACCAACCCAACGACAAACAAATTTTTTTTGGTTGCGCGTTCTCTTGTGCACCTTTTTTAAAACACGAAAGAATATCGCATAAAGATCTTTGCATTTGTTGGGTAGAGTTAAATTTACTGACTCACTTGACGCTCTAATGTGATCGAATTTAACCTTACGATTCAAGGGGTCGGCTTAGCCCATTGGCTAGAACTAGAACTACGAACTGGCGCTAAATTGATTCGGGTCTTCGAATCTCATGAATTTAAAAAAAAATTTATTCATTTTTTAATCTTTGAGCGATATTAGTGTCGATTTTATGGTTTTCGTGGTCGCTGAGTTGAATGGTGACGGTAAGACAGCTCTAGGGTGATGGGGTCGATAACTGAGGGGGGTGACCGATATTAGTGTCGATTTTATGGTTTTCGTGGTCGCTGAGTTGAATGGTGATGGTAAGACAGCTCTTGGGATATGGGGTCGATAACTGAGGGGGGGTGACCAATATTAGTGTCGATCCCATAGTTTTCGGGGTCGCTGAGATAATAGTGGTGTATAGAATGGTACTCGGCGACCATTTGGCGACGATTTTTGGGGTGAGGACATTGTCGCCCCTAATTAAAATTGGAAAAGGTAGATTAGTAGCCGTGTTTTATGGATATGTTAAATTTACATCGATTTTGATATCTGCCGAAGAACTAATAAATTCTATTTATCCCGCTGTTTCTCAAAACTATAACATTTTGAACCGGTTGCTTGAAGGGGCCATTCTTGCTACCAAAATGGAGACAACCACGAAATAAACAATCAAATACTTGTCAGGTTAATAGGCGTAGTCACTGAATATAAGTGTATCGATACCGTTGTAGATACTGATGAGGAATTAAATATCTAACTGAGTTCCTTTACTCACTTAATTCGTCTGGATTGCCACCACATCGTCTTACAGTTTGATCTCCAATTATTTAGTACGGATTCTCGACTCGCCAAAACTTTTCAACGGCACAAGACTGTGCGTAAAAAAATGCCGGGAAATATAATTGAAGCGACTATCTTGACAGAAAAGGGACAGTGTGAAACAGTTTTTATCCCACGGATAGCACTCATTTCGACGGTCAGTTAGTTTATTAAGAACTACGGAGTATAGATTTGAGATTGCCATGCTTTTCCCACGGACAACTTTATTTTGCTTGCTCTGGGTTGGGTTGGCCTAAGAATTTATTTATTCCTGCTCTTTAAGGTGAAACTAAAAACATTGTAGGTATAAAACCAAGATTTGTTATAATTACTTTTATGCATATTTATTTAATTTTATTTTATAATTTGAATACTATAGCTATAATTTAAAATATATTTTTGTTAATAAAAACTAAAATTTTACCTTATAGATTGATATCATTCTTTTTTCTACCCCTGCGTAATAGAAGATTGGGATGAATAAATACCTGGGCAATCAGCTAGTTGTATATAAAATTATATGTGTTGAGATTATAAATAAAATTTTATGTTGGGAATTTTATATAAAACTAGTTCTTCCCGGGCATACATGAACCCTGCCTTCCTCTCACCTACGCAGTGGCTGATAATAACATTTTACATTTCTTGCCAAGGGAGTGTGAAAGGGTAAAGGGTGTGTATTTTAGCCTACAATCAAGAAATATGACAAAACTTACTTCACAAATCTTTGTGTAAAATGAAATGACAAATAACAAAACTATCAATTTTAAAAATTGCAGAAATGTAGAAATTGCATAGTCATTTCCGGGTGAGTCGCCACATATTTTTGGTATGAGTATATTTTTGTAGTCTAGAAGAGTTCTTCTACTTTTATTACACCACTGTTTGGTTATTTATATGTTACGAGAACGATATTCCATTTGTGAAGTTTCTTTCTTCGAAAACCAAAATCTTTATTTACCTATTACTAGCTGATATACAGGCCCGGCTGCCCCTCCGACCCTACTCGCCCAAACAAACTGACCCCCACCCAACTGACCACCTTCGCACTGAAACTGACACCTTGCCCACCTGAGCTCCTGCCACCGACCGACCGAAAATTGTATCCTTTAACCCTGTACAATGTTGAAAACCTTATATAAATTGATCCAGTAGTTTTCAAGTTTAGCTAAAATAACAGGCGTTGCCCGGATGCCCCTCTCATCCTACTGCCCAAACCAAACTGACCGCCACCCAACTGATCACCCCTACTGACCCCGCACCAACTGACCCTTCTCAACACTTGCCCCCACCGCTGAGTCCCACCACCCAACCTACCCGCCACTGACCCAAAACTGTAGCCTATAAGCTCCGGATCTGAAATATTTGAGACTCAAAAAATAAGCACAAAAATTGAAATCACCATGCTAAGCATTACAGGTTTAAAAGCAGGTTAACAGAGAATGAAATTCTTAGCGTGGTGCTTTAAAATTTGTGCTTTTTGGAGCCTAAAATATTCCAGATTTCAATTATAAACATTTCAATTTATTTTATAAAAGTTCTAGCTGCTCCAGATCTACCACCTATTTTATTTTCTACCTTTTAGATGGTTAGTTATACTTTAATTAAAGCTTTTTTAAAAAAAAAATTTTAATATTATTTTATTTTATACTTTTTAGTTTTAAATGAAATCTTTACCAATATTATAAATGTGAAAGTAACTCTGTCTGTCTCTTACCTTTACACTGCTAAACGGCTGGACCGATTTGGCTCATTTTTCTTTTAAAAGACCTTAAGACCCTACCAATGCCATCTTAAGAGCCTATTAAAGACGACCCCTTTAAAAACTTCAAAACCCCTCTCAAAACCTCTTCAAACCTTTATATCCCGTGTTAAGACCCGCATCAGGAGCTCCTTAATACCCTCTCAAAATCCCACAAAAAAACTCTACCAAAACACTATTCAGGGATCCTGTAAGACCGCCATCTCAGCACCAAATCAAGACCCTCTTAAAACCCATCAAGACCATCTTAAGGCCACCTCAAGGCTCCCTAAATACTACCTTAAGACTGGCTCAATACCCCTCGAAGACCCACTCAAAACTCCCAAGACCCCTCTCAAAACTTCCTCAGAACCCCCCTCAAGACCACCTTAAAATTCCCTGAACACCACCTTAAGACTCCATCAAGACCCCCTCAAGAACCTCTGTAGACCACACCCACATTTCTCTTATAACCTACCTAAGACCCCTCGCAAAAGTCCCTGAAACCCTCTACTCACAATCCTCTCAAAACCACCTTAAGCCCCACTCAATGCCACTTAAACGCCCCCTCAAGACCACCTAAAGAGACCTCAAGACCCCCTCGAAACTCTAATCACAACCCTCTCAAATGCCCCTTAAGCTCCACTCAAAACCACCTAAACACCTCACTAAAGACCCCCTCCCAAAAACGCAATACGACCCCTCCTCAAGAACCTCTTAAAACTCCCCTTAAGACCACCTAAAGACCCCCTCAAGACCCCACTAAAGAATCTCTTAAAACTCGATCAAGACCCCCCTCTAGACCACTTAAGACCATCCTTTAGATTCATCAAAGGACCCTCAGAAGACCATAAAACCACTAAAAACCCTACTCAAAACCCCCTTAAAACAACCTCAATATCCCCTCAAGGCTACCTCAGGCCCAACCCAAGACATCCTCAAGAACCCCTGAAGACTCCTCTCAGACCCCCTTAAAATCTGCTAAGGACCTAACTCAAGACCCTATCAAAACTTCTTAACGACGCCATCAAACCACCTTAAGGCCCCTTAAGACCCCATCGAGACCCCTTTAAGACCCCTCAAGACCCGCCACCGAAAAGTATCCCACAAAAAATTGTACAAGACCGTCAACTCACAGCATTAGAACGAAAAAAGCGTGACAGAATGATATATAAACCGACAGAAAGATATGGGCAAGTTAATATAAAAGCATTGAAAATATAATACCAATCTGACAGCTGCACGATTGCGCTCAAAACTACGCAATAAATTAAGCTCTACTGCATATTTTTGAGTTCTCTTCATAGCAGTGGTGCCAAGTTATGGATTTTTGAACTCTCTATACTTAGCATAACTTGCGCGATATATACATTAAGAATCGTCCCTTTATTTTGTCGTGTGAAAAAAAGCCTTTATTACTCGCTGAAAAATACCGGTCGAATACTCGTCAGATTGCCGCACTCGGCTATCGCCTCATGCTTCAACCTTCTTATTCGGAAGATAACGTTTTTGCTAGCTCGGCATGTAATACTGTTACGAAATTTAGGATTTCGAGATCGCAAAGGATTTTGCAAACAGATAAAGCTACATCTTAAGGGAATTATAGTGAATTACAAGTGTTGTTGTAATAAGTTTTTTTGTGTACATTTAAAGTTCTCACAAAAAAAACAGCAGGCTGGAGAAGTGTTTTCAATTGAGACGGTGTTAGTGATGCGAAAACCGTCTTCTTCGGAAAATATGGAAGTGCCAAACATGGAAGCAATGTTTAATGCCGTCACATCGCTTAAAGGTGAGAAAAATGGAATTCATTAAGAAATGAGTGGTATGAAGGGAAAATTAAAGAGCTTGAGACTCGGTTGGACAATCGTTTCCAGTTTATCGGAGAGAACACTCAACAAAGTAGTCCCAGAGTCATTCCAGAATCTTCTAATAACCAAAAACGAAGAGAACGGCTTCAAGAATTAGAACGGAAAATAACTAAGGTAGCACGTCAAGCCTATTGTGGAGTTCCAGCTGGTATCTTGGACGGACTGGCAGTGGATGTGTTCATCAATGCTATCCGAGATTAGCAATTAAAACTTAATTTGAACCCAACATCCAGAGGAAAGTCAATGAATGAAGTTTTTGCATCGGCTTTGGAATACGAAGCAGCTAGAGCCAGTTTGTCTCCTGAATTGATTAGATTGCGCAAGCTGGAAACGGAGGACATCACACAAATAATTAAGGAGAAAATCCGAAAAGCAAAAACTAGAGGGCCTCAGAACGACGTCCAAAATGCTTTAGATGTCAGAAACCTGGACACCTGATCCGCGACTGCAAGGAACCAAGACCAGCACAAGCTACAGTACAGCCTATGAATCGTGTCAAGAGGCCTGAAAATTTACGGGAGATAGGCGCATGACAGATGAATGAGGTGCAGCAGCCAGCTTACCTCGTGGCTGCAGACCAGGAAAACTAAGTTATACCTGTTTTACGGGGCGTAAGCTAGTGAAGAGGAGAGACAGCCCCAAGTTCGCGGTGAACATTGCCAAACTTGGAAAAGACAGCAACAGCTTGGTTGTTAGTGGTGGGTTAGAAGGAAAACAATGCACGTTTACTTTGGCTACAGGAGCCTCCAAATCAATTGTGAATCCCAAAATGGTGTCCAAAAGTCAAGTGGAAAAAGTATTTCGCTATAATTAAAGGAGGTGTTGGAAATCAGCAACCATGAAACAGTTGCAGCATGGACGGGAGAGTTAGTCAAACAAAATCTCTCGTGCAAATTTACCATAATTAACACAATGTAAATTGATGTAAACTGTCATCTTTTTTTAGTATACAGAAAAGTTTTACTTCTTCCCATTGCTTTTTCTCTTTGTTAGCAGAATTAATTCGTACAAAATATTTTTCCAAATAGAGTTGAATAAAAATTGTGAAATACCAAAAACGGAAGGCCATCATATTTTATTTCAAATAATTAAATAATCAAATAATTGATACAGTCCATTACAGGAACCCATTACCACAGCATAGGACCAAGCTGTAACATTGCTCCTTCGAGCCGCATGTATTCACACATTTTAGTGAACCGAACCTAACCTCAACATTGAATCATTACAAACTAAACGAACTGAATATCATGGAAGCCTTGCTTAAGCGAAGGTCAGTCCTAAAAGGCCAAATTACTAAAATAACAACCTACGCAATACGACAATGCAGACACGTCTAGAAAAACTAAAGGATCTCTACAAATGTTTTGTAAATGTTGAAGATAAGATATTTTCAATCGATCATAAAGCACAATCAGATATAGATGTTATCGACGACAGCTATTATTTTTGTGTAGCCACTCTGCAAAGGCTAATGCGATCAAAAATCCAAACTCCAGTTGTTGGGTCAAACGACAGTGTTTTGAACACATCTACCGCAGGCCCTTCCGGAGATTTTAAGCTACCACGGCTAACACTACCTACATTCAGTGGCAAGGCTCGAGATTGGCAACCATTTTATGACTTGTTCAAAAGCATGGTCCACGAAAATACAAGCCTATCACCGGCACAGAAATTCCAATATTTAATAGGCCAGCTACGTGGACCAGCAGAAGCATTGGTGAGACACTTCCGAGTAGACGACGCTAGTAATATCGAGGCGTTTCAGAGGCTAGTTAAACGATACGATCGCAAGCGCTGTAAAATTAACGAGTTCATAGAAGCAACCTCAGATTACCAAACCATCAACTGAAACAGTAGGTAAATTATACGACACTTGTGATGAAGTCATCCGCGGTCTGAAGACCCTTGGTTTAAAGGCGGAATCACGAGACTTTTGGCTCGTTTATTTAGCTGAGAAGAAGCTTGATGATGTGACGCTCCAATTATAGCGCCAAGAATCATCAGAGGAAGACTTCCCATCAATCGAAAGATTCCTAGAATTTCTCAACAAAATGATGAATTCACTCGAAGGCTTCAAGCATCAAACCGATAAGGTTCACAACAAATACAGCAACAACGATGTGCACCGGTCAACAACATCGTCTATGCGACTGCCCTAAGTTTTTACAAATGAGCCTAATTCAACGCAGACAATACATGAGCGAGAGTTGCAGATGTTTTAACTGTTTGGCTGATGGGCACAGCGTATACAACTGTAAATCAAGGGGACGATGCCATCAGTGCAAAAGAAGACACCACTCACTGGTCCATATCAACCAAAACACTTCTACTGTGTTGCCCGAAGCAAGATCATCCACCAGCACAAGCGTAGCCACGAATGCCTAGACCGCACTTGCAATGTTCAAAGATACAAAACCCGTTGAGTCAAACGATACCAGCAATTTCCATTCATCACATATCATCAGAAGCATTGATGCCTTACTGCCAACTGCATTGGTTGAAATTCGTGACAGATTTGGAATATGGCAACCCTGTCGAGCTCTGCTAGACTCTGCGTCCACAAGGTCCTACATCACTGAAGGTTGTGCAGGCCGTCTCAATCTCCCAAGATCTAATGCAAGGTTCCAAATCAACACTTTGAATGGGGGAAACGCTGGAAAAGTAAGAGGTGTATGCTCACCTGTAGTAAGATCGAGAACCAACAACCGATTCTCCGCTGACCTCACTACGTACATCATGCCCAAAATTACGTCGAACATGCCGTCTCAAGCTATCGACGTCACCAACCTACCTTATTTAAATCAACTGCCGATCCCGAGTTTCACTCACCTGGCACCATAGACCTTTTAATCGGGTGCGACAGATTTTTAATGCTCTTGTCTTATGGCCAAGTCGTTGAAGGGGCGGATAAGCCTGTTGCCCAGAACTTCAAATTAGGATGGATGTAAGTGGGATTAATCTAGCGGATAATAAACTACACCAAACCGTTACCTGCAGTCTGTCTACCGAAGAAGAAACCAGCATTGATCGAACGAAGAAGAAGAGAATCAATGTATCGCGCACTTCAACGATAACCTAGAAGTAACAAAATCCGGTAAATATGTCGTCGCGCTACCATTCAAGCAGAACAAATCCAAGTTAGGAGATTCGCTTACTCAAGCACTCAAACGATTCAACTCACTCGAACATAGACTCACAAGAAACCCGGAACTTCACAAGGATTACACCAAATTCATGGACGAATATGTAACGCTCGGTCACATGGAGGTAATACCATCAGACCAAATTTGTTAACAAAAACTGCAATTTTACTTTATAGATAGATATCATTCTTTTTTCTACCCCTGCCTAATAGAAGATTGAGATAATTAAATACCTGAGCAACGCCGGGTAATCAGCTAGTTTAAAATAAAAATAAAACAACCCATAAAAATTAAAATTTTTCGTGTAAATTCTCTAATCGGGAAAACATATAGTGCAGTTTGAATAAAATCGGGTAAATTTTTAAAAATTTTTGTTATAGAGCGCCCTTACCCCGAGGACCGATTTTAATAGAAAGTATTGTCATAGGAAATACACATGTGTGCAAAGTTTGAAAAAAAAATCGAATTTTAGGAAGTGTGTTAAAAATTGATTACCAGATTCTGCCCACCAGCCAGCAAGCCACGGTCACGCGAAGTTAATATAGAGAATTTAATTAACCCGATTATCTTAAAATTGTATACACATGTCTATCTACGATGGACAACACTTTTTGGACAGAGTTTGAGCGAATCGGCCCTGAGGTCTGATGGGCGCCCGTATACATTTTTCAAAATTAGCCCGATTTTCTTCAAATTTTAAACACATGTTTATCTCTGATGGACAAATTTTTTGTAAAATTTTCGGTGTGAATGGGCCCTGGGCCCAAGGGATGCCCATACATTTTTTTTTAAATTAGCCCGATTTTATTCAAATTTTTAAACATATGTGTATCTCCGATGGACAAAACTTTTTGTAACATTTTTGGAGCGAATTGGCCCTGTGGCCCGAGGGTAGCACGTATAATTTTTTTTAAAAATTAGCCCGATTTTCTTTAAATTTTAAACATATGTGTATCTGCGATGTACAAAACTTTTTGTAAAATTTTATGAGTGAAAGGGCCCTGAGGCCCGAGGGCAGCACATATAAATTTTTTATGAATTATTTAATTACATTTTTAAAATTAAAAATTAAATTTAAAACCCCCGTATCTCCGATGACAACACATACTATTGAAAGTTGGAAGTGATTGGGCTAATACAAATTTTTTTACACATGTCTATCTCCGGTGACAACAGTTTTCGAAAACATTTTGAAGTAAAAGGGCTTTAATATTAATTTTTTCCATTTGCTCACATATATATCTCCTATTAGAGAATTTACATGAAAATTTAAAATGTTTATGGGTTGTTTTTTTACGGGTTCTTTTTATATTATTCAGGGAGAACTCCCTGAATGACTTACGCCACGGCAATAAGGTGGGCTATGTAATTTATAATATATCACATACCTCACGTTTGCAGGTTTCATAAATTTGATTTTAGAAATTTATAATGTGTGGCACTTTTTTGACTCTGAACAAAACCATAACATACTCGCGGTCAAATTAAAATAAGTCAAGAGATAGTTGGTCAATATGATCTAAGCATTACGCCGTCGGCCTACAATCAGAGAGAGAGCAGAGCATGCACGTGTTTTACAATTATTGTGTGTACTCAATGAAGGGCAAGATATGAGAATAACATGAGAAAGTCTGATGACACCTGCTATGAGTTGGTACACCTGCTACTACAAATTTAATTTTGATTCTCCCCTTTACAATTCTTTTGCAATGACACCGAATCATGACTTGGCACAACTATTTTTGGCATCCCTAAAAAATAATGTGCTAAGGTTTTTATTTGTATATACATACATATATATATATATATATATATTTATATATAAAGATGAGTAATAATAAAAAAATTGTTGAAGTTGTAAATAAATTATACATTAATTTATTTCATTGTCTGAGCATATTGTCATTTTAATACAATGCAATGTAATTAAACAATCAATCAACAAAAATGTTCGAGTATCTACCTGTGACCTTACAAATTCTTCCGTCCGGCCATGATTAAATCCGAAATTTTTCAATTTGATTTCATCTAATATACTTTCAACACAATTGTTTAGTAGCTGCATTTCGATTCGATTTAAATGTAATTTTCTAAGAATGAAGACCAAATTTAAATTTGAAAAACTTGTTCTCACATTTTATTGTTTACGTAGTAGTTAATTAAAATTTTTTTAATTTGTATAAGTATATGATTTTTAAAGCTACTATTTTATACTTTTAAGATATTTTTTGCAAGTTCACAAGTACAGTACAAACAAACAATAGTAAAGATTTTAATTCGGTCAACGAAATTCACTCTTAATGGGTGTTTGATGCATGCGATACAAGCGTCTAAAAGAAACTGATAGAACAGGGAAGCTATTATACGCTTTGTGCGAATCTAACTAGATATAATGTATATGAAATTGATCGTTCAAAATAATTGATTGAATCAAATTAATCTAATTTAATTGAATTTCATGGGTGTGAGACTTCGCAACCTTATGGCCGTATTGATTCTAAAATTTAAACTAAAGGGCAAAAAGGGCTACAACACATTTTATTTCAATTGCATGATTAAGCAGAGATTCAAAAGAGGATACATGATGAGACAATGAGCAATTTTTTATATCTTTCATCAGGAATTTATTGCAATCGTGCGAATTTATGCAGAAAATGAGGTCAGAATTGTTGCTTTAGTCCGCCCCGCGGTTAGATCTTTTTATTCCATCGGTGACATCTCAATTCCTCTAGTTCTGATCCCAAAGTTGAAGTTCAAAGGGGGAACATCATACAACGGTCGGTACTGTCCAATGATTGTGTACGAATACACTAAACATGACCGGTGCACTTTTCGTTATTTTGTATCATTTTGCCGACGCATTGAAGGTCGATAACGCCGCGACAACATTACTAACAAAAACAATTAAAAACCAATTCATAAAAATTAAAATTGTTCGTGTAAAGTCTCTAATCGGAGATTATGAATAAAATTGGGAAAATTTAAAAAAAAATATGGGAGCTCTTCGGATCTGGTGCCTGATCACTTCCAAATTTTTATAGAAAGTGTTGTCTGTTGTCATCGGTGATACACATAAAATTCGGTTTTTTTTTTGAAGAAAATAATATCGGTCCTCGGTACCGAACACATACTAAGGAAAGTGTTGTTTGTTGTCATCGGAGATTCACATGTGTCCAAAGTTTGAATAACATCGGGCTTTAGGAAGTGGATTAAAAATTAATCGCAATATTTGGCCGCAAATACACAAACACATCCGGATGCGAAGTTAATATGGAGAATTAAACAAAGAAACTCGTAAGAATCAAATTTTTTTATGTATTTCTCTTATCCTCAGATACACATATGTGCAAAGTTTGAATAAAATCGGGTTAATTTAAAAAAAATATATATGGGGGCTACTCGACCCTGGGGCTCGATAGCTTTTTACAAAGAGTGTGTCATCGGATATACACTTGTGGAGGGAGTGGGTTAAAAATTACCACAAAATTCCACCAACCAGCCAGCCATCCGTCGACAGGCAGACAGACAGACACTTGCCGACGCGAAGATAATACAAATAATTTAAAAATAAGTACTTTATGTAACACTCTGCGAATCTTTACGCTCATATAATATTTTTGATTTTCGTAATAGTAAGTATGAGAAAGGTTTCGTCAGGAATATGTGTACGTCTTCCCAATTAATTTAAATTTATTGCAATATCAGACACAAGTTACTAATTTTGATTTGATCAGCAATTAAATATGAAATATGGCATTTGCACATTGCAGAAGTGTCTTTATAAACAATTATTTACCAAAAGATTAATATTTTATGGAAACTTAAAACTAAAAAAAAAAAAAAAAAATCGCCATTTTAATCTAAATATATAAAGAAGTGATATATTTGTGCCGAACAAGCTCTGAAATGCATGAACCAATTTAAACACACACATATCACATAGAATCTGGAATCAAAATAGTTGGCGGCGAGTTCCACATTTTTGGGTGGAGCGCTCAATATTAGTGTAGAATGCATAGTTTTTTTTGTGGGGTGTGGGTGCTGCCGATATTATTGTAAAATTTATAGATTTCGGTTTCGCTTTGATGAATAGATGTGGTTAGATTTCTACCGGCTTACTAAGAGCTTTGAGGGGTTTTGTGGGTGGTTTTAAGGGGTTATTGCAGGGAACAATTGGGGGTGGAATCATTTTTTCTAGAATGAATTGTGGACTCTGCAGGCTACTACTTCTTCATTATCTGAATCGTCTGCAATAGAATATATCATGCTGCGTCCTCTTGAATCGCACAATCTGGACAGAAGGGCGAGCTATCATGACCAAAAATGTAGAGATATTTACGATAAACACCAGGCTAGAAAAAAACTGTGAAAGGTGGTTATTGCAGTTGCTGCTTCATCCGAGATCGTTCAGAAACCGTAAATCGTTCTTAGTGCACTAAGTCTGTATGTAGAAAATTGTTTTCTCCTTGTTTTTTAGTCTCTAGTACCTCCACTCATAATCAGGCAACGTAAAAGAGGATTGAGCTGACTACCCTGGACTTGAGAATTTTTCTTGCATATCCTGGTCCTCTGATGTTTGAAAGTCTAAAAGATAGTGCTTCCTGTAGCAGACACACTTTTTTGCTTACGTTGTCAACAATTATTTTAAAGCAGAGCAGCTTTTTTATTGAGCACTACTATTCAGGTATTTAATGAATTCTTCGATCTTATTGTTTGATTACAAACCGTTAACATTCACATATTACACGTTTTTTTGCTAATGATCAGTACTGCTTTTGTCGTGTGGGCGCTAATTCTAGACCGGCGGATACTAGCCAGTCTTTGATTTAAACGACTGCTTCGTTCGTGGCCTACTCTATGTCTATTATGGTTTTGCTACGGTGCCAACGGTAATGTCGTCAGCAAATCCGTATATTTTTTCTTCTGGTAAAAATATCACTTGTTATAGATGATATTCCCATCCCAATACTAAACATTGTGGCACTCCTTCGGAGACTTTATAGAAGTTTATTCCCTCGTTGGATTCATACCTCCGCCATATATTGTTCGAGAAGCAATACAATCATTCTCAGATAGAGTAACTACTGGACAATATTTCTTTGTGTTCCACCGCCAGTTGGGCTTTTATTGACCCGCAATTTTTCTCTTTTGTAGTGATCTCATCAATACGATTTATGACACTTTTAAATTCGACTGTTTTGTCCCCAGATCCTTGAGCTGTTCACCTTTCTGAGTTCTCCTGATTCTAAAATCTGCTTTCCCAATTTGTTCTAGTATTGGTGGGTCAGCCTTCACGATGCGCAGTAGTTGTTAGAACTTTCGCTCTTCGCTTCTAATTTTATTGTTAGTTACGCACTCACACTGCTTAACAGCTTAACTCAACTTCAAAACAAAGCATTTTAGTCATATATCTTCTTTGTCGTGTCGTCGTGTGCACGTCGTGCCAACCGTGCGCTGTTTCCCCATTCGGTTGTGGATTTTCACCAAAAAATTGAATCTCCGATTAGACAATTTATAAGAAAAATTTCAATTTTTAAATCCCTTACAAATTTTTTAAAAAATGTACCCGATGTTCTTCAATTTTCTTTAAATTTTGTGAGCGATGTGCAGTATTAAATTTTCAGGGCTTTTCAACATTTTAATAATTAATCCATGCTTCAAAGAATAATTATATGTTTTTAGTAATAGATTCACATCACCGAAATTAAAGATGATAAATTGTAAAATATAGTAAAAAACCCAATAAACTCGTAGTAAAATAAATTTTTGATTTTCTATTCCTTGCTTGGGGGGTGTCCATGTAAATTAAAATTTTTCATGTAAATTCTCTAATAGGAGATAGATATGTGTTTTATATGTATCTCCTATGTATGAGGGCGAGGGGTACCCATGTAAATTAAAATCCCTGAGCCCTGAGGCGCGAGAGGTGCCTATGTATTTTTTTTTAAAATAAGCTCGAATTTGTTAAAATAGGATAAGTACTTATCCTGCACACATACTCTTACATATATAATGGCAAGAGAGAGTAGATTTGTGTCTTGTCCTTTTATACGAGCATTAACCTTTGCGTTTTACGTCAATTTGATTTATGTATCTAGAAAAGATACAAATGTATCTACTCCATAAAACCACCAGAATCAATAAAAATTGAAAACCTCCACTACCAAGAGACAAGAGGAGACAAGTTTGTGCGTGAAAAATAGCACAATTCATGGAAACACCGTGGAATTTCCGATTTTTTAAAAAATGTACATGGGCTACAATCGGGTCTCAGGGCCCGATCACTCTAAAAAATCAGTAATACACATGTGTTTAAAATTTTAACAAAATCGAGCTTATTTTAAAAAAAAATACATAGGCACCCCTCGCGCCTCAGGGCTCAGGGATTTTAATTTACATGGGTACCCCTCGCCCTCATACATAGGAGATACATATAAAACACATATCTATCTCCTATTAGAGAATTTCCATGAGGGGTGCCCCGATATTCTTCAAATTTTAAAAAAATTGGTAGTGTAGTGTATACCTACCATAGCACACACCACGCCAAGAAAACGATAAGAAAACTATTTTCCATGTACACTAAATATAGAAATACGCACACGCAACAGTTGCTGACACATTTAAAATAAACATCAGCGATAAGCCACAATATATCACACTTTTTATGATAGGCACCCAATGCATTTGAATACTCAGAATAAGGGTCAAATGCATTGATAGAATAAGTAAAGTAAAACATCCCTTTATGTAAAAACCCTATTTCCCTATTATGTAGATTCATATAGTATGTAAGTATTAGTATAACAAATTTTGTATAAAAAGGAACGAAATCTAAATAAAACAGATCAGTATTCTTCAAACCAGATATAGGAGTTCTTCTCAATTTATTTTGGTTAAAGCGCTGCTTGTTATATCAATAACATTCGCAGCACTGGATAGGTTGCAGCCCCTGCAAGATCCACTTTTCTCTGTGTAGGTTGTCATTCCACTCCTGCGACCATACAAAAATAGTAATGGACTTATAACAAAAGACATTGACTCATGACTCCACGTTGCCCACTTATTAGTACATTACTACTTGGCAACCCAATGAAATAACGTTTTTAATATTTCATTACATGGCGATCCTGCAAACACGCGCACTATTTTTTTAATATTTTTTTAAACAAATAAAATTTTAAAATTTTTTTTTCCCCAAATAAATTTCCTGCGAACACACACAAAAAAAAAAAAATAAAAAAAAAAAATAAAAAAAAAAACAAGAAAGCAAACTAAACTTTTCTTTATGGAGCAATACATACCATCAGGCAACATCCAAGAGGTAATTCCGAAGTATATCCCATCAAAAACGCAGCAAGGACCCAAACGATTAACAATAGAAGAGTACAAAAGACGTCAGGAACAAAACACAGACACACACAGAACGGCAATCAAAACTACAACAGAGCCAAAACGACAAACAAGAGGCGGAAAATTGAGAAAAGACATCAGGAAACGCTAATCCTAAAATTAATTTTCAATACTGATACCTAAAAGTCCTGCAAAGCTACACACTAGGAAAATTTTACACTTTTCACAAATGTTCATCACAAATCAAAAATGTTCATCCTCATATCACATGACGAAAATTCGGACCAAAACCTGCATTTATTATACCTAGTCTGATCTAGTATACATAATTATTTTTCAAACTCAAAGAACAGATCAACAAATACAAACGCGACAAGATGAGGCAGACTAAATTTCAAAAGAACTGGACAACAACCTCTTCAAATAAGAAAAAATTCAAGACTAGATACAAATTTCAAAAACCCTGGCAACTTTTGATATATTTTATATAGTAGAAAATTAATCAATACAAAAACTATACACTTGTACATAAAATATTTCTTAAAAAAAAAAAAAAAAATTTTAATTCTTAATCAATAAAATTTTTTACATACTCTTTTAAAATTTAATAAAAATATTACATATATTACATTTATTTACATCATATCATATTATATTACATGCGTGACCAAATTAGAATTAACGAATTAACAGTACAAATTACACAGAAAATATGGCTACATTTAATTTATACACGGCAATGGAAGCCATCCCTATATTCACAGGAAACTACAAAGAGTTAGATAGTTTCTTGAAAATTATAGAATTAATAAATAAAACTCTCACAGAAACCGCGAAGGCAGACTTGTTAGAATTCGTTTTTCACGTAAAACTAAGTCCAAACGTGAAATCAACCTTACACACACAACCACCAAATCTAGAAACTCTGAACACTGAACTCAGAACTAGATACAAATCAGTAACAACAATACCACACATTCACACATCCCTTACACAAACCACACAAAGAAATTTCTCTGTCACAGCATACAAGGACAGAATAACAAACCTGATAACCGACCTAAATAGATTGCAAATCGACAACCTCGGTACAACAACCGAAAACGAAAAATCAATCATAACAAAGATGAACGATACCTACGCACTAAACATATTTAAAAATGGACTAAAGGATGAGCTCAAATCTACAATATTTGCCGCTCAACCAAAAACATTCACTGAAGCAACTAACCTTGCTTTAGAAATAGAGAAAGAGCATTCAAAAAGCATAATGCATTTCAATAAAAATCGACCAACAAATTACAACCAACAGAGCAATAATGGAACCTACAACTATAGAAGGCAACAAAATAACTATAGCTCGCCACAGAACAGATACAACAACAGCTATAGACAACCAAACATACCACACGGCTATAGCCATAGACAATCAAACAATAATTTCAACAATAATACACACAGGCAAAACCATAGACAAAACCCAAGTCATTACAATAATAATCAACAAAACAGAAGATCGAATTTCAACCAACGACCAAATCATCACATAAGAACAATATACAACGAAGGAAATGACAACCAGGGAAACGAGCAAGCCACGGAGCACGTGTTTTCTCCACAAGGCCTAAAATAAAAATTTTTAAAATATCGGATTGCAATACAAATTATATAATACTAAAAAGTAAAAACAAACAAATGACATTCTTAATAGACACTGGCGCTGACATCTCAATTTTTAAAATTTCTCACAAAGTTGAAAATGAACCGTATTACCCGGAAGAAAAATGTAAACTAAGGGAATAACACAAGAGGAAACATTTTCTTTAGGCATATTAGAACTAGATCTGCTAATAGGTAACACATACTGTAACCATGATTTCCAATTGGTTAAAAGTAATTTTCCAATTGATACTGACGGTATACTCGGTAGAGATTTTCTGAAGAGATTTTTCTGTAAAATCGACTACGAAACACTTACTATCTCTATAATAGTAAACGAAACAAACATAACACTACCAATGCACTCAAAACCACTACAGACTTTAAAAATAACAGTACCACCACGAAAACAAATAATACAACCAATAAAACTAGATATTGACGAAGACAAAGTAATACTGAACAAAGAATTAATCGATGGTGTCTTTCTAAGCAACTCAATTGCACCTAAACAAGGTATGACTCACATCAGAATTCTTAACACAACCAATTTATGAAGTAATATTAAAAAACATTAAACTAGAGACCAAACCTTTAAAAGATTACGACATACTAAACTACAGAAAACACGAACTTCACGACGAAACACGTTTTAAAAAGATCACAAACTGTTTAAACGATTATTGTAACGACGAAAATTCGAAAAAGACACTTCTAAATATCTTAAAACGATATCAAGAAGTATTCCATCTAGAAAACGACCATCTGACAACAAACAATTTTTACACACAAAAAATATCCACAAATGACAATACACCGGTTTACATAAAAAATTATAGACTACCACATGCAAACATGGAAGTCATAACAGACCAAGTGAACAAAATGTTCAAGGACGACATAATAGAACATTCAGTTAGCCCATACAACGCCCCACTACTTCTCGTACCAAAAAAGAACACAGATGATAAAAACAAATGGAGAGTGGTTGTCGATTATAGGAAACTAAACAATAAAATCATTAACGACAAATTTCCACTAACACGTTTAGACGACATATTAGACAAACTAGGGAGAGCTAAATGGTTCTCAACACTAGACATGACAAGTTCTTTTCACCAGATAAAATTAGAAAAAAACTCAAGACCGCTGACAGCCTTCTCAACACCCACCGGACATTTTCAATTCAAACGTCTACCCTTTGGATTCAAAATCTCCTCAAACAGTTTTCAAAGAATGCTAACTATAGCACTAGCTGGACTAGAAACCGAAGCTTTTCTATACGTAGATGACATTATAATTTATGGATGTAGTTTAAACCACCACAACCAAAATTTAATTAAAGTTCTTGATAGATTAAAACGATATAACCTTAAATTAAATGCTGAAAAATGTTGTTTCTTACGTCCAGAAGTGGTATATTTAGGACATCTAATAACTAAAGACGGAGTCAAGACCGACCCAACTAAATTTAACGCAATCAAAGAATACCCAACACCAAAGACTTCAGACGACGTCAGACGATTCGTTGCATTCTGCAACTATTATAGGCGATTTATACCAAATTTCGCGGATATAGCCAAAGATTTAAACTCCCTTTTAAAGAAAAATATAAAATTTTCATGGACAGCGAACTGCCAGAATGCGTTTGAAACTTTAAAAGAGAAATTAGTGAGCCCACCAGTATTGCAATACCCCGATTTCACGAAACCGTTCATATTAACGACTGATGCTTCAAACTTTGCTTTAGGAGCAGTACTCTCGCAAGGTGAGATTGGTAAAGATTTACCAATATCATACGCAAGTAAATCACTGCAAAAACACGACCTAAACAAGCCAGTCATAGAAAAAGAACTCCTAGCTATACACTGGAGTATAAATTTTTTCAAACCCTATCTCTATGGAAGAAAGTTCACAGTAGTCACGGACCATAGACCACTAGTATCATTATTCACTCATAGCAATCCCTCGTCAAAGATGATGAGAATACGTTTAGACCTTTGTGACTATGATTTCGACATAGTTTACAAAAAAGGCAAACTCAATACGAACGCCGATGCTTTATCTAGGATACAAATTAAATCCGACATATTAAAAGAAATGATACCAAAAGAAGCCAACGAAAAGGCAAAGAAAACACTCGTAATAACAAGGGGCATGTCTAATAAAGACAAAATAATTAACAATAATTCGGAGAAATGCAACTCTCAACTGAAGCCTGTAACCCGGCCGGTACAACTTCAAATATGGGAATGCACGTCCATCAATGATATAAAAAATATAAGGGAACTTAAATTTACAGTCGACAAAAATAAGCATAAGAGGCGGAAAATTGAGAAAAGACATCAGGAAACGCTAATCCTAAAATTAATTTTCAATACTGATACCTAAAAGTCCTGCAAAGCTACACACTAGGAAAATTTTACACTTTTCACAAATGTTCATCACAAATCAAAAATGTTCATCCTCATATCACATGACGAAAATTCGGACCAAAACCTGCATTTATTATACCTAGTCTGATCTAGTATACATAATTATTTTTCAAACTCAAAGAACAGATCAACAAATACAAACGCGACAAGATGAGGCAGACTAAATTTCAAAAGAACTGGACAACAACCTCTTCAAATAAGAAAAAATTCAAGACTAGATACAAATTTCAAAAACCCTGGCAACTTTTGATATATTTTATATAGTAGAAAATTAATCAATACAAAAACTATACACTTGTACATAAAATATTTCTTAAAAAAAAAAAAAAAATTTTTAATTCTTAATCAATAAAATTTTTTACATACTCTTTTAAAATTTAATAAAAATATTACATATATTACATTTATTTACATCATATCATATTATATTACATGCGTGACCAAATTAGAATTAACGAATTAACAGTACAAATTACACAGAAAATATGGCTACATTTAATTTATACACGGCAATGGAAGCCATCCCTATATTCACAGGAAACTACAAAGAGTTAGATAGTTTCTTGAAAATTATAGAATTAATAAATAAAACTCTCACAGAAACCGCGAAGGCAGACTTGTTAGAATTCGTTTTTCACGTAAAACTAAGTCCAAACGTGAAATCAACCTTACACACACAACCACCAAATCTAGAAACTCTGAACACTGAACTCAGAACTAGATACAAATCAGTAACAACAATACCACACATTCACACATCCCTTACACAAACCACACAAAGAAATTTCTCTGTCACAGCATACAAGGACAGAATAACAAACCTGATAACCGACCTAAATAGATTGCAAATCGACAACCTCGGTACAACAACCGAAAACGAAAAATCAATCATAACAAAGATGAACGATACCTACGCACTAAACATATTTAAAAATGGACTAAAGGATGAGCTCAAATCTACAATATTTGCCGCTCAACCAAAAACATTCACTGAAGCAACTAACCTTGCTTTAGAAATAGAGAAAGAGCATTCAAAAAGCATAATGCATTTCAATAAAAATCGACCAACAAATTACAACCAACAGAGCAATAATGGAACCTACAACTATAGAAGGCAACAAAATAACTATAGCTCGCCACAGAACAGATACAACAACAGCTATAGACAACCAAACATACCACACGGCTATAGCCATAGACAATCAAACAATAATTTCAACAATAATACACACAGGCAAAACCATAGACAAAACCCAAGTCATTACAATAATAATCAACAAAACAGAAGATCGAATTTCAACCAACGACCAAATCATCACATAAGAACAATATACAACGAAGGAAATGACAACCAGGGAAACGAGCAAGCCACGGAGCACGTGTTTTCTCCACAAGGCCTAAAATAAAAATTTTTAAAATATCGGATTGCAATACAAATTATATAATACTAAAAAGTAAAAACAAACAAATGACATTCTTAATAGACACTGGCGCTGACATCTCAATTTTTAAAATTTCTCACAAAGTTGAAAATGAACCGTATTACCCGGAAGAAAAATGTAAACTAAGGGAATAACACAAGAGGAAACATTTTCTTTAGGCATATTAGAACTAGATCTGCTAATAGGTAACACATACTGTAACCATGATTTCCAATTGGTTAAAAGTAATTTTCCAATTGATACTGACGGTATACTCGGTAGAGATTTTCTGAAGAGATTTTTCTGTAAAATCGACTACGAAACACTTACTATCTCTATAATAGTAAACGAAACAAACATAACACTACCAATGCACTCAAAACCACTACAGACTTTAAAAATAACAGTACCACCACGAAAACAAATAATACAACCAATAAAACTAGATATTGACGAAGACAAAGTAATACTGAACAAAGAATTAATCGATGGTGTCTTTCTAAGCAACTCAATTGCACCTAAACAAGGTATGACTCACATCAGAATTCTTAACACAACCAATTTATGAAGTAATATTAAAAAACATTAAACTAGAGACCAAACCTTTAAAAGATTACGACATACTAAACTACAGAAAACACGAACTTCACGACGAAACACGTTTTAAAAAGATCACAAACTGTTTAAACGATTATTGTAACGACGAAAATTCGAAAAAGACACTTCTAAATATCTTAAAACGATATCAAGAAGTATTCCATCTAGAAAACGACCATCTGACAACAAACAATTTTTACACACAAAAAATATCCACAAATGACAATACACCGGTTTACATAAAAAATTATAGACTACCACATGCAAACATGGAAGTCATAACAGACCAAGTGAACAAAATGTTCAAGGACGACATAATAGAACATTCAGTTAGCCCATACAACGCCCCACTACTTCTCGTACCAAAAAAGAACACAGATGATAAAAACAAATGGAGAGTGGTTGTCGATTATAGGAAACTAAACAATAAAATCATTAACGACAAATTTCCACTAACACGTTTAGACGACATATTAGACAAACTAGGGAGAGCTAAATGGTTCTCAACACTAGACATGACAAGTTCTTTTCACCAGATAAAATTAGAAAAAAACTCAAGACCGCTGACAGCCTTCTCAACACCCACCGGACATTTTCAATTCAAACGTCTACCCTTTGGATTCAAAATCTCCTCAAACAGTTTTCAAAGAATGCTAACTATAGCACTAGCTGGACTAGAAACCGAAGCTTTTCTATACGTAGATGACATTATAATTTATGGATGTAGTTTAAACCACCACAACCAAAATTTAATTAAAGTTCTTGATAGATTAAAACGATATAACCTTAAATTAAATGCTGAAAAATGTTGTTTCTTACGTCCAGAAGTGGTATATTTAGGACATCTAATAACTAAAGACGGAGTCAAGACCGACCCAACTAAATTTAACGCAATCAAAGAATACCCAACACCAAAGACTTCAGACGACGTCAGACGATTCGTTGCATTCTGCAACTATTATAGGCGATTTATACCAAATTTCGCGGATATAGCCAAAGATTTAAACTCCCTTTTAAAGAAAAATATAAAATTTTCATGGACAGCGAACTGCCAGAATGCGTTTGAAACTTTAAAAGAGAAATTAGTGAGCCCACCAGTATTGCAATACCCCGATTTCACGAAACCGTTCATATTAACGACTGATGCTTCAAACTTTGCTTTAGGAGCAGTACTCTCGCAAGGTGAGATTGGTAAAGATTTACCAATATCATACGCAAGTAAATCACTGCAAAAACACGACCTAAACAAGCCAGTCATAGAAAAAGAACTCCTAGCTATACACTGGAGTATAAATTTTTTCAAACCCTATCTCTATGGAAGAAAGTTCACAGTAGTCACGGACCATAGACCACTAGTATCATTATTCACTCATAGCAATCCCTCGTCAAAGATGATGAGAATACGTTTAGACCTTTGTGACTATGATTTCGACATAGTTTACAAAAAAGGCAAACTCAATACGAACGCCGATGCTTTATCTAGGATACAAATTAAATCCGACATATTAAAAGAAATGATACCAAAAGAAGCCAACGAAAAGGCAAAGAAAACACTCGTAATAACAAGGGGCATGTCTAATAAAGACAAAATAATTAACAATAATTCGGAGAAATGCAACTCTCAACTGAAGCCTGTAACCCGGCCGGTACAACTTCAAATATGGGAATGCACGTCCATCAATGATATAAAAAATATAAGGGAACTTAAATTTACAGTCGACAAAAATATACAAAATTGCAAAATTAATATCGATAATAAATACGTGCACGTTGGTTGTAGTGATAATTCAGCGAATCTAGATTCGATACTGAAGAAGCTAGCATCCAGGATGAATAAAGAAAATATAAAAGAATTAGCGCTCAAAAATAATGATGAAATAATGAAAGTATATACAAAAGAAGAATTTAAAGAAGCATATGCAAAAGTAAGAATTAATAGCAAGTATCCCAATTTAAAAATTTTAATATATGCCGCCCCAAGAAGAATAGAAGATGAAATAACTAAATACAAGTTAATAGACGAGTATCATAATTCAACATACGGAGGACACCAAGGTGTAAGAAAAACAATAATAAAGCTAAAGCAAAAATATATATGGAAAAACATGAGTAAGATGGTCAAGAATTTCATTACAAACTGCGACCTATGTGCCAGAAACAAACAAACCAGACATATAAAAGAACCACTAACGACAACAGACACTCCATCCAACAGTTTTCAGACAGTAACAATAGACACTGTAGGACCCCTACGAATCTCTAATGATTATAGATACATCCTAACCATGCAATGCGAATTAACAAAATACGTAATTGCACATCCTATAACATCAAAAGACGCACAGACAATAGCCAAGACACTAGTCGAACAAGTCATATTAAAATACGGACTTTTCAAAATTTTAAAATCGGACAATGGTACAGAATTCACGAACGAACTACTAAAGAACATATGCGAACTTCTTAAAATTAAACAAAATTTTTCAACACCTTATCACCATCAGACACTAGGCACCGTCGAACGAAACCACAGGGTAATGAACGAATATCTTTTAGCATTTACAGAAAATAACGAATGGGACAAATGGATCCCATATTACACATTCGCTTACAATACAACACCACACATTGACACAGGTTATTCACCTTTTGAGTTAGTTTTTGGAAAACTAGCAACTCTGCCTAGCGACATAGAAAGTAACAACACGAAAATATACGATCTCGACAATTACGTAAATGAATTACGAATCAGATTAAAATCAGCTCTAAAGAGAGCCAAAGAAATAACAAATAAGGTTAAAATGAAAAGAACTCTAGAACATAAAAATAACTATACAAATAAACTTAAAGCTAAAATAGGCGATTTAGTATTAATAAAAGTAGAAAATAGGAACAAAAGCCAAAGTCCATACAAAGGACCATATGAAATTGTAAAAAAAATGGTGTGAACACCATAGTAAACATAAATGGTATCAACAAAGAATATCACAACAACGAACTGAAACTATACAAACCTAGTATAAGCTAACTATTCATAAATATAGATTAATATTCTATTGTAATATAAAATTTCACTTTTTTATATAAAATTTTTCTTTTTTTTATTAAAATAAAAATTTTTTCTAAAGGGTGAGGGTGTAGTGTATACCTACCATAGCACACACCACGCCAAGAAAACGATAAGAAAACTATTTTCCATGTACACTAAATATAGAAATACGCACACGCACCAGTTGCTGACACATTTAAAGTAAACATCAGCGATAAGCCACAATATATCACACTTTTTATGATAGGCACCCAATGCATTTGAATACTCAGAATAAGGGTCAAATGCATTGATAGAATAAGTAAAGTAAAACATCCCTTTATGTAAAAACCCTATTTCCCTATTATGTAGATTCATATAGTATGTAAGTATTAGTATAACAAATTTTGTATAAAAAGGAACGAAATCTAAATAAAACAGATCAGTATTCTTCAAACCAGATATAGGAGTTCTTCTCAATTTATTTTGGTTAAAGCGCTGCTTGTTATATCAATAACATTCGCAGCACTGGATAGGTTGCAGCCCCTGCAAGATCCACTTTTCTCTGGTTGTCATTCCACTCCTGCGACCATACAAAAATAGTAATGGACTTATAACAAAAGACATTGACTCATGACTCCACGTTGCCCACTTATTAGTACATCACTACTTGGCAACCCAATGAAATAACGTTTTTAATATTTCATTACAGTAGTCTTCAGAAACATTTAACTGGGAATATCTATTTCGGTTATTGGACCCTTGGTCACAAACGACAACCACAATTTTGAAACCACATTTCTCGGCTAAGTCAATAATTTCTAATAATTTTTCTCTTATTTGGTTTCTTGTTTGGGAATCTCCGCTTTGTTGCTCTACAAACTAAAACTGCAATAACTACCCCAGATGGCAGATACGTTGATTTTCGTAAATACATTATTTACCTACAAATAAGCCAATATCAATACACTAGTAAATGTAATCTTTAAATGATAATATTACAATAATGAATAAAAAAAAAACCATTTAAAATTGTATAATAAAATGTAATGAGCGTACCAATTTATGACCAAACAGGGGTTAAGTTAAGTTAAAAAAAGTTTTTAATAATATTTCACTTTCACTACTACTTTCAAATTTATAAAAATATTAAAATTGTATTCTTCTGCTAGTACGAATAAACAAACATTCGTTAACTGCACCACACTGTAGTGATTTATCGCTTTTTTATAAACTGTCACTGCCGAATGAATGATTTTGTTTTCGACCTTTCTATTAATAGCAAATATTTAAAGGTCGCGATCTATCGAAATCGAATGAATGCCTGTTTTCATTCATAAATTGACTTTTGGCCGTAATTAAGAATTTCCGTGATTTTCCAGTTTATATCACTGAAAAAAACCTCTTCGCCAGGCAATTGGCATGGCTTCTTCTTCGCATACTTGCACTATTATTTCATGAATTGCTTGGTGTAATGTAGGGCCTCCTATTTTTATCAGATCCTGGGGCCTTATTATTTTTGAGCCGACTTATCGCTATGCTAACTTCGTCTATGCTTGGTGGCGGCAGCATAGTATGATCTTCGGTTATTGTTGGCGCCTCCAATTCCTCAGTTAGCTGGCCATTTAGCAACTCATGAAAGTGCTCTTCCCATCGCTCTAAGATGCCTTTAAGATCGGCGATCAGATTACCCTCTTTGTCCTTGCATTATGTGCAACGCGGTGTATATTGCGTCATACCGCGGTAGATCTTCCGCGCCTGGTGCGATCCTTGTTCTCTGTACTGTTCCAGTTCACGGACGAGATTCTTCTCCCAGGCTGCTTTCTTTCGCCGGTGAACTGTTTTTTCATATCTTCTGAGCTCTTTATATTCATCTTCGCGTGCCCGCGTTCTATGAAATTGTTGCATTGTTCGGTACGCAATATCCTTACGACTTACGACTACTGGCTAAGATGGAGTCAGCAATACTAATGACACTATTCTGAAGGCGTGTCCATTTCTCTTCTACGCCCGACATCTCAGCCCCCGGACTTATTCTCCCTGCATTTAAGGCGAGTCCTATCGCTTGACCGTGTTGACTCGAATCTGATTCGCGGATGCAGTCTTTCTTGATGACGCAATCCGCGCTCGGAGCACCATTCCAACAAGATAGTGGTCCGAGTCGAAAATGTAAATAGAAATCATTTATTGCACTGTACATACTTGTATATAAGAAAAAGCAATGTTTTGAATTGTATTACCAAAAACCATTGCATGTCTTTCGGCTCAGTAATATGTTTATACATATACAGGGTGTTCGGGTTTGGGATGCTAATCCGTTAAGGCGTGATCCCTTGGTTCATTCTGAGAAAAAAATCGTATTGGAAGGGGGGTCAATTTTTGATATCCTTTGAGATGCAGGGTGTTCAAAAAATACACACAAATATTAAACTGTAACTTCCAAAATATTAACCAATCTAGTCTTATTTGACTGGTAATTGTATAGGCTAATTTAAGATCTAAGTGGTTATATTGCATCTGCATCCGTTGGAGAGTTATGATGCTTTAAGTTAAAAAAAAATATGATTGTGTTATAAAATTCAATTTTTCTCAAAAAAAACCGTTATAATTTTTAATTTTTTGACCTTATTTTTTTAGTTTGCCTTGATATTCTCCTAATACAAAGTTTGGCTCGAGACTCTCGATTTATTGCGGTATAAAGATTTGAATATATGAATATGAAAAAATTAACATTTTATTTTTAAATATTTTATTAGGTAAAATTACTACATGCAGTTATAAAAGATGCTCAAAATGTCCTCCTTGTGATTGAATTCAGGCTAATATTCGTCTAAGTATGCCTTTGGTTATTTCAATTCTTGGTAATTCTTCCCTTATAAGTTGAGCTGCTGTGTGTATTCGTTGTATAAGTTATTCTTTTGTATCAATTTCTTTGAATTATACTATCGACTTCATCGTTTCCCATATATAAAAATCGAATACCGTTAGTTCTGGGGATCTTGCATGCCATTGTATTGGATCATTTCTTCCAATCAAATTATTTGGATAATTTTCATTTAAACAATTCTTAACATTTATACCGTAGCGACTAGGTGCATCATCATGTTGGTATGTGTGGAAGAATCTACTTAAAACAGAAACATCATCAAGGAGGGGTGGCAAATCATTTTGTAAAAATTGTAAATAACGTTCACTATTTAATGTCGATGGTAATATGAATGGTCGAATTAAATTAACGCCAATTACACCAGCACATACGTTTACACTGAAGCGGTGCTGAAATGATGTTTGTTTTGTGGAATGAGAATTTTCACCAGTCCACGTGTATAGATTGTGAAAGTTTGTTATGCCATCTCTTGTGAATTGACGTTTCACGAAACTATCATTGTCAAAATTCCTTTCAATCAACCAATTACAAAACTCAAATCTTTTATGGTGATTTATTTGTATAAGTTCTGGAACGGGTGTAGTATGGTATGGATGAAGATGCTCCTTGTGTAATACTTGATGAATTCGGTAGCGAGAGACGTTAAATTGTAAAGCGAGCCTCCTTATGATGATGGATGGATTTGCTGTTACATTACTAACTATTTCTTCATCGATATCCAAATTATTTCTTGAGACTGAATGTGGCTCCATCCGCGTATTTGATTTTGTTACGATATCTCGCAGTCTTCTATGACTATTTGTAAATACTCTTGCGTCAGGAATGCAACGCGTTGGGAATCTGCGTTGATATTCATTGCGAGCTCGTGATGCATTACCATCGCAAAATCCGTAAAAATGTATATCAACGTACTCCTCACCTGAAAACTCTGCCATCATTAAGACAAAAGACACTGCTTACTCAAAAAAAAGTCATTGCTTAATCAAAGACACTGCTTGTGCACTGATGAATAGTGTTGGTAGGCCACACCTATGGGTGAGTTGTATTCCCGGAGTGGGATGGTGACCGATATAGTTTTCGGGTTCGCTAAGATGAATAGTGGGTGCTTAGAATGGTACTCGGTGACCGGCTGGTTTGGCGGGGTGAGAACATTGTCACTCCTCCTTCAAATCAGCGAAGGTAGATAAAATAAAAGGCAATATAAAATTGCCATCTGCCATTTTAAAATCTGGTATCATCTGTCGCAGATCTAATAAATACCATTTATCCAGCTAGTTTTTTAAAACTATCACATTTTGAACTGGTTGCGAGAAAGGGCCATTCATGCTGTTAAAAATGAAGACGCCCACGAAATAAATAATCAAATACTTGCCAAGTTAACAGGCGTAGTCACTGAATATAAGTCTACCGATACCGTAGTAGATACTTATGAGGTCGTTAATTATCGTATGGATTGCCACCACATCGTATTTTAGTTAAAGTGGATCTGCAATTATTTTACTTCGGAATCTCGACTCGCCTAAAATTTGCAACGGCACAAGACTGTGCGCCAAAAAGATGGTTGGCAATGTTCTTGAAGCGACTACCTTGACAGGAAAGGGATAGGGTGAAACAGTTTTTATCCCATGCATACCACTCATTTCGAGGGATCTCCCTTTTACATTTAAGAGATTGCAATTTGCAGAAATACTTGCGTTTACGATGACGATCAAAAAGTAGCAAAGGACAACTTTTTTATTACCTTGCTCTTACCTTATAAAGTGTTTTTCAATAAGGACAAAACATGCCGAACTTCCCCTTCAATAGATCAATTGTTTGGCCCGCTGTGCCACAGGACCATCTTGTTGGAAACACACATAACTTTTGTCAAGTCGATCCAAATCTGGCCAAAAATAGCCTTCCAACATGGCACGATAGGGAACTCCATTGATCGTAACATGGCGATAATTTTCATCGACGAAAAAATACGGTCCAATCACACCTCCGGCATGAAATCCACACCACACGGTCACCTTTTGTGGAACCAATGGAGTCTCTTAAAGAACATGTGGGTTCGCTGCTATCCAATAATGCATATTTAGCTTATTGACAAAACCATTATGCCAAAAATTAACTTCATCGCTAAAGATGATTTTTCCATAAAATTCAGGATTTTCATCAAATTTTGCAGAGCCCAATCGGAGAGGCTTTAGTTATTGAGTTGAATTGATCTTGTAAGGATATAGGCCAAGATCTTTACACAAAATTCGCCACAATGGGTACTTAGAGATTCCCAATTCCTGTGAAGGGCGTGGAATCGACTGATTTGGCTCATTTTGAACTGAAGCAGTTACGGCTGCGATATTTACGGTATTTCAACCGGTGCATCGTGCCAGAAAAGGGAACTAATGCAGGCAGCAGTTAAGTCAAGATCTGAAGAAACAGTCGAATCTGCAAAAGCAGTTGATGAGCGATGAGGTCAAAGCCAAGAGCGGATACAAGAACAAAACACCAAATTTACCAGAAAGGCATTTTCAAACCTCTTACATTTTATGGTGATACTGAATTTAAATATTTCAATGTTCAGTTTTTAACGTATGGGCTTCTGAGAAACAACTTAATGCTCTAATACTATCACTGCGAGGAAAGGCAGCAGATGTGTTACAGATGATTCCACGTAGGCAGAGATGAGTTCCGGAAGAATCTTGAAAGAGTTGAATTTGCGCTTAGTCTTTAAGATCTAGAACGAGAAATAACGAAGCTGACGAGGCGGGCCTATTGCAGTGTTCCAGCGGATATAGTCGATAAACTAGTAGTGGAGCATTAATGAGCACCACATCAAAGGTAGTGATTCCAACAAATTAGATGAACGGGATTTTTCACGGAATATCAGGAGAACATTTGGGCATGCAGAATTAAGAAAAAACAAGATACAGTAAGAAGTGTGCTGCTAGAAGAGGACTGCAAGTATCCACTATAGGGTTGTAGCGCCATTAATTGGGCAAGTTTCAAAGGAAACCGATCGAACACCAAGGATGATCAATGATCATGCAGCAGTAAGAAACAACGTTGTGAATGGTCGTAAATTGATGAAAACCCGAAATCACCTGCGTGCGAATTATGGAAGATTTCAGGAAGTATTTTTTGTTTGGCCTTACAATTCCAAGACAATAAATGGAGGTCTGGCCACAATACGATTTTCTTTTACGGACGGGCCGGAATCTTCAGTAAATGTATAATGTATTAGCAGGTTATAACATTGAAATGAATCATCTCACTTCTAAAATCAAGAGAAGATTATAAATGAATGTTGACGTTTATAAATAAATGTGTTTCTATATATTTCTAATTATACATATAACATTTTTATGACGCCGTGGATGGATATATCTGGAAAAATCTCGAGTGGCAGAAAAGTAAAATAATTTTTAGTTTATAATTTTTAATTTTTTTTAGTTTCATACTCGTTACTCGTATATAGGATAAGCAATTAAATAATATATTAATGGCTGAATTATAAAAGAAAATATTTTTGATCGTTGAAAATGGAGCAAAACACCGAAATATCCGGTTATTAAATATAATTTTCTATATAAAAACAAAGAAAAGCCTATAATTCAACCATTAATATATAATTTAAATAAAATAAGGACTTTTAATATATATATATTTTCAAAATAAGCATTGTACTAAATTATATTACCAAAAACGTTTGTCTTCGTCTACAGGGTGTTCGTCAAGGATAATTTGGGAAATGATTCTTCGGTATATTCTAAGAAAAAATCGTTCTACAGTAAGGGTCTATATCCAATGATGACATGATTTATCAGGATTTAAGATAAGCTTACTATGGTGTACCCAGACCCATGTTAACGGAAATTGCACTGTTCATACTTATGGTAAAAACTTTGTTTAAGACTTTATATTTAGAAGAAAATAGCCTTTGTTACTGTGTTTAAATAAAGTTGATATCTTGTTTGAGTCTTCAGACTTCAAATTCAATGCCTGTTCCAGTTTTCTTGCTCATGCTAAATTTTATGATACTTGGGAAAACCTGCAGCAGGTACAATTTTTTGAAAAAGGTTTTTTTTTTGCTTTTAGCTCAAAAGGCTATGATTAAAAAATGATTTTGTGTGGTTTTAGATAATTTTTATTTTATATGTATACTAAAAAAGTTCTAACAAAGTGTCTTCCTTGGTTTTGTATGCATGCTTTACGGTTACGGTTTACAAAATTGGAAACGTTGTCCGAAAATTTGAAAAATTCGGGAAAAACTGAAGGTACTCTTTTCCATAGGATTTTTGTATGAGCTCGCGACCATAACTAATGATTCGAACAAGTATATATTTTTTGCCGATGTCGTCTGTCTATATATTTAAAATGTATGCAAGACTGCAAGACTGCAAGACTCTTGCATTTAAAGTTACGTAATTTCTCTGTAGACATTTTTTTTTAAAACCTACATATGTCGTATGTTTATTTATATACGAGTAGGTACATATATAACAATACCAAACTTAAAACCCCAGACATAAGATCTTCAGCGAGTCTGTTGTGTTGTATAGTATTTACAGGCATATTTATGTATGTATGTTCATACACTCATAGATTGCTATTACCCTTTTTATTTTATATTTTTAGGTTTTTCTTGTTATAGGTTTTTTTATGCTAGACAAGTCATATAAAAAAAGACGTCAACAAAGACGTGTATGTCATGGCATCAGTTGCAAATAGAAATGTTGAAATTGACTGAGTTCTTTTGACAGAATAAGTCTAGACTTTCTTGAACAAGTTTTTTTCGAATTAACCGCTAAGCATAAATTTTTATAGTTTTGTGTGTATATAGGGTGTCCCCTTATTCGTGCTCATTAATTTGGGAAATGATTCTTGGGTATATTCTAAGAAAAAAATCGTTCTACAGTAAGAGTCTTTCTCCAATGTTGACATGATTTATCGGCGATATAAGAAAAAGCTTACTTTGGTGCACCCTGACCCATGTTAACGGAAATTGTTTGTAGAAGAAATAGTGGGCATAGTAACTACGTTTAAATAAAGTGTTGTTTAAGTCTTCAGATATTCAAGTTCAATGCCTGTTCCAGATTACTTTCCCATGCTATTTTTTGATTTTGACTTCAATTTTCTCAATTTTTTGCGTAATAAACATAACGTTTTACTATTTTTTTCTTATGAACGTAACAGTAACACAAATATATTATTTCACGTGTAATCCCCTAGAGAAAATATAGATGTCTAACTGCCACTAATAATATCAGCGATCCTAAAAACTATGGGATTTTTTTTTTTTTTTTTTTTTTATAATTCGCGCACGCTTCAAGGGGTTCGCACCCTTATAATGCTCGGCTATATGCTTGGCACAGCGTGGGCGTTAAGGAAGAGGAGGAGAAAAGAGGAGATGTCTATGAGCTTGTGTTTTGAATGCCTGTGGATCATAGTGAGGTGGGAAGACAGAGCTTGGCAGAGCATTCCACATACGTGTTGTACGGCTGAAGAACGAATCCCTGAATTTAACTGTACGTCCGAAGATGGGCTTGAGGGTAAACTGATGAGCATTTTGAGCGCCACGGGTATTGCGGTTGAATTCAAGGAGAGGTGGCATGCAGCTGGCTATTTCTCTTGAGCACCGCTGGTAGAAGAAGCGATAAAACAGTGACAAGCAGGAAACCTTCCTGCGGTGTTCAAGCGAATCTATTGATTTCGCTATATTTTCGTCACCGATAAGTTTTATCGCGCGGTTTTGTATTCTATCTAGCTGATGCAAGATAATCTTAGGCGCACCAGACCAGATATGGCAATTGTACTCAAGTTTTGGGCGAATAAAAGCCTTGTATATGGTAGCCAGATCAGAGGGAGTGAAATATTTCTTGCACCGGGCTAGAAAACCTAAACATTTCGCAGCGTTTTTGGCGACGGTAAATATGTGGTCATTCCAACGAAGCTTGTCGTTAACGCACATACCGAGAATTGCGAGATTTTCAGTTTCCTCGATGCAAGTTCCATTCATGGATAATGGCATGGGGTTAAGGATTCGCTTGGACGACAGGAGACAGCATTGGGTTTTGGCAGCGTTAAATTCTACTCGATTGATTTCTCCCCATTGTATTATGCTGTCAAGGTCAGAATTTAACGAGCTTAACATACAAAGTTGTTGGAGTTCCACATCAGAGGTGGAGGGACGTTCCTCAAACTTATATGAGAAGCTGAGAGTGCTGTCGTCAGCGAAAGAGTGAATTGGATTAGAAGTCGCAGATAAGAGATCATTAATAAAAATGAGAAAGAGTGTCGGGGACAGAACAGAGCCCTGGGGAACGCCAGCATTTATGTGGTGTATTTCAGACTTGAAACCGTCTAAAACAACTTGAATTGAGCGGTCCAAAAGATAGCTTCTAATCCAATGAAGTAATTTATCATCAACACCATAAGCACGCATTTTACACAAAAGAGCTTGATGCCAAACTCTGTCAAATGCCTTCGAAATATCGAGTGCAACAGCTTTACTTTCACCAAAATGATGCAAAGATCGGTTCCACTGTTCGGTGATATATACCATCAAATCACCAGTAGAACGTTGCCCACGAAATCCATACTGCCGGTCACTAAGGATTTCGTTGGTTTCAAGATATTTCTTAAGCTGATAATTGATCAGCGTTTCCATGACCTTGGAAAGAATGGATGTAAGTGCTATGGGTCGGTACGAAGAAGGAGACGACGGCTCGCCTTTTTTGGGTATTGGCTGAACAAATGCAGTTTTCCAACTTCTCGGGAAGAGTCCAGAAGAGTAGGATAGATGGAAAAGCTTACGCAATGGTAATGCCAGCTTGGAAGAACACCTCTTCAGAACTAGTGGAGAAATACCATCTGGCCCAGCGGATTTGTGAGTGTTGAGATCATTTAAAACTCTAGCAACTGCACGAGTACGAAAAAATATCTGTCCCATAGAGTGTTCAATATTCTGAGGTGCAGGAGGCGGCAATGCACAATCTGGAAGCGTAGAGCTAGCTGCGAAATGCGCCGCAAACAGATTTGCCTTGTCTATAGAGCTGACAACTGGAATGTCATTATAAATGAGCGTTGGAATCGACGACGAGGCTGTATTTTTGATTCTTTTCACGAAAGACCAAAAATTTTTACTACCTTTGGGACATTGTAGTATTTTTTGCCTTAATTTTCGGTCGTAGGCGAATTTGACTCGCCGAAGATGGGCATTGCAATCATTTCTTGCTCGTTTAAACTTTTTTCGGTTTTCCTCGGTAGGGTTTGCTTTGTAAAACCGATAACATCGGACTAACATCGGTTGTTCTAGATTATTTTTGCATATATTCCCCTCCCCACCAGTACTAATAGAGATGATAGCGGTACATTTTAAGTAATATGTGTACCAACTAAGACCAATAAAATAAAGTTTAGTTAAAATTGAGCAAGGCGTTCCACAATTATGGTAGAACAAAAATATGTACATACATACAACCATTTATACATATTTATATAGTTATTATTTAAAAAATACTTTATTCTGCAAGAGCGCAAGACCAAGACCAAGACTAATGGCACGAATGCAAGACCAAGACCAAGACCAAGACCGAGTTGAAATGGTCTTGGTCTTGTGTTTGCTCATCACTAATGGTAAGACAGCTCTAGGGGGATGGGGTCGATAAGTGACGGTGGGGATGGTGGGTGACCGAATGGTAAGATAGCTCTAGGAGGATGGGGTCGATAACTGAAGTGGGGTGACAGATTTTATTGTCGATTCTATGGTTTTCGGGGTCGCTGAGTTGAATGTTGATGGTAAGACACTCCTATGGGTGAGTTGTATCTCCGGAGGGGGATGGTGAACGATATTTGTGTCGATCCCATAGTTTTCAGGTTCGCTAAGATGAAAAGTGGTGTTAAGAATGGTACTCGACGACCGGGTGGATTTGGGGGTTATGACATTTTCGCTCCTAATTCAAATTGGAAAAGGTAGATCAGTAGCCGTGGATTATGGAAATAAAAAATTGACGTCGATTTTTGAAATCTTCCGCAGAACTAATAAATTCCATTTATCCGGCTGTTTTTCAAAACAATCACATTTCGGACCGGTTGCGAGAAGGGGCCATTCTTGCTGCTATAAATTGAGACACCCACGAAACAAACAATCAAATACATACTTGCCATGCTAATAGGAGTAGTCACTGAATACCAGTGTATTGATACCGTTGTAGATGCTGATGGGGAAGTTAATTATCTAACTGAGTTCCTAAACTCACTTGAATCGTCTAAATTGCCAACACATCGTCTTTTACTTACAGTGGGATCTCCAATTATTTTACTATGGAATCTCGACTCGCCAAAACTTTGCAACGACACAAGACTGTGCGTAAAAAAGATGCTGGGCTACTGCGGAGTATAGATTTGAGTTCTCCATGTTTTTCCACGGACAACTTTATTTTGCTTGCTCTGGGATGGGTTGACCTAAGAATTTATTCTTGCTCTTAAAGGTGAAACTAAAAACATTGTTAAAAGTTTTGTTTTAAATTAATATTATGTATTTTTTTTTAATTTTATAATTTGAATACTATAGCTATAATTTAAAATATATATTGTTAATAAAAACTGCAATTTTTTCTTCTACCCCTGCCTAATAGAAGATTGGGATGAATAAATACGTGGGCAACGCCGGGTAATCAGCTGGTAAACAAATAAATAACAAAAATTATAAACGTGAATAAAACTGTGTTGTGATAAACGTTGTTGGTGTAATGATATCAACAAACTCATACCATAAATTATGTTTCCCTAAAATAATCATCGGATTCATCATAATCAGCAAAAACCTTATCAGCTCACCGATAAAATCGCTTATAAGAGTTTTGAATGATGCGAGTATAGGAGATAAGCTAAGAGCTGGCAGAGGTCTATTCTTTACTTGTCGAAAATGGAAAACGAGTATTGATTTCAGTTACATTCCTTGAACGCGACGAGGCGAGTGCCGTGAGTACTCGTAATATTTGTTAAAACTATATTCCAGATTATAGAGACTTGTCCCCGAATTATATTGTTGTTTTATTAATTATCAATAAACTAATTATTTTGTCTGCAATCAGTTAAAATCTAAAGAGGGTCTGCATTTTTTTTACGAACGAGAATATATCATACAAAAAGTACTTCCAATTAATTTTATTTTGGTTTATTATATTTCCGATTAAATTAATAAAATGTTTTATCTAAAAACCTTGGAGTTAACAAATTTATTGTACACATATTAAATTGATCGATTACTCAAATGTTAACCCATTCGCGATCACATCTAACTCTCCGGGTCGTACGCTCTATATAGTTGGAAGTAGATATTTTTTATTTAAACAAAATGGAGGTGTGGGCACAACACGACTTTCTTTTACGGACGAGACCGGAATCTTCAGTAAATGTATTTTATTTTTTTTTATTTTGTTTTTAATTTTTTTTTGTTTTTTTTTTAATTTATTTTGCACTTAGCAGATTTCTCTTAAGTGCTATACTTTTTGAGTTATTTGCAAAAACTCGAAAAACTGTCCAAGTAAACTGTCCCTTCCTGTCGTCATATTTTCGTCCAAATCAACCGGCCCCTCCCAATTTATGTAAAAAGCTTAAATATAATTTTCATCCCCATAAGTTCAGCCGTATGGGCTGTAGAGTGGACACAGCCGGACAGACAGACAGATTTTTTTCGCTTTTTTTGACTTAATCTGCAAAATTGCGAGTTAGAAAATTCTCATGATTACTATACTTCCTTTTACTATGTAAAAGAAAGTAAGAGGTTCTCAAGAATTTAGGTCATATGTTGTCCTTAGTCAACTTAAAAATGCTTATTAATTAACAAATAACAGTTTTAATAAACAGAAAAAATAATTCAAGTTCACAGTTTATATTGGTGACTACTTTTCTAAGTACACATAAACACTTATTGCAACAACACTTGTACTTTACAATAATTCTCTTAGGTGGTAGCAGTATCTCTTTGCAAGAACTCTTTAAACTTGACTGGTTGAATTTTAAACAACTAATGAAACCTCTGCAGCGATACTAATTGAAAAGCTTCCAGAAACTTCCAATCTTGTAGACAGAAAATATCGAAAAAAGGCCAGAAAATTGTAGCCTTATTCCCTTATTTAAAACTAACGATACTCATATGTCATGAGTCATCTTATAAAAATAAACTACATGTACAATCATGTTCTTTCACAAAAACCGGGCAAACCGCACAAACCGGTTTGGCTAATTTAATGTAATTTAATGAATTAAATAACAAAATTACAAAAAGTGTTGTCCATCGATATACACATGCGTATAAAATTTGAAGAAAATCGGGTACTTTTTTTATAAAATTTGTATGGGTGTCACCCCGACCCTGGAGCCCGATCGCTACCAAATTTTTACAAAAAGTGTTGTCCATCGGAGATACACATGCCTATAAAATTTTAAGAAAATCGAGTACTTTTTAAATTATTTATATTAGCTTCGCGTGCTCGTGGCTGGCTGGCTGGTCAGATCTTGTGATCAATTTTTAACCCACTTCCCAAAGCCCGATTTTATTGAAATTTTGCACACCCAACAAATAAATTTTATAAAAAAGTAGTACCCGGGTGCGGTTGGGCCCCTCGATAAGAGATACTGTGTAAAATGATTCAAAGCAACATTTATTTTAAGATGAAACAACAAACATGATACAAACGTTCGAGGACTACTATAGGAAAGGTATATTTAGCCTTCTTCTGACGTTCATTCGAATTGTCGAATAGTTCGAGCTTAAAGTTTCATTGTAGTAACATAACACAGCGCTGCCCTACTAAATAAAACATATTCTTATTTTAATAAAATAGGAAACTATTTATTTATATTATATTAAGAGCTTTTTTCCCGGGTCGCTTTGCTACTGTACAAATTAAACAATTTAACACTTAATTGTCGTAAAAAATACTTTTATTAACTTTATGCCTTCACGGCCATTTAATAACTAAATTACAAATGTGTTTACTTTAATAATGAAACCTAGCCAGAACTGCTCGCTCAGCATAGTTCCCACGGTGCATTTCGCATTCATGCATCCAAGCATTTCGAAGTATTACATATCTGCTGACGATATGTCTATGTCCGCCACTGTGTGAACCTGTGTGAACCTATGTTGCGCATGTCGCTGATGGTGTCGTAATCTGATTGTCGTTAACTCCTCCATCCTTAGGTTCGAACGTCCTCGTTCGACTTTGATGCTTTTAGGAGATTTGGGATATCTTCGATACCTATGGTTGTTGATGTTGAATGTATGGGTTGTTGAACATCTTTTTTTTCAGGCTTAATGCGTTTGCTGATCATCTTTTTAGCGGATGCTGTTGCAACTATGAGTATGACGATTATCAATCCAATATTTGTTACTGTGCCGATTCTATTTTCCTTCTCTAACAATTCTATCTTTGATGTTCCCTTATTGTAGAGCTGCTTTAACATCTGTAGTGACAGCATTTCTTCGAGTTTATTTGAAGGAGAAGTCGGTTGAAGTATTGTTGGCATTGGTTGATGAATAATTAATTCGGTGTTTCTTATTTCTTGTCCATCAATTTGTATTGTAGCATTTGTGTGGCGAATGACTTATGTTCCGTTTAATTCTATTGGTTCATCGTTGATAGTTACTGTTCCATCGTATTGGTTCAATAGTAATACTCCTGCTGATACTTCGTCTATGCTTGGTATGTGCTGATTGTTGATGAGGGTGCAATTAGCTTGTTTACTATTGAGCAGTCTGGGTATACTGGTTGAATTACTAATATCTATTATACTATTTCTATTACATATTGCTAGGTTATTAAATGTTTTACAATCTTTTATTAAACCATAAATTTGTTTGCTACATTCTAGTATTGATTCATATGGTATTTTGTTAATTTTATCAATTTTTTTAACAGCTTTAAGCATCATAATATTACAAATTTTGTTTTCGGTAGTAGGTAAATCTATTATGTAAACTATATCTTTATTATTGGAAGCTATCTTTACATTTGCAAATTCTAATGCTTCGTCTAGATTAATATCTGGAAAATGCTCTTGCTTAATTATAATTTCAGTTATATTTATTTCGTTGTTTGAAAGTATGAACGAATTTACAATGTTGGCTTTGGCCCAATGTATTGCATACGCAATGTTTACGATTTCTTCCTTAACTAATTCTAATTTATATTTCATTCCAAAAATTAAACTACTTGTTACACTTTCTTTTTCTTTTATTATTTTTAAAATGTGATTGGACATGTTTGTAACTTAGTTTATCTTGTCTAATGTTATTCTATTAATCACAACTTGATTATTGTTGTTTTGCAATACATTATTCATTTTGTCAGTTAAAATTTCGTAATCATGATGATCCGGGTTTCCCGCGATCCATTTCCTCGTACTACCAATGAAATCTAATGATCTTTTATTTTTGTTATTTATTCTTAATCTACCTAAATAATCTTTAATTCGTAGTGTTTCGAAGGATAGGATATCGTGTAGAGGATGATCGGGTTTTACAACGGATATAATGTTTTTTTCTATAGTGTTGACAAGGTCTTGGTAGGATTCTACGTTAACTGTGTGAATTATTTTGAAAGATCCGCTCTGAACCTTCGCACTTCCTGCACTGATCTTGATTAGTTGAGAATTCGTATAGTCTAGTATTTAAACGGTTGCAGTGCTCAAGGGCACAAGTAATAGGCTGGCAAAAGAAAAATTAGTTTTTAATTAAACTCTTGTGAATTATTTTACCGGATTTTGTTACTATTGTGGAATTCCTACCTCTTTTCTGTATCTGGGGTTTAAATTGTTTCCTATTCTTTTGTTATTTTTTACGTATATTGTTTCTCCTACAGAATAATTTTTTACAGGGTCTTTCTTCCTGTTGTGATACTCTAAGTCAGTTTTTTGTTTATTTTCTATTCTCTGCATATTTTCCTGTCTAACGCGTATGAGTTCTTCTGGGTTGTTAAGCAATTATTTCCCGAAAAATGTATCGATTGGTTTTTTACCAGTTGTAGAGTGTACGGATCGGTTGTACTCGTAGATAGATCTATCAAGTAACTCTGAAAATGTTTAATGTGTGTTCTCTGTTTTGAGACAACGGATTACTTCGGAGAGTGTTGAGTGGAATCTTTCGATTTGTCCATTTGCCGAACTTGTGTAAGGGGGAGCTCTAAAGACTTTTACGCCGAACATGTTTTGCAACATGAAGGTTATGGAGCTAGAAGCCAAGGATTTTTCATTGTCCATAACAATAGTTTGTGGGACTCCGAACGCTAATACCAATTCTCTGAGAGGTTGTTTAATATCCTCTGAGGCTCTTGATTTTAGTATTTTGGCTAAGGCGTACTTGGAAAATTTGTCTATTGCAGTTAAAATGATTTTTTTTGTCGGTAAAGTAAATGTCAATATGGATAATTTGGCCGGGGTATTCTGGAATAGGAGTCGATTGAATTTGGGGTTTATTGGGGTGTCGATAATACTTGTGTTCTTTGCACACTTTACACAATTTCGTTACTTTATCTATTTTAGCTTTCATTTGGGGAAAGTAAAAGCTTTGTAAGATTTGGAATTTGTTCTCACGAGCGTTTCGATGAGCACGGTTATGCTCTTCAATTATCACTGCTTCTTGTTGGTTCTCATCAGTTAGATCAGTGACTATTGACCTTGCGAAGCGTGTCCGATACTGTTTGAAGTGTACTGGATGTATTTCTTGGACCATGCCCAGAATTCGTTCTTCTGTTTTAAGTCCATTAGTGACTGAAGGGTTGGGATATTTCTTAAATATTTTTGTTAAGTTTTCTTGAGTGTATTCAGGCTCTGTAATAGTATGGCGATGATAGGTGGGGAAAACTATTTAAAATTGGTATGAGGAAGTATTTCCTACGTTTAGAATAATTTGATTTTTAAACACATTTAGGGGTGCGTCAATAATTTGGATTAGATCCTGGCCGGAGCTTTCGTCGCTATGTTGAGTTACTGTGAGAGAATTAATTTGGCTATTTCGTGGAGGTCTAGATAATGCATCGGCAACGGCGTTGGATTTACCAGGCGTATATTTCAACTCGTAGTCGTACTCTTCGAGTATAGCCTTCCATCGTTTCATTTTATGATTGGTGTTCTTATTGCTCAACGCATACGTCAATGGCTGGTGGTCTGTAAAAATCTTGAGTTTAGTTGGGCCGTACAGATAGCTTCTTAATGAATTAGGGGCCCATACTATGGCCAACATCTTTTTTTCGTTCGCGGCGTAGTGTTCTTCCGCTTCATTAAGAGTTCTTGATATAAAAGTAATTGGTTTATTATCTTGCACCAATACAGCGCCAATGGCGTAGTCTGACGCATCAGTTGTCAGGTGAAATTCTTTTTTAAAATCAGGAAACGTGAGGATAACGTCTTTTGAAATCAGCGAATTTTTAATTTTATTAAATGCATCTATTGCTGCTTCCGTCAAATTTATTATTTTTTTACTTGAGGCTGTTTTGGACGTACGTCCATCCTCCCCTCTTAAAAGGGTTGTCAGGGGTTTTGCCAATTTAGCATAGTCCTTGATGAATCTGCGGTAAAATCTCGACAGACCAAGGAACAACCGCAAATCTTTCAGAGTTTTTGGATATGGAAATTTGGAGATGGCTTCCACTTTGAGCGGATTTGCTTTTATACCTTCTGAGAAGACTATGAATCCTAGGAATTCAACTTGCGATTTCAGAAATTCGCATTTATCTAATTGAACCCTGAGGTTAGCTTGTTGTAGGGTTTTAAAAATCTTTTCCAGATTTTGAAAGTGAGTTTTGACATACTCACTGAACACAATTATGTCATCGATATAGACATAGCCTGTTTTACCTATGTGCTCACGTAATATGTCGTCTAGAGCTCTTTGAAAAATAGACGGCGCGTTTTTGAGTCCGAAGGGTAGTCTTGTGAACTCATATTTCCCGTTATCGACGGAGAATGAGGTTTTCTCGATGTCATCCTCGTGAAGAGGAATTTGGTGAAATCCGCTCTTAAGGTCAATCACCGTAAAATATTTATTTTTCCCTAGTTGGGCTAAAACCTCGTTTGTCTCAGGAATTGGGTAGCGATCGGGGATCGTTACCGAATTAAGCTTTCGGTAATCAATTACCATGCGGTACTTTTTTTCGCCTGAAGCGTCGGCTTTCTTCGGTACAATCCATACCGGAGAGTTAAACGGAGACCTTGAGGGTCGAATGATTCCGTCATTTAGTAATTGAATCATTTGTTTATCTATTTCCTCTTTAAGTGCTACGGGGTATGGGTAGTGTTTAGAATAAATTGGATCCTCGGTGGTTGTGCGGATGTACCCTTAACGTTGGTAGTGAAAGTTAATTTCTCATTCGACTCGCCGAATAGACTGGAATGACTTATAGTCAAAGAGTTTAATTTGTCCTTTTGATCCTGGGACATATGATCGTCTCTTATGTTGTGGATTGATTCGGAAATTTGCTGTCTCAACCTGACTTTGACTTATTATTTACGATCATGTAATTTTCCTTAGTGAAAATGACGGCAGATAGCTCTTTAAGACTGTCATTGCCCAGAATGGCGTGAAATGACTTAAGGGACCGTAAAAGGAAAAATTTTATGTTTGTGCTTGAGTCAAATAAATTAATCATGGTATGGTGAGTGATTTCGATATCGCCGCAAATTGAATTTGCGCGGAAGTTTTGCTGATTAGGTATAGGGTTTCGGACAAGGTAGGGCTGAATATAATTTTTATTTGAACCTGTGTCCACTAAAAATTGCAGAATCTTATTATCATTCGTCGTACACTGTAAATATGGTAGAGACGAATTCGTTAATCTAAAAAAGGCACATCAACAAAGTCTGTACATTGTTCAGTGGTTTCGTTATTATTCTGTTGGTCTAAATACTCGTTGAATGTTTGGTGACTGGCTGGCTGGATGTTCATGGCAGAGATCATGGCACAATAATCGTTCATTTCACTTGGGGATTCGATTGTGGTATGTACTTCTGGTATTTGATAATTAAATTGAGGCTCGACTGCAGAAGACTCAACGTGAAAATTTCTTTGCATTTTATTCGGAGGTATATATTGTTGAGGGGGAAGCATTGGTCGTTTAGGAGCGGATGGCCAGTTTTTAGCTAACTGTGCTGGTCTGTTCATGTAATTGACATTATTTGTCCTCATGGTGCTTGTATCCATTGGTTCTCCTCTGGTTTGAAAATTATTATTGGGTTGATGATTTCGTTGGGTATATAAGGTGTTGTTGTTCTGGAAATTTGATCTTTGGTTATGTTGATTGTTCATTGGGAATGGTTGCTGTTGAGAATGTGTAACTTGAACTTCCATGCTCGAGATTTTGTTTTGAATAAGGGACAGATGATTGTAAACCGTTTGGTAATAGGACTCGATGTTTTCACTTCCTTGTACAAGCATCGTCATCTGGTATTCTAAAGTGCCCACATCACGTCTATCCGCGTAATGTAGTGTTAGACACTTTGAAATGCATTCCCAATTTAGGGGGGTGTTATATGACTCCAATATAGCGTCAGCATTTCCAATGATTTTATTTCGTATGACATTTAACATGCCGAAGTATTTGGGTGTTCCCCTAGAGAATTCGTAAATGTTCAACATTCTCTCAACGCTTTTGCGGCAGGAGCTGAACTCACCCGGAGTTCCGGAAAATTCCCTGAGACCTTTTACTACATCAGGGACCTTGTCCAAATCAGTAAGATTGTTCCTGTGCAGGACGTCAATAGTTTCGTCAACAGCCCTGTTGAATTGTTCGTTGGGGTTAACAATTGAATTTACTACGTTCCTACATTCCGATACGCAAACTCGACTTGCGATTCCTGCAACCAGAGCTTCCAGTTCAGGAGAAGCATTAACTATAGCGCATTTTGTACTGGTGGTCTTGGATTCGGAGGTGCCACATTCGGATTTTCTGGATTTAGCACAGATGGGCGAATAATTGGTTCAGTCATTGTGGAAAGAGTATTGAAAATATAAGAGATTGACGCGTTAAGAGAAGGCGGGGATTGGGTTTAGGATTCACTTAATTCCTATATTTACTCTATTTATTGTATAATATTTCTTATTAATGATATTTGATTATTGCGCTTAGATTCACTTTTACTTAATTAAAATATTGGTTCGCTTTAGCTCTAATTTCTGGAAATATTACCTATCTAATTTTTAAATCTTAATATAATGTATAAATTTGTGTGTTCACTATTAATTATTTATTAACTATTTTTAAAAATGTATTTTTAAAATTTATTTAAAGTCTATCTTACATAATTATCATTCCAGCGCTGTTAGAGGGGCTCGTTCCCGTTTGAGTTGTCTACTAAGGTTCCTTTCTCTAAAACTCCCTCGCTGGTGGATTAGTCAACAAACGACGTTGTCCTTGTTCTTGTTGTGGGTGGCCCAGTAGATGATGTCCTTGGAGCTGCTTGAGGTCCTTTTTGTCTGCACTGATTCACACGTGTTTCTGATGGAGCTGCTTTAGGTCCTTGTTTCTTTCACACGTTGCGCGAGGTTCTTATTTTATTTTTCGGAGCTACTTTAGGTCCTTTTATTTTACACTCGCAAATTACTAATGAAAACTCACAGACTTTACTACCAGGCCCCACGTTGAGCGCCAATTAAACAATTTAACACTTAATTGTCATAAAAAAAAATACTTATATTAACTTTATGCCTTCACGGCCACTTAATAACTAAATTACAAATGTGTTTACCTGTGAACCTGTGTGAACCTATGTTGCGCGTGTCGCTGATGGTGTCGTAATCTGATTGTCGTTAACTTACACAATGCGAGCACTTTAAAACAGGTGTGCAAGAGGACCCTTTTATTTAAAAATTTATAAAAACATGACATTTGTAAAAAAAAAATGGTATGGTGATTGGAATAACTTGTACTAAATTTGGTTTAGTCAACTCAATTTCAATTTAGAGCAGCTCGATGGGCATAGGATGTAATTTTATGTCGCTGACCATATTCGATCTTCTGAAATCGAATGAATTTTTACAAGCTGATAGCACAGAAATAAATGTCCTTAAGTGTGTTTTTCTTCTAGCGGAATTGATGACAATTACCGTCTACGTCTTCACAGAATTTTACGGATAATGGACGGACGAATATTTTGAGTATAAAATGGACATACCATTTTCAAGAAATAATTAAACAATTTGTATGCAGTAATCTACTGGATCATAAACATATTTTTTAAATATAAATGGTTTAAATTTCAAACGTGTACGGGTATGTTATGCTCAAAGCGATAAATCCTAGTTTTTGAAGTTAAACTTCTTTATGCGCGACTAGGGGATAACTGAAATAATTTTGATGCGGATGTGGATCTTACGGATGTGCGGATGATGATGCGGATGCAGCAGAGTTGTGTATATGAATACATTAAACTTCTTTAGGAGCGACTAGGGAGTAACTGAAATCATTTCGATGCGGATGTAAGATCATATCCGCACTGCCTAGCAGTTGGTGTATATGATAAGAAATTAGTTCGTAGAAACTACCTTATCTACCGTTAATTGTGAGCCAACTGCAATTCATTTTATTGCGGATGGAGCGGTTTGTCTATATGATAAGAAATTAGTTAACTAACTTACTTCCTTATCTTTGCGATTTACGTGACATCTTACATTTAATAGAACATTTAAATGTGAGCGAATTCATAAGAAATATGACATTGCTCGATGTGAATGTTTTAGTTTAATCGACGACCGCAATATTTTTGCCGAATTGCAAATTACTTTAATAAAATTTTGAGTTTATTGAATTTTAATTCTTTATCGAAGTTATTGAAGAATAATAAATGGAAAAATACATAAATTTTAAAACTTAATTGATTTTAATTTCTGTTCAGTTTGATTTTATTGAAACGCGTTATTTTCGAAACTCAATTTGTGACTCAATATTTTATTATAAGTGAAACTACAATTCAGGGATATGGCCAATTGGGACTGGGAACTAAGCCATTTCTCAAGCGATTTGTTTGAAATTCGGTATCTAGAACTATTTTTAAATTCTCTATATTAACTTCGCGTGCCCGTGGCTGGCTGGTCAGATTGTCTGATCAATTTTTAACCCACTTCCCAAAGCCCGATTTTATTAATATTTTGCACACATGTATATTACCTATGACAATACTTCCTATTTTGGTCCCCTCGGACCTCGGGGTCGGGAGGCTCCAAATATACAAATATTTTACAAAATTTACCCGGTTTTTTTTAAAATTTTATACAAATGTGTATCTCCTATGGAGAAGACCACGCCCTACGAACCTAGGGCCCGGGGTCTCCAAATTTTTTTTTTTAAAAATTAACCCGATTTTCTTCAAATTTTATAGAAGTATGTATCTCCAATGGACAACACTTTTTGTAAAAATTTTGGAGACCCCGGGTCACAGGTTCATGGAAGCCCAACAAATTTTTAAAAAAAATTAACCCGATTTTCTTCAAATTTTAAATACGTGTGTATCTCCAAGGACAACAATTTTTGTAAAAATTTTGGAGACCCCGGGCCCCAAAATTTGTTTTTAAAAAATTAACCCGTATTTATTCAAATTTTATATACGTGTGCATCTCCATGGACAACACTTTTTGTTAAAACTTGGAAGTGATCATACCCCGGGGTCGGGTGGCACCCATACAAATTTTATAAAAAAAAGTATCCGATTTTCTTAAAATTTTATACGCACGAGCATCTCCGATGGACAACACTTTTTGTAAAAATTTTGAAGTGATCAGGATAAGGGGGCTCCCAAATTTGTTTTTTATAAATGTTACCCGATTTTATTCAAACTTATGGGTTCTGTTATTTCCTTTTAATTTAATCGTAATATCGGCCACTACGCCAAAGAAGATTAACTTCAACCACGCGTAAAGGTTACACGCTCTTTTTTTAAATTCTCTATACTAATTTAGCGTGCCCGTGGATTTGTGTGTTTGTCGTGGAATCTTGCGATCAACGAGAGTCTGTCTGTTCATGCCCGATCTGTTTTACGTGCTGCAATAAAACTAAAAAACAAGAGGAAGCTGCACTCTGCTTTCTCTCGCTGCGGCTCAATATATGTCAGATTAAGAGAATCCGATAATCCTATTCGTATTGACAGTGAGGAGAACCTCTCTTTATTGCTTGAGCGAGAACCTGCAAATCAGCTAGAGGAGATCGTAGATGTCGTTGACCCCAGCATTCAATAGAAGCACGAAATTTATTATCATTCCTCTTCTGTCTTTTTATCATAATAATATTTCATACTTTTTTTGCTTTTACAGTTTTGCATTAAAATGCAATAATAACTTCCTCTTTTTCTCTTTATTTAATTTTTCCTACTATTTTTCTACTCCACTTTCATCTCTTATTGCAAATTACAGTGATGTAGGTATTCCATTCATATCATACTTAGGTGCGCTGTTTTGGAAAATTCGGTTGGCTGTGGGGTTGAATTCATAATTGCTGAAATTTCTGATAATCATGTTAAATGTCTTATGGCATGCGTCTACTACCCGAATCGCACTTGTTCTCTCGAACCTTTTTTTACCTCAATATCTTCTTTTCAGCTCGTTACACTAATATTATTGTTTGTGGAGATTTTAACACTGACTTGCTAAAAAATGATTGTTATGCTTGTCAGACTATTGATTATGTCTCTGCATGTGGATTATCTGTCATTAACACTTTTCCTACTCGTTATGCCCCTATTATACCGAAATATAATTTTCTTAATTCCTCAAGGCACTTTCTCGTTCATGCCACCCGAATGTGGAACTCATTGCTGCCTTCTCTAAAATTAATAGCTAACGCATCGCGCTTCCGGAGGGCTATCTACGATCATTATAATTTGCAATAATTCCCCCATGAACCCTGCTTTCTATTACTCCATCCTTTCTTTCTTTCTTTTTACTTTTGTTCCTATACCTTCTTTATTTTAGTTTGTTTTTAACCTCTAAATTTTTCTACTTTATCGAGTATTATTATCTCAAGTTTGTTAGCTTATATCACAGTTTCATACTTGCATTTATTAGCTAATAAAAAAGTTGTTTTTTATTTTGTTTGAAAAATTTTCAATGATGAGATATAATCTATCTTATTCAATGTTCACTCAACGCCTTTTATCGTAGATGACAATGCAAACGCAAGTGTGTTTAACCTGTTTGTACACGCTTTCAATTCTGCAGCCATGATGTTGGATCATATGCTAGTGGCGTTTCCTACACGGCTTTTAAATTTGGTGTATCCTTTTACTATAGGGATGATTTACATGACTTTCTCGGGTGTTTACTATGCTGCTGGAGGCGTCGATACGTAAGTTTTTAATCCATTTCTGTTATACTTTTTAACTTGTTTTGTATTGTAGACATGGAAATCATTTTATATACACAATCTTCGACTGGTCTAACCCAGAGTTGGTGGTTTTAACATTTTTTTGTTGCATGGCTCTCTTGGTTGTGATTTCATTTTTTATGTTTGCTTTATATAAACTAAGATTAAATTTGAATAAAAGAAAAAACAACGTCACGTTGAGTTTTGTCTCGTAGGAATTAATTATTACCCGCTTTATTGTACATCATATCAAATATCGAATAAGTAATATATATTTTTTTCAAATTCAGGGGGATTTTCAAATTATATTTTTTAATTTCGCATTTTACCTAGAAACCAGTATTTTAAGCTTGAATTGTATGTATAATAAAATTGAAAAATTATATTAACTTATTGAAACATGTCTATTAAAATATTACTCATTTGCGTAGTAATATTAACACAAAAATACATTTGATAAATACTTTGTTGTGCATTATAACAAGATTTGTACAATAAATATTTTATATGGATAATGCACTCCTTCTCCTAAATTTAAATGTATATTATATGTATATTATATATTTTTTAATTTATTTTCCATAGGTATTGCAGGGAATTAAGGAAAACAACGAACGCTAATGACGTATTTATACATGCTCGCAGCTGACGTAATAGGACAAAATTCAAAAAAATTATATCCAGTGATACTCGTAATAGAGGTATACTTTTTGACAAAAAAAAACTTCAGCAAGTAAATGTAAAAAAATTTCGTTTTTCGGGTACAAACTTTTATATATACATCGAAACACGCCACGCAGTCGTTTATTATTTGGTAATAATCGTCGAAATATCTGTGTTTGAGGTCTGAGCTTTTTCAAAGAATTTTCTTTTTTCCACGCTTCACTCGCGCCACAAACGACACGCGTCAAAAGCGAGATATCAAAATGGGCCGACATTAGCCGCTCACAAAAATTTAGCACTCTAGGTCGTGCGAAAGGTGGTTAAAGAAAACTCAAAAGAACGAGAAAATGACTCGATTTCAAACCATCGCACGTGCGACGTGAAACGTGACACTCGGAATATAAAAAATGCAATTTTGGACTTAGACACAAAGTTTCAGCTCTCTATGTCTTGTGGAAGTTGGTTAAATAGGACCTCAGAGAAGTCGAAAAAAAAATTTTCCAACCCATCACACGCCCTACACGCGAAATGTGTCATACTCGTAATGTAAAAAATGCTATATTTCGGACTAAGCCACACACAAAATTTCATCTCTCCAGGTCGTGTGGAAGTTGGTTAAAAAGGACTTCAAAAAGTCGAAAAAAAATTTCAACACATCACACGCGCCGCATGAGAAACGCGGCACGTGTAATACTCGGAATATAAAAATGCTATTTTGGACTTAGACACTCACAAAATGTCAGATCTCAAGGTCGTACGGAGGGTAGTTAAAAAGGACCTCTCAAATTTGTCGAAAATACAGACAAAAAAGGGTCACTAAAACTTTTTAATAACTTTTAAACTTAAAAATTTAATGAATTACGGTCGAATTTCGACCATAAACGGCCTTCAAGTATTCATTAAAAAAGTATTGTAATATTCTTACATATTGACATGCTTCGCTGCACTCGTAATTTTGTTATAAAAAAAACTTTCGAAAACGATTGATACGAGTATTCCAGGTAGCAATAAAAGGAAATTTTCGTTATTTTCTAAAATTACAACTGTTTGGAGTAAGTTTGACGTTTTGACGTTACTAAAACTACTAATGTGTTCAAAGAAATAAATGTGCCCTTAAATGCTTTGGTTGTTTTTTTTACATTTTGTTATATAAAATTATTTTATACAATTTTACGAGTATGTATTTTATGCATTAACAGCAAATCTAATCGAATACAGTTATTTATTTCCACTTCTTTTCCTGATTATATTTTATATACAAAATTAACCCAATTTTCTTCAAATCTTATACGCATGTGTATCTCCTATGGACAACACATTTTCTAAAAATTTGGAAGTGATCGAGCCTCGAGGTCGCTCCCTAACAAAATTTTTAAAAGATTGATCCGATTTTATTCAAACTGCACATTGTGTATTAATTTTTATGGGTTGTTTTATTATCTAGTGAACCGTAGTGTATTGGTATGAAAAAATAAATGTTTAGTCAAACTATGAATACTTGAACTTTAACAAGTACAAATGTAGGATATATTTTAGAACCAAACATTTGAATAAGTCCTATTTAAACTCTGTTAACGTAAAAATAAAAAGGAAAATAAAATCCTTTTTTAATAAAGAAACACTCTTTTCATCCTTTTCATCAATACACAAGTTGGTGGTATCGTAACATATTATCTCAAATATCAGAATTGTGATGTGCTTGGTTTCAATGGCTGTCTATTATTTGAACGAAACAGCATAAACTTTTATTACTAACGTCATTAACGAAAAAATTCCCGCTGAAAAAAAAAGAATTGGGAACAGTTGTGTGAAATTCCAGCAGATGTCAAACATTTCCGATTCAATTGTCAAAATTGACATTCTGTAATAAAACTACATATACAGATAATGTGTTGCGCTTCGCTATTTTTTGTTTAATCAAATTACATTTTTAGTGTTTAGTTAAAAGAAAAAAACCTTTTAATATACAATAACAACTTAAAAAAAAATTAATTTAAAGCATTACAGAATGTTTCCGGTTGATATAACGCGAAATTATCCGAAAAAATTAACTTTTGTTCCCTTGCGCGGACAGCCAAAGCAAATACAAGTGAAAGTGCCTCCTATCGAAAATAGAGTAAGTTTGCCAACTGCAAAGAAGGACGTTTAGTTTTGTAATTGTGAGAGCGCCCTAAGGATTAAGACAGGTACACTGCGGTTCATTAAATTGGAAGCAGGCATTTTAAGAAAAATGAAAAATGGTTGGGTAAGCCCCCAGTTTAGCTGTTTCGACAGTTAAAATCAGTGAAGCAGCTGGTGTTACTGCAAGTAAATCTACCGTTCGTCATATGATTTGTAGTACCAAGCACCATAAGTGACTAAAGCTGAAGAAAAAACCTCACTTAATGCTTCGCGAAAGACTAAACGCCTACAATTCGCGAAAGACTACATGACCTGAAATGGCAACAATGAGCGGGTTCGAATAACTGAGAAAAAGAAGTATTTTCTGAGGAGACGAAGTTAAATTCAGGTGGATCGGATGGCTATAACTTTCACTTCCACCATCTAAGAAAAGAGGAGCTCTTTTAAAAACGCCATCATAGAAGAGAAGGTGGCGTAATGGTTTGGGCTGCAATATCTTGTTATGGCACCATCGAGTTGGTGGTACAAAGCTCAAAAATGACAGATAATAGTTCCAAAGCAGTGCTGAAAGCAGGTTTAAAAATAACATTAACATTATAGAAAATGTCTGGTTTACGAAAAGTGTACGAATGTGGAAAACAATACAACGACAAAGAAGCGCTGAACTTGTCTGGAATGGGATTTCACTCGTTTACTTGGTCTCATTGTAGACCTCCATTAAAGATCGAATTTTCGAGGTTGTCTTGAAGAAAGGCGGTTCTACTCATTATTGAAAATTAATTATCGAGTATGAATTGAAAATAAAAAATCAATATTCATACAAAAAAACCAAAACAGAATATTTTTTATTCATTTGTAAGGTGCTTCTAATCTTATAAACCGATTTAAATGCACAACTCTGACTCATTAAGCAAAAAGGTCTCTAATGTAATGTTATCCTGTTCTGAATATTTTTAAAAACTTTATTTTTTTTAACTACAAACTACTTTAACTTTCACCATCATTGGTTTTTTCTTTCCTGAAATATCAATAGAGAAATATCAATTTTATCCCCATAAATGATTAGCTTTTTATCTAGTGAACCGTAGTGTATTGGTATGAAAATATAAAGGTTTACTCAAACTATGAATACTTGAACTATAACAAGTACAAATGTAGGCTAAATTTTAGAAGTAAGCATTTGAATAAGTCCTTTTTAAACTTGTTAACGTAAAAATAAAATGGTAAATAAAATCATTTTTTCTTCAATACACGAGTTGGTATATCGTAACGTATTTTATCAAATATCAGAATAGTGATGTGCTTGGTTGTAATGGCTGTCTATTATTTGAACGAAACGGTATGAACTTTTAATACTAATGTCATAAACGAAAAAATTCCCGATGAAAAAAAAAAGAATTGGTAACAGTTATGTGAAATTCCAGCAGCTGTCAAACATTTCCGAAACAATTGTCAAAAGTGACAATCTTAATAAAATTACTTATACAGAAAATGTGTTGCGCTTCGCTATTTTTTGTTTAATCAAATTACATTTTTAGTCAAAAGAAAAAAAACTTTTAATATACAATAACAACTTAAAAAGTAGGCTTAATTTAAAGCATTACAGAATGTTTCCGGTTGATATAACGCGAAATTATCCGAAAAAATTAACTTTTGTTCCCTTGCGCGGACAGTCAAAGCAAATCCAAGTGAATGTGCCTCCTATCGAAAATAGAGTAAGTTTGCTAACTGCAAAGAAGGACTTATTGACCGGGAACGAAAAATTTACGACGATAATCATACGAATCAAGAAATTGTCATTCTCACATTTTTTATCTTTTTTTAGACTGGTAAATGCGTAAATTGTGGCAAAACTCTAAGCGGAAATATTGCGGAACAGGAGCAACTCTTGTGCGACAGTTGCTATCAAACTACCGACATTTGTGATATATGCACAGAACGAACGGATCTGAGTCAAGTGATATTTTACAACACGGTTCCATGGAGCTGCATGGCCAAGAATCTGTTACCACCAGAGTGCAGAAATAGCACTGCACTCAAGTGTTGTCAATCCTGTTCTGGACACATGAAACGTAAGTTCATGCTAACTTCTTCAACGTAGATTGTTAAAAACTTTTATTTGACTCGATCCCTGTTGGTATTTTCATCTACTTTGAGGTCCTTTTAATCCACCTTTCACACGAGTGAGTGACTGGCTGAGTCCCAATAGAAATTTTTATATTTCGTGTGTTATGCGTGTGAAGGGTGGACATTTTTTTCGACTTTGAGGTGTTTTTCAACCACATTTTACACGATCTAGAGAGCTGAAGTTTTTTAAGTTTAAAGTCCCAAATATCATTTTTTATATTCCGCGTGTGGCGCGTGTGATGCATGAAAAAATACTTTGAAATAGGCCCGACCTCCAAAACAGATATTTTGGCGATTATTTTCAAATAATAAAGAACTGTGTTGCGTGTGTCGATCGATGTATTCATTAAAGGTTGTACCCAAAAAACGAAGTTGTTTTAACATTTACTTGTTACGATCCTAAGAGGTCTCAAAATACTCGCACCTTCGAATAAATATTTGATGTTTTCTTCTGTTTGTTTCTTTCAATTAACAGCAAAAAAAAATATTTTATGGCTGTTAATTTCAATTTAATAAAGTTATATCAGATAATATCAAATTTTAATTTCTAAATAAAAACAATCGAGACTTCTTTCATGATGTGATTCGTTATTGTAATTATGCAAATTAAATTTTTTTATTTTAATTGCATCTGTAAAATATTCAAGATAACTATGAGATTTTCAAATATCTTTATTCACTTGTCTCGAACAGAAAATAAAATGTAATAAACTATTATCTTTGCAGAAACAATTTCAGTCATGTGGCAAGTTTGCCGTTTTTGTGAGCGAAAATCGGTACTAGCCGATCTATTTCATTCAAATAACAATGAAATACGCGAAATGCTCTGTGATCAATTAGGAATGCCGGTAAGTTGATGTTATAGTAAATACCGATATAAAACATTCTCATCAATTAAATTTAATTTTCAGATATCTTTCGATGATGGATTGCCAAGATATATTTGCACATACTGCAAAATAAACTTCCGCCGTGTTCAAATATTTTACGATACTATTAAAAACACAGAAAAAAAACTACTAAAAATACAGGAGGTCCAAATGAGTGTTGATATCCACCCGGAAGTTTTACCAAGTGAAAACAAAGTTGATCAAAATCAATCTAAAGTATTAAGGGGAGTGGTTAATTCGGCATTACAAGGATCGGATGATTCTAATGAAGTTTCCAAAACAACTACGAATCAAAAAAATAAGCAGATACTTATTAAGGGCATAAATACTCGGGAATCTGGGACATCATCAATGGTTAAGATATACGAGAGTAAAGAAATAACAGTTAAGAAGGGTTCTCAGATATCTTCTGCTCCAGCTCAACCACAAAGTCAACAACCGATTAAAGAACCTAACATACATACAACAAGAACAATACGAGTCCCGCAAAAACAAAAGGAATCTATAAAGTCTTCGAAACTCGAATCTAACAAAGTTGATGACAAAAGCATCAGGACCATTACCAGCGCTAGCACTTCCGTTATGGGTAAGAGCCCAACTAAGGTCAACAATTTGAAAAGACCATTGTTAATTGATCTCGGAGCTGTTCCCAGTAAACGAATTCAGACACAACCGGCACCAAAAATCAAAAATAAAGATATACCTTCGAATTTTAAAACCGAACAGACCTTTTCAGCGAAATATGATAGCTTTATAACATTTACATCAGATAAGGTAAACTGCCAGCAATTCTTACGTTCCAATATGGCAGAGCCAATAGATCCACCAGAAGACATAAATACTTCTGGTGATGTATCACGAAAAAGTAAAGAAAAATCATACCCGCAATCTCTAGAATTTTGTATCGATCCTAGTATGTTTCCGACTCCGTCAATGTTAATGGAACAATTAAGGGAAGTAATGACTACAAAAACCGATTTGCTTACACTTTGTCCAAGAACTGGACACTTTTTGCCGGTTTCTCAGGATTTAAATCCAGATGCCCATGCTCAACCGGAAACTTCATTGAAAAGCCCTTTAACTAATGGTCAAATAGTGCCATTGTCACAGACTCGAGATCTAAAGCAAACTCAGAATGAAACGGATCAATCCAGGAAATCTAAAAATAATATGACACAGTCAACACATAAAACTGTAATTCCAGTATCATATCGGTCTCAAAACTGTTCTCTACCTGTACAAATGACAGAAGACATTACCAATAATCCATCAACTGGTAATTTTAAAAGTTCGTCTCCTAATTTGCAAGCCATTCAAATGAAAACTACCGACGTGCTTGATCATGCCACCGACAAACAAATTAATCTGTCTCATTTAAAACATTTACCACAAATAAAACACGCCAATAATAATAAATCATCATCCGGAATTTTACAGGTTTTTTCAAAAGAACGGCAGCATATTGTATCAAAACCTACGCATGCGCCCGGTAATATGAATGTGCCTTCAAAATGTAATAATGCAAACTCTGATAAACCAACCTCAGGAATTCTAACTTGTTCTCCTTACAAAACCGCTCAAACGATTGCTCAAAAAAGTAATAATATACAAATTAACAAGCCTTGCACAGAACCATTATTGCAATTGACTAAATCTACAGGTGGCGCAACAGCAAACAGCCCAAAAACGTATGTTCGCATGCTAAAAAATCCACAAGTTATTAATCAACTAAAGAAATCGCCCAGTTCCACAGTTTTGCCCACAAGTTTAAATATTTTATACAAAAAAACCTCAACTTCTGCAACAGATCCATCTTCAAGGACTGTGGGAATTGCAAACACGACAGTTTCCAGCAGTTCATCGCAGCTAGAAAGCCTCCCGCAAAAATCTCAAGCCTCCAATGGATATCAGCAAGCAAGCAATTTTAAACAAACCCCAATAGCAGTTCATATGTCAAATACGTCCCATCTAAAATTAGGGCAGATAGTTGCAAATATTAAAACTAAGTCAAGCCCTTCTGTAAACTCCTCCAAAATTATGGCTTTAAAAAAGATAGATCCTGCTGAGAAGTTAAACAAATCTCCATCAGCAGACCCTAAAACGACTTTAAGTCACCTGAATATTTCTGGCGGTGTTGCGAAAAAACATCGCTTTATTAAGTTGTGCGATACAGAAGGTACTGCTCCATCAAAGCTATCCAAACGGCGCAAAACCTTCGCATTTGAAGATAAATCTCAAGTGAAGAGTAGCCCAAGTTTAGGAAATGACAAATACAAAGCAAATATAGAACAAAACAAGAACACGCTGTTGGCGGAGTCTCTTAATAGGGTGAAATTTGAAGATCCTATACAGAGCCCTTTCAAAACTGAATACATTGTCTGTGAAATAACCGATTTAACCCAAGATGATAATGACGACATAAAATCGGGCGGAGAGTTATCAGACTCAGAGGTTACTGTACGTAACTCCAAAGGAATTGCTGAATCTGTTAAAACAAGAAGATATTCAGTTACGAACCTAATTGATACAAGAAAATCCAACAAATCCAAAAACTCACAGCAATCATCGAGAGATGTATTTGTCCCCAATTGGGAATGTGTTCAAACCAGATCAAAAGCGGCTCTTTCGAAAAAGTCCAAATCTCAAAATACTGAATTACAAACCAAATCCCGCAAGAGAAAATTGTAACCCGAATTAGTTTTGCTTCCTAGACATAAAATCAGATTTATGAAATAATAGCTATCTTTCATTTGGAAAAATCTGCTACTTATATATTCATTTACAAAATTGAGGGCCACAATACGACTTTCTTTTACGGACGTGGCCAAAATCATCATTAAATGTATATTAATTTTTATTTCCTTTAAATTTCTTTTGCACTTGACAGATTTCTCATAAGTGCTATACTTTTTGAGATATTTTCAAAAACTCGAAAAACTGTCCCAAGTAAACTGTCACTTCCGGTTGGCCGATTTCCGGCAAAATCGACTGGTATCTCTCAATTTATGTAAAAAGCTTAAATATGAATTTTCATCCCTATCAATTCAGACGTTTGGGCTGTAGAATGGACACAGACAGACAGACAGAGATTTTTTCTGCTTTTTCGGCCTCAGGAGATACGGAAGTAGGTAAATCTGCGAAATTCCCGAGTCCGAAAATGTTCATGATTACTATACTATCCTTCTACCATGTAAAAGAAAGTAAAACTATAACTTTGCGTCAACTGTTCCTTACCTGTACAAATGACAGAAGCCATCAACTAGTAATTTTAATAGTTTGTCTCCTAATTTGCAAGCCATTCAAAAGAAAACTACCGACGTGCTTGATCATGCCACCGACAACACATAAAACACGCCAATATTAATAAATCATCATCCGGAGTTTTACAGGTTTTTCAAAAAGAACGGCAGCATTTTGTATGCTGAACAGAGCTAATGTTTTAGTGGTCCTTTATAACGCGGTTAAGTTATACCAGCGTTCGGTAAGCTACGGTTATATTAAATTTAATACACATACATTATATATTATTTATAACATTCAATATTGAAACTTTTAATAAAAACAACTATAACATAGTTGGAATTTTTATAAGAAGGTACTGTGTTAATTGAAAAATTTAATTAATTTATGAATATATAGCCACGCAGCAGCATAAATTCATACAAGGTTTTACATGTATATGAATGTATAAGGCTCTTCAAGACAACCTGGATCTGGGTTAAGATACTGTTACGAAATACATACTGCATACAAAAAAAGGCCCTTTTATTTAGCATACTTTTAGGCTGTTAAGATTACTTGAAATGTAACCGCCTGTAAGTTTGAGTCATTATGTACTGGTCAAAAATGTAGGTTTGTGCGGTTTTTGAAAAAGAACATGATTGAACATGTAGTTTATTTTAAGAAGATGACTCATTGCATGGTTTTCGTAGTCAACGTTCTACAGGAGACCTGATGGCTTATCTCAGTGAAAAGTGGAACCAATCTATTTACAAATTTGGTGAAAGTAAAGTTGTTGCACTCGATATTTCCAAGGTATTTGACAGAGTCTGGCATCAAGCTCTTTTGTCGAAAATAAATGCTTATGGAAATAATAACACCCTGCTCAATTGGACTAGTAACACCTTTCTGAACGTTCAATCCAGGTCGTATTGGACGGATTCAAATCCAATGTTCACCGCATAAACGCCGGTGTTCCTCAAGGCTCTGTTTTATCTCCGACACTCTTTCTAACTTTCATTAATGATCTCCTATCCACCAACTCTAATCCAATCCATTCTTTAGCTGATGACAGTACTCTTAGCTTTTCATATGACTTCACGCTTTCTGCACGACCCTCTTCGTTACAAGTGGAACTTGAACAACAACGTATGTTTAGCGCGTTAAATTCTGACCTTGACAGCGCATAACAAGGTGGGGACTACATAATAGAGTTGAATGTAACGCTTCTAAAACCCAATGCTGTCTTCTGTCGTCTAAGCGTAATTTAAACCCCCAACATTTATCCATGAATGGTTCTTGCATCAAAGAAACTGAAAAGCTCTCAATTCTCGGTATGTGCGTCAACAACAAGCTTCGTTGGAACGACCACATATTTGCCATCGCCAAAAATGCTACGAGATATTTAGGTTTCCTAAAACGGTGCAAGATGTACTTCACTCCTTCAGATCTGGCTACTATTTACAAGGCGTATATTCGCCCTAAACTCGAATACAATTGTATTGTCTGGGCAGGTGCCCCCAAGACCACATTGCATCTACTAGACAGAGTTCAGAACCGCGTGTTAAAACTTATTGGTGACGTTCATATCGCGAAAACAATCGAATCGCTTGAACATCGTAGGAATGTTTCCTGCCTGTCACTATTTAATCGCTTTTTCCACAAGCGGTGTTCAAAAGAAATATCCAGATGCATCCCGCCTATTCTCCAACCCATCCGTAATACCCGCGACTCAACTCGAGCTCACGGGTATACCATTAAGCCTATCTTCGGACGTACTAACCAATTCAGAGATTCCTTCTTTAGCCGCACGATAGTTATATGGAATGTTTTGCCTGATTCTGTGTTTCCTCATTTTTATGATCTGCAGTCGTTTAAGACACGCGTGCATAGACATCTCATCTTTCCCACTCCCTAATTTTCTAACGCCCACGCTGTGAGAAGCATTATAAGGGTGCGTGTGTACATTATATAAAAAAAAAAGTATCGTTAGTTGTAAATAAGGGAATAAGGCAAAATTTTCTAGTCTTTTCTCGATATTTCTGTCTATAAGATTGGACGTTTCTGGAAGCTTTTGAATGAGTATAAATAGAGGCGTTAGGCCGAAGTAAGTTAGTTCTTATTTGGCAAATAAGAAGGTGGACTTGCCTTGGTCGTCGGCGCTTCATGTCGACCTAGGTTGCGGTTGGCCAATCACTACTCAATTGAATTAATTGATTCTTGAAACTAATACAAGCCTCGGATACATATCGCATTTACCAACAATGACCTTTGGCCCACGGAAAAGGACACGTTTTGGAACTTGGAACATTCGCACGCTCGTCAAGACAACAATGCTTGTACAATTAACAAAAGAATTTCATAAATGCCATCTAGAGATTCTTGGTCTTAGTGCGGTGAGATGGCCTGGAGTAGGGGAAAACGAACATCTACCGACGAGTTTCTAATTTTTTCGAATATCCACAAAGGCACCTGGACCTCTCCTGATTAAATGTACAACAACCAGATTGATCACATCGCTATAAGCCGTAAGTCGCGATCATCGTTGCTGGACGTTAGAAACCGAAGAGCAGCCGACTTCTACAGCGACCACCACCTTGTGGTTGGCAGAGTGTGATTGAAGCTCGTGGTCCACTCAACCACACGAAGTCAAACAACGATTTTCTGGTAGCAGCACTGAAGGACCCAAGTGTGAAACTACAATATGTATCCCGCGTACAACAGTCTCTCTCTGAGATACAGCCCCAAACCCTAGAGTCTAAATGGGAGAAAACAGTAAATGCGTATACGAAAGCAGCCTCATCCATTTTAGGTTATCCCGACAAAACTAAAAAAGAATGGATATCAGTTAGCACATGGAACACCATTCGTGAACGCCCATCCATCAAAGCAGAGTTAAACGCGGCTTTGGGAGCCAAGCGAAGCGCATTAGTCCTTAATAGGCTACTTAACATCAGCGTCGTTACTTCTTCGTTGGATGAGAAAAGGACAACAATTCGTTCATTGCAATCAGGTAAAGCAGCAGGCAATGGCAACATCTACGCAGAACTTCTTCAAGCAGACGTCGAGTTAACTACGCGACCATTGCATGCGATATATCAAGGTATCTGGGAATCTGAAACCATTCCATCGTCGTTAAAAGAAGGCTTAGTAGTCAAACTCCCAAGAAAGGTTATTTGAGCAATTGCGAAAACTGGAGAGGAATTACCCTGGTAAACACCACAAACAAAGTGATCTCTTCTATATTAGGCGCTTACGGAATGCGTTAGAGCCAATTTTGAGAAATGAACATGCAGGATTTCGCCCAAACCGTTCTTGTACTGATCAAATTAACACTCGGCGTCTAATCATTGAACAGTCAGTTGAATATCGCTCTACTCTGTACATGGTTTTTGTAGATTTTAAACGCGCTTTTGATAGCGTGGGCCGAAACATGATGTGGCAGATTTTGTCTAGCTATGGTGTTCCGGAAAAACTCATCAACATCATTAAGGAGCTGAACCGCGACTCAACATGTCGCGTCATTCATAACGGTCATCTTGGCTTACCTTTCAACATCTACTCGAGAGTCAAGCAAGGTTGCACCCTTTCACCATTGTCATCGACTGGGTGATGAAAATAGTAACCCTTACTCCATCGGGTTTGCCATGGAATGTTTTTCATCGCCTAGAGGACTTGGACAATGCCGATGATATCTGTCTCCTATCACAATCGCTAGGTGACATGGAGCGATAATTAAACTCACTAGAACTCCAAGCTAACAAAGTGGGTTTAAAAATTAACGTCTCAAAAACAAAACTACTTAGCGTTAACGCTAGTCGAACATGTGATCTCTTGATTTACGGACATCAAATAGAGGAAGTCGATTAGTTTTGTCATTTGGGCAGCTGGATGTCAAGAAATGGTGGCGCTGACTCGGATGTGTGTTCTCGTGTAAACAAGCCGCGACACTCCTATAGTATGCTAAATAAAATATGGAACTCCTCGCAAATCTCCCGGAATCTGAAGCTAACGATCTTCAGATCTAACGTTCTGTCAGTACTCTTGTATGGCTGCGCAACGTGGGAAGTCACAGAGTCAATTGAGACCCGCCTCCAAGTCTTCGTCAACAAGGGCTTAAGGTGGATATTGAGAATAAGATGGCCGGACATTATCACCAAGCCTGCCGACGATATTACAAAACTAGCGCTCAACTGGAATCCACAAAGAAGTCACCCAGTTGGCCCACCTAGCAAGACATGGAAAAGGACAATTTAAGAGGAAGCAAGATCCGAGGGGACCGAGTGGCGTCTCTTGAAACCTCAGGCGATAATCGAGTTCGTTGGCGGGCGTTTGTAGGAAGCCCTATGCTCCCCCGCGGAGTAAAGAAAGAAAGAAGTGTTTCATTTGCAAAATCTTTAACGAACTCGAAAGCCTGAATTTCGTAACAATACCTTCTCACGCCACTGAGGAGGTTGTCCACGGTAACGTTTCTCGAATGTGTGGTACATGCTGATTACTATAGTTCCTACTGATTACTCTAGGTATTATCTGCAGAGAAAATGTTGCTCGTGATTTATTAGTAATTTTTTTAATTCTTGGGAACAAATACAAAACTTTCCAACTTAATTAATAATATGCTTACTATTGGCACGTTTCTATATAGTGAATGTATTCACTCGAATTCTTACATCCACTCCACTGTCACATGAGGATTAACAACAGTTTTACTTTTTATTTTGATTTTATACTGATTTGTTTTAATGTATGTAGTAAATTTAAGTTCACTTATTGATGTGTGTTCATAGATAGAAAATTCAAAAATGTTAAATCGTAATGAGATTATAACGAGATAACTTCAATTTAAAATATGTAATCACGTGTAATAGCTGTTATTGCGTTTTTCATCGATTAATTAAGCCATTTTGTTAGCAACAGCAAGTTGTAGTGAGTGAATTTGATTCGACCACTTATCCTTTGCACTGTAACGAGCAGCACAGCTGTTTTCTTTGTCTAATTGGAGTACTTGGTTTACCTGATCAATCCGTCCTTGAATCGTGCTATGGTTAGAGGAAGGAAATATATTAATTTACAAGGTTTTATCATAGACAAAATAAATATTTACGCACTTATCTAATATGCAAGAAACCAACAAACTTTCTACTTCGGCAGGCTCAATATTTAGCGCATTTGCAATAAATGGGATTGCAATATTCTTATATGGTCGGATTAGTTTTATAAGAACTTGAGTTCGAATATTCCGCAAGAGATCCTCAATATGCTCACGTATAAAGGGATCAGCCATAATATTACTTCGATTAATGCGCAAAATCGACTCGAATTCGTTGATGTCATTGTTTTGGTAGGATACAACCAAATTGGTCATTGCAAGTATTTCCGGATCATTTTTATACGGTTTAGCTTCTTGAGAGTCAAAGGGGTTTATACCGGATTTCATAAGCCTGTTAAAAAGCAAACATAGTAATTATGCCGCAAACGATAGGTTGAACTTTTGGTTTAGTACGAGTATACTAACATGTTTGCCAAAACCAAATATTTTAAGCACGTTGTCCTTCGCGGTGAGCCTGATTCGTCGTAATTTTTGAACGCTTCAAAGAAGTCGGTATGTGCCTTCTCAAATTCTCCCTCTCTTAAATGCATTTTTCCACCACATTCACGAATAACACCCATAATCAGCGGATGTGGTATTGCTGATTTAATGTGCAATGACTGTTCGTAGAGTGCTTTGAGTTTTTTGTTATTTTTTTGAACGGTGTACATTTGAATTTCTAATGCGTAAATTTCCAATAGTTGTGTGCCTTTCTTCAAATCATCTTCTCCGTCATCAGTCTGGAAAAGAGAGTGATTACAATTAGACTACGTTACGATGGAGGAAAATTGCTTGTTGGTCAGCTACCTGGCACGACTGATGAAGTTGTTTTAAAATTTTCTGTAATTTACTAAAATCGCTTCGATCAAAGTAAAGTTTTCCTAGTTTTGTATTGGTCTTAAACCATAGGCGATCGTTTTTGGCATCTTTTAATGCATCTAAAGTAGTTTCGTAAAAATTTTGCAAAAGTTCCATCTGTGCATAATCAATAAAAAACAATTAATTACAAATATAAATAATACATATTGGACACAAACATTTTTTGATGTCGATATGTAGTCAAGAATCGAATTAATTGACTTTTCTGAGTGATTCCTTGTTACAGCGCTTTTGATATAAGTCAACAGTTGTTTATAGCGAACCATCATTTCTCCATAATTATTCTGGAGAAAAGTAATAAAACCTAATTAGATAATAAAAGTAATAATGTTATCAAGAGGGCATGCTAACCAATTTAAAGTTGATCTTAATCATTTGTTTCAGCGCCTTAAAGCCCCACTCGCCTTTTTCTCCATTTTCTAGGTCGAGTACCTTCTGAAAAGATGCCAAAGCGGCTTTTGGTTCATCTTCCTTTAGTGCTTTGCTGTTGTAGTATTGATTTTCTAAATCTACATCTGGTTCCGAATTACTGTCTTCTGAGTATTCCTAGAAAAATTATTTCTTTAATAATGATCTAATTTATATTACAAAAACAAATTAACCAAACCACATACCAATCCATAATCCTCATCATCTTCGCACATAAAATCATCGTCGTTGTCAGACATTATGTTATTTTTATCAATTCTAATTCAATAATATTTCTGTTTCTTTTGACGAGTTTTCTATACGCGATTTTTCACTTTTTTTTAGTTGAAAAACGCCGAATTGGCGACTTATAACGTATATAATAAACTTTGTACAAAATGACAAATGACAATCATGTCCAGCACATTTGCAACAATAACTGTCAAAAAGTAGCCTCCATTTCATTAAGTAGTCTACACACTTTTATCTGTTTAAATTTACACTATCTATGATTATTGTTCTTAATATGACGAATTCTTAAAAAGTCCACAAAACCGATGTTGTGAAGTCTTCAAGTTCAGAAAAAAAGGCCGTGTTCAAATGGTTAAAAGTAAAATATTTTAACTATTTTAGAAACATTCTTGTCTACTTCATTTTTTAACCGAACTGCTGTTGTTTCAAATGCTTTTTTGATTTTTGATACTAAATATTTAATTATTTTAAGTTTATATGGTAACTTTCAAACATCACAGTTACCCATTTATTTACAATAGGAAACTTTTTTGTATGAGATAGAAAACTTGAGTAATATTTTACAAAAAAAAAAATTAAAATTTACTGTGAAGTTAGTCAGGATCTATTTACAAATGTAATTATCATGAATTTGCAAGTCCTACAGTGTAGATGTGAGTAGATGTTTTTTTCTAGTTTTCACTATTTATATAAAACACAAAAGCGCAAATCGACATACATTAAAATCAAATGTCAAGTCTTGGAATTTTTTTCTTAATCTTTAGAATAAGCCCTAACTCAAATAAGATATTTTGGCAACTATTATCAAATCATACAATGTAAAAATAAGAGGCTGTTTTCATTATTATTTATTGCTCAGGTTACGAAGTTTTCATACATAATCCATATAAAAAATTAAATCGTGCAACGTTAACGCAAAACAAAAGTGAAATGCCCGCACTAAAGTAAATTTCCTTTGTAAAAGAGGAAGAAGATCAAATATTTTTATACAAAACTGAATTGTTCCGCAATTGAAATGTGTTGTACACTCAGTTGTGTGAGTGCATTCTTAATTTGTGTTTTGTACAATATTACGAGTGAATGAAGAACTGGTTACGAACTCAACTGCTTTACAGCTTAACTCAACTCAAAAGAAAACATTTTAGTGGTACTTCGAACGTCGTTGTGTGTTGTGTGTACGTCGCTCCAACCGTGCGCTGTGGCTGCTATGTTTTCAGCACCAAATAGGGGATTTCACCACAAAATCGAATCTCCGATCAGAGAATTTACAAGAAAAATTTAAATTTTTAAATTCGCTTGCCCGTCTGTCTGTCGGTCGGTCGGTTTGTCGTGGAACATTGCGATCAATTTTTAACTCACTTTCCAAAGCACCATTTTATTGAAATTGAAATACATGTGTATTTCCGGAGACAAAACTTTCTATTAAAATTTGGGGCCCCTCCGAGGGGTGCCCATATAATATTTTTAAAAATGAACCCGATTTTCTTTAAATTATATACAAATATCTCCGATTGACAACACTTCTTGTAAAAATTTAGAAGACCCCGGATCCCACGGGGGCCCCATACAATTTTTAAAAAAAATTAACCCAATTTTCTTCAAATTTTATACACATATGTATCTCCGATGGACAACACTTTTTGTAAAAATGTTGGATACCCCGGGGTCGTGGGGCAACAACATTTTTTTTTAAAAACTACAACGGTTTTTTTATACAGAATTTGTGGCACAAACGAATCAGGGTGATAGCGGAGGTCATTTCCAACCAAAATAGCCAAATGAAGTTTTATCGAATTGTTGATGGTTAAAAAGTTATTCCATTTTTAGTATTTTTGGGTAAAATCGCATATGCCGCCACTAAAAAATGCAGATTCTTAAATGGTATCACGCATAGGAATATTCAAACAGAATGGTTTTTAAATTCTCTATATTAACTTCACTTTCCCGTGGCACGGATGTCGGTCGGAAATCTGTCGGACGTCTGTCTGTCTGTCGTGGAATCTTGCGTGGATACACACATGTGTATACCCAATACACAATACTTTTTCGAAAATTTGGTAGTGATCGGGTTCCGGGTTCGGCCGCAAGGCCCTTATACATTTTTTTAAATATCTATACCGGCATCAGATATTCGTCGCCCTTTATGGACTGTGTGCGGTGTGTACTGCGCAGTCGGCTGCGCTGCATGGTTTTGGTGGAGAGAGAGAGAGAAATCTTAGCTCACGCACAAATGAACCCAGCAAATGAAACGAGACATAAATGTTTTATGCTTAATTCAACTTACATATTTATTTACTGAATTTTATTTTTATTGATGTCGTTTTTTGTTGTCGATATCAACTTACAGATAGAACAACAAGTTTTCGCAATATTCTGTAATTTCCCGTTTTCATAAATTAGTTCAGAGCCGTCAAAGAGTTCTCAAGATAAATGTTCGTGTTTCTTATTTGCTCAGAGTATGAGCGTGCTCTAAATGCTCAGAATAAAATGATCTGAGCATTTTCAATTTTAACATCTGATGTCAAATGTCTTTTTCGATGATTTTCTCCTACAATAAAAAAAAATTGGCCCAGGATCGAGGGGCTCCCACATCAATTTCTGCGATTAGAGAATTTAGATGAAAAATTTTAATTTTTATGGGTTGTTTTTTTATCAATTGTTTTGTGGTGTACGTAGAGTTTTAAAACAGAGATACGTACTTTTGACCTTACATCAATTTAAACCCTGTAACCCTTGAACGCTTCTAGCAACAATATCACTGTTGGTCTTTTTTAAATTCTCTATATTAACTTCACTTGCCCGTGGGTCGTCGGTCGGTCGTCGTCTGTCGTGGATTCTTGCGATCAATTTTTAACCCACTTCCCATGGCCCGATTTTATTGAAATTTTGCACACATGCGTATTTCCGGAGACAACACTTTCTATTAAATTTTGAGGCCCCTCGGGCTGCGGGGTCGGGGGGCTCCCAAACAAAAATTTTAAAAAATTTACCCGATTTTCTTCAAATTTTACACACATGTGTATACCCAATAAACAATACTTTTTCGCAAATTTGGTATTGATCGGGTCCCGGGTTCGGCCGCAAGGCCCTTATACATTTTTTAAATATCTGTACTGGCATCAGATATTCGTCGCCCTTTATGGACTTTGTGCGGTGTGTGCTGCGCAGTCGGCTGCGCTGCATGGTTTTGTTGGGGGTGGAGAGAGAGAGAGAAATCTTAGCGCACGCACAAATGAACCCAGCAAATTAAACGAGACATACATGTTTTATGCTTACTTCAACTTACATTTTTATTATATACTGAATTGTATTTTTATTGATGTCGTTTTTTTTGTTGTCGATATCAACTTACAGATAGAACAACAAGTTTTCACAATATTCTGTCATTTGGCGTTTTCATAAATTAGTTCAGAGCAGTCAAAGAGTTCTCAAGATAAATGTTCGTGTTTCTTATTTGCTCAGAGTATGAGCGTGCTCTAAGTGCTCAGAATAAAATGATCTGAGCTTTTTCAATTTTAACATCTGATGTCAAATGTTTGTTTCGATGATTTTCTTCTACAATAAAAAAAAAACAACCCATAAAAATTAAAATTTTTCATCTAAATTCTCTAATCGCAGAAATTGATATGGGAGCCCCTCGATCCTGGGCCATTTTTTTTATTGTAGGAGAAAATCATCGAAACAAACATTTGACATCAGATGTTAAAATTGAAAAAGCTCAGATCATTTTATTCTGAGCACTTAGAGCACGCTCATACTCTGAGCAAATAAGAAACACGAACATTTATCTTGAGAACTCTTTGACTGCTCTGAACGAATTTATGAAAACGCCAAATGACAGAATATTGTGAAAACTTGTTGTTCTATCAGTAAGTTGATATCGACAACAAAAAAAAAACGACATCAATAAAAATACAATTCAGTATATAATAAAAATGTAAGTTGAAGTAAGCATAAAACATGTATGTCTCGTTTCATTTGCTGGGTTCATTTGTGCGTGCGCTAAGATTTCTCTCTCTCTCTCCACCACCAACAAAACCATGCAGCGCAGCCGACTGCGCAGCACACACCGCACAAAGTCCATAAAGGGCGACGAATATCTGATGCCAGTATAGATATTTAAAAAATGTATAAGGGCCTTGCGGCCGAACCCGGGACCCGATCACTACCAAATTTTGGAAAAAGTATTGTTTATTGGGTATACACATGTGTGTAAAATTTGAAGAAAATCGGGTAAATTTTTTAAAATTTTTGTTTGGGAGCCCCCCGACCCCGCAGCCCGAGGGGCCTCAAAATTTAATAGAAAGTGTTGTCTTCGGAAATATGCATGTGTGCAAAATTTCAATAAAATCGGGCCATGGGAAGTGGGTTAAAAATTGATCGCAAGAATCCACGACAGACGACCGACCGACGACCGACCGACGACCCACGGGCAAGTGAAGTTAATATAGAGAATTTAAAAATGGCCCAGGATCGAGGGGCTCCCATATCAATTTCTGCGATTAGAGAATTTAGATGAAAAATTTTAATTTTTATAGGTTGTATTTTTTTCAAACGCGATTTTTTCGAAAAATGCTCTTGGAATATTTTTTTTTGACAAATGCAGTATTAAAGCCCATTGAATTTTCTAAAACTTCACCTCATAATATTTCTGCAATAGGTCAACAGGAACAGGATTAAAATTAAAAGTTTCGGAAATGATTAAAAACGTACTTTTGATCTTACATACTTTACACCCAATAACACTTGAATACTTCCAGCTACAAGGTTACTGTTAATTTTTTTTGAAGGAAAATTAAATTTTTAAGATTAAACAATGTACATTTTTTAAATTATTTAAGCCATACCGACTCCATTTAATTTTCTATCAAAATAGACCAACAGGCTTTCGAGTTCGTAATTTGCACATAAAACACAAGTTCATTAATTTAGATAGATAGATAGATTTTATTCATTTACAATAATTCATTAACAAAATAAAAGTTTTTAATTCTTAAATTTAAGACGTGGCTAAAAAGCCGTCTGCCCGAGTTTGACGATACTGTTGATGTATGTTCAAAAAGAATCTTCAAGTATCGCTCTTCTGTATATTAATGCTTTATGACAATAATTGTGTAGTCTGTTTCAGTTCGTGCCGTTTAAGATCATCAACATATCTTCCTCCTGCAGGGTTCCCTTATCAAAAAGCTGACACCTAATTTCGCTTAGAATTGGGCAACTGCCCAAGAAGTGAAATGTGTCCCCTCTCTCTCGTAGATTACATAAGGAACAAATGACTGATAAATCTTCACGGTGTGGTATGAAATTCAGGTTCATAATTTCTCCTCTTGCCTTAAAAATTGAGGATATTACTTCGATCTAGTAGTTATCGCTGAAGTAGTTTTTTTCGCAAAAGGTTGTGATTGAGGTTTGCATATATTGCTCTGTGTACTGAACTTTTTACATTTTCGATGTTATCGTTATGCATTTTCTCATCCAGGTACATAAGTAAATTATACAGCTCCTTCTTCCAATTAAGTTTGTTTCCCGAATTTAAATTTAAATTGTGTCTACAGGAATCTGCGAGTAACTGCCATTCATCAAACCAAAGTATTTTTGCCTCTATAATATACTCCGCTATACGTTTAGTCAACCTTTCCTGGTCCAAGGCGAGCGTTTTCAATATATAATCAAAATTTAGTTTTAGGGTATTCATAAATAGACCAGTCTCACCTAGAAGCATACTATTTGGTGTGCTTTGAGGCAGATTAATTATCCGTTTCAAAAAGAAACGCATCAGTTTTTCATACATCTTATAACCCCAAATTTGTGCCACATACAGCAAGAATGATTTAGAAACCGCTTGAAATATCTGATATTTTACTCTTAAGGATATGTGCTTATCTTCCAGACAGTTTTTCCAAGCCGCATTAATGGCTGACTTCGTTGTTGTAAGTTTCTCTTTGAGATGTTGTTCCATATTCATGTTATTGGAGATATTGATACCGAGGTATTTGTAGGATTTAACTATTTCTAGCTCTTGACCGGCAAAAAACCACTTCTCATTTCTCGCATATTGTCCTCCTCCTTTTCTGAACACCATCACATTGGATTTGGTTATATTGACCCTTAGTCTCCACTCTTCGCTGTATTTTTGTAACCTGTTTATTATTCTCTGCAAGCTCTCCGGTGAGTCCGCAAATAGGACTAAATCATCTGAATATAGCAGAGCTTTAATGGAAATTCGACCAATTGTTATACCCCAACATAGAGCTTCTGTTCTGTCATCAATAAACATCACAAATGCTTGGGGCATCCCTGTTTTACCCCCATTATTGTTTCAAAGAAATCTGATAATTGTTTTCCATCCCATACGGCTTGAGACGTAAATCATCTTTATCATATCATTCATATATCTTTTCGATCAGTTTTCCAAACTTTCTGGATAGCCCACGATTGTACAGTTTGTAGAAAAGTGTACTTCTGTCTGCTGTGTCGAAAGCCGCCTTGAGGTCTACGTAGAACGCATACAATTTCTTCTTCTTTTAATGTAGTTCAGCGCAACTTGTGAGTATGAAGATATGGTCCGTTGTTGAGTAATTTGCTCGAGACCCCGCCACGGTAGTTTTCTGCATGGTGAAGATCTCCTATGGAAACACTATTTGTAAAAATTCTGGCTTCTAAACAATTGTTTTTAAAACCCAATTTTATTCAAACTTTGAACATTGTGTATCCCAGATTAGAGAATATACACGAAAAATTTTAATTTTTATGGGTTTTTTTTATAAAGTTTGGCTCGTCGTATCTTCGAGAAGGCTTTCTTTCTCTGCCAATCAAACTCTAGGTCATACCATGGCTGTTTTCGGTTCCAACCCAGTTTGTTCTGTTTTGTTCGTATTTGACTGTTGGAGTTTGTTCTATATTGTCCATATTTCCTTCAAAGTTCATTGCAGTTTTATGTTCTATATTGTCCATATTTCCTTCAAAGTTCATTGCTGCAATCTCTCTCTCTAGGTGGATTTTATATTCATCTGTTTGGTTGTAGTTCCATTTTAATCTAGGCAATGCGTTGATAATGGTTTCTGTACTTCTCGACTCTTGTGAAGAGAATTCGAACGAGGTTACAATTGGAATGAGATCTGAAAAATTCTGCAATTGTACTTCAAATTTCTTGATGAAATTGTTCCATTTTCAACCGCTTAGACTAAGGTCTATAACTGAGCTTCCTTGGGTACCCACAAAAGTATAGTCACCCTCAAGGTCTTCTTTAGTGCATCCGTTTTAGATGATTATTTCGTATACGCTGCGGTTATAGTATCCTATTGATAGTCTAAATTCGATTTTGATACCATCTCCATTTTTTTATATCCATAAAGGCAGCCTCCAGTAGCTCGCCCACGATTGATATTTCTGATGCCTGGTGTCCAGCTTAGCTCATAGTTGTAAAAAAATTTTGCGTAGGTAATTATATTTATTATTTTCTAACAAAAGTGTTTCAAATAAACAAAATAATTCAAATTTATTAACATAATTAAAAAATTCTGTGTATAAAAGTTTATTAATTTACAAAAAACCACTTTAATTCACAAACAGTAATAATAACACAAGTTCACAATTTTTACTGGTGATAACTTTAAATGTACACAAGAACACTTATAATACTTGTACTTTACAATAATTCTTTTAGGTAGTAGCAAGAACTTTTACAACTTCACTGGTTAAATTCTAATTAACTAATCCATTCTATGCAGTGAACGCCACCTTTTATACTCAGTGAGAAGCTTCCAGAAACTTCCAATATTATATACAGAAATATCGAGAAAAGACCAGCAAATTGTACCCTTATTCACTTATTTACAACGAAGGATACCTCTATGCAATGAGTCATCTTCTAAAAATAGACTACATGTTCAATCATGTTCTTTTCACAAACCTACATTTTTGACCAGTACATAATGATTCAAACTTACAGACGGTTACATTTCAAATAATCTAATAAATCGTATGCTATTTTTAGATCTAATTTTAGTACTAATTTTTGGACGAGCCTGTACATTGCGATTTATCTAGGATTCGAACCTAACTACAATATGTTTATCCCGAGGGACAAAAGTTTTTAAAATTTTTGGAGCGAATGGGCCCTTAGGCTCGGGGGCGGGGCCACAATTTTTTTTTAAATTAGCCCGATTTACTTTAAATTTTAAACATAAGTGTATCTCCGATAGACCGAACTTTTTGTAAAAATTTTTGAGTTTTTGATTTGAATACTTTTCCCATACAATTTTTTTTTACCCATGTTATCTCCGGTGAGAAGAGTTTTTGAAAAAATTTTGAAGTGAATGGGGCTCTAATATTAATTTTTTCCAAATTAACCCGGTTCAAACTTTTACACATATGTATCTATTAGAGAATTTACATGAAAATTTTTAATTTTTATGGGTTTGTTTTTTTTAAGTTTTATGACCATTCTTACTTGTTAACGCACGGACTGGGAAAGCTTCAAATCAAGTCTTCAAGAGAGGATAGAACCACGTACACCAATACGATCTAAAGAGCAATTTATCAGAGTTATCCTAATTTCGGCTTGGGAAAACACTCCTAACATCAAAAAACAATTAAAGCGTAACTAATATCCTCTCGAAATTAGAGAGTTAATTGCCGAAAAGCGGAGAGCGAAGAAGAAATGGCACCAAAGCAGAGCAATGGTTTTCAACTTTTGGGTTGCACCAAAAATTTTCAAATAATCCCACGATTTTAAAACGAGGTGCTAAGAAACATTGTAAATGCACCTTTCTATATTCGGAACGATGACCTTCACAGAGACCTGGACATGGAATGCGTACAGAATGAAATACATAGATTCGCTAAAAAGCATAAGGATCGGCTTCACCACCATACGAACCCTGAGACCACCCCGCTCTTGGACCACACAAACCTAGTTAGGAGACTAAAGAGAATCAAACCTTTTGAACTAGTGCAGCATATATAATATAATCATGTATAGTATAAGTTGGCTTCAAAGCATTAAACTCTTAATTTTGTATTCTTTATTAATTTAAGCAAAAACAAAATTTCTTATTAGTCTAGGGACAAGATTGTAGTGTTTTACTAACATTACCAAATGTTTTTATATGAAAAAATAAAAAAATAACCATTTGGAACACAGCCTAAAACACCAAAAACGAATACCCTTTAAACAAAACCAGTGAATTCGCTAAAAGCTGTTTGCATACGAACTATAAACGAATCATTTTTTTTGTCCACTAATACAATTGTATTTGTAATATAAAAACGTTTTTTGTTTTTCTATGTTATCTAGCACCTTTCTATATTCGGAACGATGACCTTCACAGAGACCTGGGCATGGAATGCGTACAGAATGAAATACATAGATTCGCTAAAAAGCATGAGGATCGGCTTCACCACCACACGAACCCTGAGACCACCCCGCTCTTGGACCACACAAACCTAGTTAGGAGACTAAAAAGAATCAAACCTTTTGAACTAGTGCAGCATATATGATATAATCATGTATAGTATAAGTAGGCTTCAAAGCTTTAAACTTTTAATTTTGTATTCTTTATTAATTTAAGCCAAAACAAAATTTCATATTAGTCTAGGGACTAGATTGTAGTGTTTTACTAACATTACCAAATGTTTTTATATGAAAAAATAAAAAAATAACCATTTGGAACACAGCCTAAAACACCAAAAACGAATACCCTTTAAACAAAACCAGTGAATTCGCTAAAAGCTGTTTGCATACAAACTATTTATAAACGAATCATTTTTTTAGTCCACTAATACAATTGTATTTGTAATATAAAAACGTTTTTTGTTTTTCTATTGAAACTTTTTTTTATAAGTATTTTTATCGTATGCTTCAATAATAATAATAATAATATTCGGCGCGACAGACCATTGCGGTCCAAGGCCTTGCTACTCGCAACCATTTGTGTTGAGCATGTTTATTTTTGCACACAAATGGAGGGGACCTACAATTTAATGCCGGATCCGAACGGCGAATTGAGATGCATTCCGTGACAAGTTATTACTCTCGCAACGTTTGTCACCCATTCGCGAGAGGTGGGACACCGTGAAAAATACTCTTTTGGTGTTACTGGGATTCGAACCACGAACCGCCTGCTCAGAAGTCCATGCTCTTATCCACTGAGCCACGGCCCCACCGTATGCTTCAATATACTACCAAAATCCTGTAATGTACTCCGTTCTGCAATTTTAAATACCAGCACTGCTCTTGGCAGAAGAACAAAATCAAGTTATACGCATTCGTCAAAAAATCATACAACTTGTGGTTCTGCAGGAGGGGTACTTACATTTGTGACCAAAATCGGCCTACAGGCAAACCCTTCTGTACAGAAAGCCCAACTGTTTCGCTGATACACAGATCCATGCTTAAAAAATTCCCAAATGTATTGATAATCAACAAAAGAGCAAAATTCATATAAAATATTTCTGCTTTCCACTACCATATCTTACGTTTCTCGCTCTTTGCAACTGCTTATTTTTTGTACACTGTATTCACATCCCACAAACACAGACGCGTTTGGGATTGTTCAGTGCATTAGTATGCATACAGTTGGGATTGCTATAGAGAAGGTTTGCCTAAAGGTCGTTCAGTTTTTCTTACAACTGATATGCTTAAAATAGGTCTTTCCCATGTTTTCAGTATTCCGTCTCAGCTTCAGCTTTAATATCAGATTTTGGTCGTAAAAAGCGCCCATACAAATTTTATGAAAAAAGTTCCCGATTTTCTTCAAATTTTATATGCATGTGTATATCCGATGGACAAAACTTTTTGTAAAATTTTTGAAGCGATCGTGCCCCGGGGTCGGGGGCTCCCGTACATTTTTTTTTAATTATCAATTTTTGACGCACTTCCTAAAGCCCGATTTTTTTTGTTTACATGTGTATTTCCGGTGACAATACTTTCTTTTACAATTTGGAAGTGATCGGGCCACGGGTTCGTGGGGCTCCCATACAAATTAAAAATAAAAATTAACCGATTTTTTTCAAATTTTACACACATGTGTATTCCCAATAAACAATACTTTTTCTTAAATTTGGTAGTGATCGGGCTCCGGGTTCGGCCGCAAGGCCCTTATACAATTTTTTAAATATCATTTAGTGGCATCAGATACCGTCGTACTTTAATGACTGTGTGTGGTGTGTGCTGCGCAGTCGGCTGCGCTGCTTTGTTTTGTTGGTGGATAGAGATAGAAAACTTAGCTCACGCACAAATGAACCCAGCAAATGAAACGAGACATAAATGTTTTATGCTTAATTCAACTTACTTACTTATTTACTGAATTGTATTTTTATTGATGTCGTTTTTTGTTGTCGATATCAACTTACAGATAGAACAACAAGTTTTCACAATATTCTGTCATTTGGCGTTTTCATAAATTAGTTTAGAGCAGTCAAAGAGTTCTCAAGAAAAATGCTCGTGTTTCTTGTTTGCTCAGAGTATTAACGTGCTCTAGTGTTCAGAATAAAATGATCTGAAGCATTTTCAAATTTGACATCTGATGTCAAATGTCTCTTTCGATGATTTTCTCCTACAATAAAAAAAATTACCCAGGATCGAGGGGCTCCCATATCAATTTCTGCAATTAGAGAATTTAGATGAACAATTTTAATTTTTATGGGTTGCTTTTTTAATCTTTTAAAATTGTGTAATTTTATTGAGAAAATATCAACATTGCTGTTTTCTAAACAATATTATGACAACGACTTTTTATGAATGTGACAGATAAAGAAAGATATAAAAAAAAGTTAATCTCATAAAGACAAAAGTATGAGCAGTGTTGCCAATTACAAATAATTACCTTTAACATTCCTCCTTAATTTATTACGTAACTCCTCAATATTCAGGATCAGTAAAATCTCTTCCTTCCATTTTTTCAAAAAGCCACAAGTCTGGCTTTATATCGACCAACATGTTTCTGATGTAATAACCAAGGACATTTCAAAGGCTTGATGTTGTATGGTGCCTCGACCAAGTTCCAAGTTTTCATTTTAGCAAGAGATTTAAATTCTTCTGTCATAGCTTTTCTCAATTTTCATTTTTCAATGCTTCAGAACAGGGATATTTTCTACTTCTCCAATCATAGCCACATTTGGTTAATTTTCAAAATAATTTTCAAAAACATAATCATGGAATCTGTCAGGTTTCTTCAAAGTACGACGATCACGTAGGTTTTGACGAGTTGAATTATTTTGATTTGATTGATTTTCTCGACTTTCTTCTTCAGGACTTTTATTGTTTGAAGTTTCTAATTCGGATTCATCTCTCCTCCTGAATTTTCATGTCTTGTATCCAAAGTCATATTTGTTGAGTCAAAAATCACATTTACAAAGCTTGTTACATCTCGTTCATCCGGCAAGTAAACTCTATAAAATGAAGAGTCTAAGTCATACCCAACAAATACGCCTTTCTAAGATTTCGTTTTAGTCTTGAATCGTTTATAGTCATATATTAAAACAAAGCAGTCTGATCCAAACGTCCTTAATTTAGCGATATCGATTTTCCCCTGTTGTTGATTGTATAAACATTGTTTTGTGTGATAAACACTAAGCTCGTTCAGCAATCTTCTAGTGTCGGCATTTTTTTATTTCTGTTCCATGATCAGACCTCAAACACTTGATTTTTTTGTAAAATTGATTTTCATCAAAACATTTAATTTTTCAGCCTGTTAATTTTAAGTGTTCAAGAAATAGACTACCCGATAATGTGAAAAATTATACCTTCTAATTTTGTTGCATCAGCAATTATAGCAACGGCTGGGTCTTTAAATGCCACAAAATTTATCAACCCATCTCTTCGTGAATTCATGTGTTCGGTTGAAGCAAAGTCATGATACCATAAATCACTGCTGTGTGATCTATATTGGCAGTCGTTAGACCAAAAACTATACACGTCGGTTTAAAGTTGTAGATTTGTCTCTGCTATTCGAATTTTCTCTTGAACAGTCTTTGGCAAAATGGCCATTTTGTTTGCACTTGTTGCAATCAATAATCCAAATATTTTGCACATGTCCTCTTTCTGCAATATTTTTTGACATGATCTTGTCTGCCACTCGAATTTTTCGAACTCGAGGTTTTTCCGAATGTATCCTTTCACGTCCTTATAAATATGTATTTATACATGGGAAATAGAAACCGTTATTTATAATCATCTTTTGATTTTAGAAGTGAGATGATTCATGTTGCACTTGATATTATAACCTGCTAATGCATTATACATTTACTTAAAATTCCAACACCGTTCGTAAAAGAAAGTCGTTTGTGCCCACATCTCCATTTTTTGGGAAAGATTACATGCCGCTACCGTATGGAGTAAGAATAGATCCAGCACGTAATAACGTAATTGTTATTACCACTACTTTGCTGATAACTAACTACAAAAATACATTTTTATAGGATGGTTTGGTTCGAGATGCTAATCAGAATAGATTCAGCACGACAATACTTGTTATTACCCCCACTCTGCTGATAACTAACCACAAAAATACGTATGTACATTATGGGTCGGTTTTAGATGCTTATCTATTAAGGGCTGATTTCTTTACTTATTTTAACAACCCATAAAATACAATTTTTCATGTAAATTCTCTAAGAGGAGATGGGTATGTGTTAAAATTTGAAGAAAATCGAGCTAATTTTTAAAAAATTTATATGGGCACCCTTCGGACCTCAGGGCCTCACTCCAAAAACTTTACAAAAAATTTTGTCCATCGGAGAAACATACGTATATAAAATTTTAAAAAAATCGGGTTAAGTTTTTTAAAAAATTTGTTGGGGCCTTATGACCCTCCAAACTCTGTCTCCAACATTTTTGCAAAAAGTGTTGCCCATCGGATATACACACGTTTATAAAATTTTAAAAAAATCGGATTAATTTTTTAAAAAAAATTGTTGGGGCCCAATGACCCTGGGGCCCGGGGTCTCCAAATTTTTTACAGAAAGTGTTTTTCATCGGAGATACATACGTATATAAAATTTAAAGAAAATCGGGTTAATTTTTTTTTTTAATTTTGGGGCCCCACGACCCCGGGACCCAGGGTCTCCAAATTTTTTACAAAAAGTTTTGCCTATCGGAAAGACACATGTGTATTAAATTTGAAGAAAATCGGGTTATTTTTTTAAAAAATTTATGGGGCCTCAAGAACCCGGGCCCGGGGTCTCCAAATTTTTTACAAAAGTGTTGTCCATCGAAGAGACACCTGTGTATTAAATTTGAAGAAAATCGGGTTATTTTTTTAAAATTTATGGGGCCTCACGAACCCGGGCCCGGGGTCTCCAAATTTTTTACAAAAAGTGTTGTCTATCGGAGATACACATGTGTATTTAATTTGAAGAAAATCGGGATAATTTTTTTAAAAAAAGTTATGGGGACCCACATACCCGGGCCAAAATTTTTACAAAAAGTGTTGTATATCAGAGATACACAAGTGTATAAAATTTGAAGAAAATCGAGTAAAATTTTGTAAAATATGTGTAGGGGTGCCCACCGACCAGTGGCCCTAGGGTCCTCAAATTTTAATAGAAATTGTTGTCATCGGAGATATGCATGTGTGCATATTTCAATAAAATAGGACTTTGGGAAGTGGGTCAAAAATTGATCGCAAGATTCCATGTCACACAAATCCACAAATCCACAAACCCACAAACACACGCGCAAGTGAAGTTAATATAGAGAATTTAAAAAATCAAATGGGATACCCACTGAGTTACAGGGCATTCAAAAAAGTTCCTTCAGAGTAATACATAGAAGAGATATTAAGTTATAACTTCTAAAGTGTTCAAGAAAAATCACAATTTTGTTTGTTTTATAAAAACGATACCATATTTAGTATTTTATTTACACAGCAAAAAAAGAAAAGGGTCACCAACATCTTTATAATATAGTAATTAAAATAAAAACTGCGAATTAAAAACTTTAATAACTTCGGTTTAATATCGAAAGAAAAATAAAAAATTTTTTGGTTAATTTTATATTTTATTTTTTTATTATTTTTATTTTATTGACGTAATGAACTCAAAATATATAGTTCCAAACGGTAACCGGCCGATTCCACTAGACACAATTCCACTGGTCACAATTCACCTGGCACAATTCCTCTGGGAAACAATTTAACTTGCACAATTTAACTTGTATAGTTACACGGAAACGCAAATACAGAAATACATACATTAATATTTTATTTGCGTTGGCATGGTTTTAAATGTACAAAAAAACAATCGCGCTCGCGATTTACTACCCTAAATGCGTTTATAGTACAGGGTGACTGACACGAAGTGTTACCAAAACAAGTCGCCACAGAATTTTTATTTTTTGATGAATTTTATTGAATCAAAGTAAAAACTGTTCACAAATATTTAAATTTTCGATTTGGCCACCCTTAGCCGCGATTATGGACTTCAAACGGCCGACAAAGCTATTGCATGCAGCACGAAAGTGGCTCTGCGGTATTTTGGCCCATTCCCGGCGAAGCACTTGCTTGCGATGATCGACACTTTGGTATTTTTTGGTCCCAACCTTGCTCATCAAAATACCCCAAACCGAGAAATCTAGCGGAGACCATGCGTTTTTGGAATTTCAAGGCCTTTAGTCCAAGATGATCTTTCAATATGTGCTGCATCCGTTTGAGCGAAATGTTCGCTTCACGAGCCATTTTTCTGCCGCTACGGCGCGGATTGCGAACCAATTTGGCCTTCACCTTCCGAATGATATCCGGCGATGTTGCAGTGCGTTTCGGTCCACCACCATGGCGTTTTGCAATGCTGCCAGTATCCTTATAACGATTTATGGTGCGATACACAAACATTTTATTCACATGCAGATGTTTTAACTGGTTAATCAATCTGCGGTTGTGGTTTTCCAGCCAAAAATAGAGCAATCACACTATTACACTTGAATTCTATTGCGGATAACTTTTTTCTGAATATTTCCCACTAAAATGCTTTTGTACGCTTGTAAACAATGGAATGAACTGTCATTAGTGTAAATTTGAGCACTCCGTCATCACTGGTTTGACAGCAATGACAGTCTGAAGTTGGTAACACTTCGTGTCAGTCACCCGGTATATTACATAACGAGCAAGGAAAGTCGAGTGGAGGACGAAGCGGCAATCTAACGAGCACGATGAGCAATTTTCTGCGAGTAATGTACGCTATTTTTCACACGTCCAAACCGGATTTTCTGCTAAATCGAGAGAGAAGCAGAAATGTGAGAATGTGTGTTCGCTGTGCATGCAGTAAATAACAGAAGAATTTTATATGAAAAGATAACTAGAGTGTGTAAGGGCTACTTTCGAAGCTAGTTTATAGCGTAGGAAGCAGTCACTTTCGTCTATGGGCGTGTGCAAATATTTTATTTGCGTAGGTGTGGTTTTAATTGTGCTGTGTTTTTCGTTGTTTATGGTTTTTTTTTTCAAATATTTTGCAATTTTTATTCGTATTCTTTCTTTCTTTTGTATCAATTTCTTTGGAGTATACAAGCGACTTCAGCGTTCCCCATACAAAAAAATCTAATACTGTTAGATCTGGAGATCTTGCAGGCCAATGAATTGCACTGGACCATTTCTTCCAATCCAATTAATTAGATAATTTTTAGGCTAAAGTGCGTTTTAGGGAACATAGAGTTACGGCTTTCGGACCCCCCATCTGAAAGCCCTTATTGAGCAGACCTCGAAAACAGCAATGTTGTTTCTCGGAAATTCCCCTTCAAAGAGAGAGGGGGTGTTAAAGTTTTGAGCACTTTTTTGAAAAATGCATTTTTCTTTGTGGTTTGATTGATGTTAGGGGGTAAATTGGTATCATATGAAAGGTAATAAAAATACCTTCCGTCCTTGGTCCAATCCAACGCCCCTCGACAGAGTTAGAGCCAAAATATGACTTTCACATTAAAGTTCAGCACGCCCCCTGCAAAAGTTGGCGGGCAAAAATATTGGTATCAAATGAAAGGTGGTAATTACTTCTACACGGACGGACGTTATGGGCGTACGCCAGCTAAAACGAAAGTTTGATCAAGTTGTACCTGGTTCATGTGGTTTTTAATATATTTAAGCAACTGAATTATATGATATTTATTTAATCGTTTGTCGATTGGTCTATTAAAAAAATTGGTGACAACACAGTTGGAAATTTGTAGTTCAATGAAATATTACGTCGGTCAAATTTTTAAGACATCAAATAAATTACATGGAATTGGATTTATCGTTCCTGATGAATGGCTCACAAGTATTTTATTGGCTGGCTTACCAAATACATTCCAACCGATTATCATGAGCATTGAAAATTGTGGCGTTACGTTTCAAACGAAAGTTACATGTAAAAAAAATCAATCGGCGAGAAAAGCATTTATTGCCAGAATTGAGGGATCAAAATCTGCTACTTATTTTTCCAAACATCCAACATCCAAACCAACGGGACGAATGGTTTGTGGACAGCGGAGCGTCTCAATACATGTCGTCATACGCAGAATTGTTCCCAAAATATAGGGTGTTTTTTTGGGAGGTTTGTTTTTCCGATAGATGTCGTTTTATTTTATGACAGTTGTTTTGACAGCTCAAAGTGGCATTTCTACTCAGTATTGTTTGGCAAATCATTATGAAAAAAAAAAAAAAAAAAAAAAAAAAAAAAAATAGTGACATTTGTGAAAAATAGTCGTGGTAGCCATATGCCAGAAATTGTGTTTAAATGTTAAATGCCAAAAAATTATCTACCAAATAAAAAAAAATTTTGGTCATTTCATAATTTTATATGTGTTTTATTCAAAAAAAAAATCGGCAACCTCTTAAAAAAACACGTTATATCTAACGGGTGTTTTTTTAAGAGGTTGCCGATTTTTTTTTTGAATAAAACACATATAAAATTATGAAATGACCAAAATTTTTTTTTATTTGGTAGATAATTTTTTGGCATTTAACATTAAAACACAATTTCTGGCATATGGCTACCACGACTATTTTTCACAAATGTCATTTTTTTTTTTTTTTTTTTTTTTTTTTTTTTTTTTGTTTTTTTTTTTTCATAATGATTTGCCAAACAATACTGAGTAGAAATGCCACTTTGAGCTGTCAAAACAACTGTCATAAAATAAAACGACATCTATCGGAAAAACAAACCTCCCAAAAAAACACCCGTTATAATACTTCAATTGTAAAAGAAATCACGACAGTAGGCAACGACAAAATTCCCGTAAGAGGGTTGGGTTATATATATTACTGTAAATTTAAACAACAATGAAGTTGATTTTAGAAATGTCTTGTGCGTTCCTGGACTTTCAGCAAATCTGTTGTCAGTTGCACAAATAGCCAGAGGTAAGAACAAAGTTGTATTCGACATTAATGGATGCGAAATTTTTAAAAGTCAAAAGAAATGTTCAACAAGTAATATGTTTGGCGACCACAACAACGAATAAATACGCTTTAATGTGGCATCGCAAATTGGGACACATAAACTTTAATGATTTATGTAAAATGAAGAATGGTCTGGTTATTGGAATTGATATCATGGATCGAAATAAAATGAAAATTAAAAATTGTGTTGTCTGTAAAGAAAGCAAACAAACGAGATAGCCATTTCCAAAAAGTTCAAGTCGTGCCGAAAATACTTTGGATTTGATACACTCGGGCTTAAACGGTCCAATGGAGAACCCTTCGATCGGTGGAGCCAGAGATATTTTAACCTTCGTAGACGATAATTCACGAAAAATATTTGTGTATTTTTTTCACCAAAAATCGAAAGTTTTGTTCCGATTTTTTGAATTCAAATCAATGGTTAAAAAACAACCCATAAAAATTAAAATTTTGTATGTAAATTCTCTAATAAGAGATGGGTATGTGTTAAAATTTGAAGAAAATCGGGCTAATTTTTAAAAAATTGACATGGACACCACGCGGGCCTCAGGGCCCGTTCACTCCAAAAACTTTACAAAAAATGTTGTCCATCGGAGATACAGAGGTGTATAAAATTTGAAGAAAATCTGGTTACTTTTTTGAAAATTTTTTATGAGCCCACGACCCCGGCCACCAAAATTTTTGCAAAAAATGTTTTCCATCGTGTATAAAATTTAAAATAAATCGGGTTATTTTTTTACCCAATGACCAATGACCCTGGGGCCCGGGGTCTCCGAAAATTTTACAAAAAGTGTTTTTCGTCGGAGATACATACGTGTGTAAAATTTGAAGAAAATCGGGTTAATTTTTTTTTTAATTTTGCGGCCCCACGACCCCGGGGTCCGGGATCTCCAAAATTTTTACAAAAAGTGTTGCCTATCGGAGATACACGCGTATATAAAATTTGAAGAAAATAGGGTTAATTTTTTTTTAAAAATTTATGGGGCCCCACGAGCCCGGGGTGTCCAAAATTTTTACAATAAGTGTTGTCTATCGAAGATACAAGCGTATATAAAATTTGAAGAAATTCGGGTTATTTTTTTAAAAAAAATTTAATAGAAAGTGTTGTCTCCGGAAATACACAGGTGTGCAAAATTTCAATAAAATCTGGCCATGGGAAGTGGGTTAAAAATTGATCGCAAGATTCCACGACGACCGAAAGACGTCCGACAGACGTGCAACGGGCAAGTGAAGTTAATATAGAGAATTTAAAAACAAACCTTTACGCTCAGATAATGGCACTGAGTACGTCAACAATGCGTTTAAAAATGTCCTAACAAAACGTGGAATTCAGCATCAAACAACGACAATTTATAGATACGATAGAACAGAATGGTGTTGTCGAACACGCAAATCGAAAATTGGTCGAAAAAGCCAAATGTATGTTATTTGACGCAAACATGGATGTGTCATTTTGGGCAGAAGCCCAAAATATATTTTAAACTGATCAGCAAGCGCAACATTGGACACAATGACTCCTAAAGAAGCATGGTCTGGTAAAAAGGTTGACATAAGTCATTTGCAGTTATATGGTACATCATTCAAAGCAAAAGAGACGTAAATGGGATAAAAAGGCAACTATAATGGTCTTCGTGGGTTTTCGTGAAGGTGTAAAAGGTTACAGATGTGCAAATCCTGAAACAAAGGAAGTTAAAGTGAGCCGTAATGTTATTTTCTTAAATGAAATTAAGAGTCAAAAGTTGACCAATTGGAACGGTGATGATAAAGTGAGGGAAGCTGAACAAAAGCATATCTCTAAAACTAAACAAGAGGATATCTCTGAACAAGACAATAGTTTTGATCAAGTGAGGGATATTGACTCAACAGTCATTCAAAACGATAGCAACCATCAACTTGTAACTAGTACTCCAAAATCAACAAATCGAATTTCCTTTTTGACTGACGATGATGATGACTCATTGAAAGTGGTAAAAGCTCAAATCAACTTGAAAATCATTATGACGCAACATATGTTCCTGAAAGGGAATTGCCTCAAAATAACAATTTAAGACGTTCATCACGAACACCAAAACTACTATCCACTATTCAAGAGGCCTTAAATTGTGATGATAAATTAAATTGGAAGTCAGCAACGGATGAAGAGATCAAATCATTAATTGACAATGGTACGTCCGATTTAAATGACTTGCCACCAAACCGACAATAAAATGCAAATGGATCTTCAAAATCAAACAAACTTGGAGGGAAATATTGTACGTCATAAAGCCCGACTCATTGCAAAAGGTTGTTCACATGTAATCATGTAAAATTTAAGATTTGGGTAGCAGTAAATCATGCATTATCTATGAACCAAATGGAGACATCTCATTGATCAAAAATCATACGTTTGGGAAGTGACCGAGAGATACTGTAACCCAGTCACATTACCAGTCGATATAAATCAAATATTATCAGTTAACATGTGCCCAAAAACTGAAGACGAAAAAATTGAAATGGCCAATATACCATATCAAGCTGCAGTATCATATTAAATTAACATAATAGCTCACAATTATGGGCTCAGTGCTAGAAGCAAACACATTGACATCAAATACCATCAAGTCCGTGAACAAATCGAGAAGGAAGTCATTCAAGTTTCATATGTTTCAATTGAAACAAACGCAGCTGATGTACTTACTAAAGGTGTAAACGGGCCAAAAACCAAATTGTGCTCAAAATTAATGGGGCTCGAATAATTTATGGTCAGAGTTATTGTTACTAACCACTAACTCTATGTTGAATAAACATAAACGTTTTTCTATCAAGCTAATTTGTACACAGATCTCTAAAATAACTCTAAAACCTTTCCATTATAAATTACTGAAGTTTTCTTTTCATTATTTTAGGAAAATTTTTAAAATTAAACCGTTTTAAAACATTCAAACTTATACAGGAAATGGAAAAGTCTCTAAAGTAATTTTTTAATACTCATATTCATTATATATGAGCAACATAAACATAAATTTATTCAGTTTTCTCTAATTTACAGGGTGCGGGAATCGAAGTGTTACTAAATCAAAAGACTGCAATTTCGTCATTAATGCATTTTTTTTAAATTCGAATTATTTTTAGAGAATGTAAAAAACGTTTAAATTTTTTTTTAAAAGACGTTACTGCTCGACTTAGCTATCTTTAGCGCGGATGATAGCGTCGAGTCTCTTAACAAAGGCATTGAATGCCGCACGAACGTAAAGATTTCATCAACTTGGTTTTTTTTGATAAAAACATTTTTACGGTTAAACCGTACCTAAATAAACAAAATAATCCTGTGTGTTTAGATGGTAAGTCCGGCAACTATTTGGATAACCGAGCTGCTCTTCGCAAACAAGCGCCGGCTTCTGAGAGGATTTGGGCAGCTGTAACTGCAAAGGTCGTTCCCAGCTAGTTTCTCAAAACAAAAATTTAATAAAGTTATTCATAAATGACGAAATTACAGCCTTTTAATTTAGTAACATTTCGATTGCCATATTTTCTCCCTCGATTTGAAGAGAAGCTGCAAAGCAGCAAAAAAAAATAACTCCGTGACATCCCAATGTCGAAACTAAATATTAACTTCATGGGGTTAAGGAAAAGGAGGAGGAGTGCATTCCACCTACGTGTTGTACGGCTGAGGAACGAATCTCTGAATTTAACTGTACGGCCGAAGAAGGGCTTGAGGGTAAATAGATGAGCATTTAGAGCGCTACGAGTATTGTGGCTGAATTCAAGAAGAGCACTGTTTTGTATTCTAACTAGCTGCTGCAATGTAGTTTTAGGGTGCACCATACCAGATATGACAATTGTACTCAGGTTTAGGGCGAATAAATGCCTTGCCGATAGTAGACAGATCAGAGGGAGTCAACGATTTCTTGCGCCGGGTTAGAAATCCTAAACATTTCGCATCATTTTTGTCGACGGTGAATATGTGGTCATTCCAATCAAGCTTGTCGTTAACGCACATGCCGAGAATTTTGAGTTTTTCAGTTTTCTCGATGCAAGTGCCATTCATGGATGATGGCATTTGTTTTCTCCCCATTTTATTATGCTGTCTAGGTCAGAACTTAACGTGCTTAACATACGTAGTTTTTTGAGTTATACTTGAAAGGTGGATGGACGTTCGTCAAACTTATATGAGAAGCTGTGTGTCGTCAGCGAAAGAATGAATTGGATTAGAAGTAATAGACATGAGATCATTAATAAAAAAACAACACAAAAAAATTTAAATTTTTCATGTAAATTCTCTTATAATCTAAAGTAGACTGAATTCCACAATTAATGCTGAAATATACAAACACATACGAAGCACTGCAACCCAACAACAAAACAACCCCAATTGTAAAGCAAGCAGCGCTGCTAATAGAGCACAGCGCACAACGCACACAGAACACATTCATTATATTAGTATGAAATGATCTGATGCCGCTATATGGGAATAAAATTTGTATGGGAGCCCCCCGACCCCACGGCCAGATCACTCTCAAATTTTAACACAAAGTATTGTCATGGGAAATACACATGTGTGCAAGTGTGTTAAACATTGATCACAAGATTCTGCCCACCAGCCAGCCAGCCAGCCACTAGCACGCGAAGTTAATATAGAGAATTTAAAAAATTAGAAAGAGTGTTGGGGAAAAAACAAAGCCCGTATTGCCATACTGTTTTTCTTTGTTTTGAGTTTTTTCTCTAACTGCTTGGTTTATTAAGGAGAGCCTAGAGACGATAATACATTGACGGAGTATTTATCACAACGAGAGGTAAGGAACAAGTCAAGAGTGTCCGCGGAATGATTTGCAAAATCAGGCATTCTTGTAGGCTCATTTATAAGCTGAGTAAGTTGATTAAACTCAGCGAATATCCTTCGTATTGTGTACATTGAAATCGCCGGCAATAACGATTTCAGTGTTATCACCATTTGCGATAATTCTTGCAATTGAATCAGAAGGTATATAAAACTCATTACGAGTTGAAATGTTAACATAGAGAATATCCCACTACAGGCACCCGTTATAATATAGAAATACTGAATAACAATATAAGATATTCACAGTATGTAATCATATAGTAAGAACAATGTAAATGCGATCCAACTTCATATCTTGTTTACCACTTTAACATTCAAGGCCAATCTTATCTCGCAATGCGAATTTTGTTAACATGTTTACCACTTTCAATTCAAGGTCAATATGATCAAAACACCAGATGGTCAATTACGACGAATATATTCAATACGCTTTTAGATATCCATTCAAAACATGATGGAACGAGAAAATATCCTTATCTCAACTGAGATCTAAGACAATAACATGTTTACTCCCTTAAGGACGTAAACAAGTTCAAAGTCCAAAACTATTTCACAACCAAAAACACAAGTTGGATCACATAGCAGAATAAGTATATAGAATTAAGTATAATCAGTATTATTCAACACTCATTGAGTATCGTTTAATATTCAGTCATTTTTGTTATAGTTAAAAAAAAATTCTATTGTGCGAGTGACGATGCACACCGCACACGCGCAATTTAAATTTATACTCGTTGAAACCCTTTTTTTAAAAAAGAACTTTTCTCTTTATTATTAATTTTCTTTTTTGTAAGTATAATCTTTATTTAAATTAAACAGAGGTAGCCGCTTGTCTTAAGTGAGGCTGCACTTCCAACTGTTATATATATATAATATTATTTAATTAAGACAATGGTAGCCGCTGTCTTAAGCGAGGCTGCACTACCAATTGCTTGATATATTATATTTAATTAAATCAATAGTAGCCGCTGTCTTTAGCAAGGCTGCACTACTTATTGATTGTACAGAGTTGAAGTTAAATCTAAAACTAAACTAGAAGTGTCAAAAGCTCTTCTTTATATAGTGACCAAGTGCCACCACTAAGGAGAATGAAATCTTATTCGGTTTACATAGTAAGTAATATTTTGTTTACATTATAAGTTGCGACCCAAGATAAATTGATGTGTTGCAAATCGTCTCAGAAGCTGCGTATTTTGCAACAACAACATATTGTTTAGTCTACGAGTAAGAATGTTTATATAATGATAGGAATGCTTAATGCTTAATGTATAGTTGGGTCGGAACTTATTTGACAACATTGTAGAATATTGTAGACTGTTGGGATAATGGGATAGAATGTTTAGATAAGAAGAAACTATAAAATTTAATGTGTGTTCAACATTGTAAGATATTGGGTTGATGCAATAACATTCTACAATGTTTAATTATTAATGGATTTAGCTCCAATATCTAATTCGCACGATGGCGGATAAGAGACAACTGAGACAAAGTTTATTGAAACTTTTCATACAAGTGTATTTCGGGCGACAACAATTTATATTATTATTTGGAGCCACTATAATTTTTTTTTAAAGTTTTCCCGGTTTTCTTTAAATTGTATACACATATGTATCTCCGATTGACAACACTTTCTGTAAAAATTTTAGTGACCCCGGGGTCGGTGGGCTCCCAAACTAATTTTTTAAAAAATTCACACGATTTTATTCAAACTTTGTGTATCCCCGATTAGAGAATTTACACGAAACATTTTAAATTTTTATGTCAAATTGCAGACGGAAAATAATAGAAACCACTTAAACCAAGAACTTCGTGGCGCCGTTATTGCTCTTCGTCAATGTGGAAAATCAAGTGGGGAAGTTGGTTGCATTTATAATATTGTTACGAAAAGTAGTTGGTAGCGCATACGAGTATAATAGAATTCAAATCCTAAAATAAATCCCAATGTAAATACTGCATACTAAAAATTAGCACTTTTATGTAGCATACTTTTAGGCTGTAAGAATTTAGATTATTTGAAATTCGAAATGTAACCGCCTACAAGTTTGAATAATTGTGTACTGTTCAAAAATGTAGTCAAAACGGTTTGTGCGGTTTGCCCGAGTTTTGTAAAAGAACATGATTGAACATGAAGTCTATTTTTAGAAGATGACTCATTACGTATCGTTAGTTGTAAATAGGCGTTCACTGCAAAGAATTCATTATTTATTTGGAATTCAACCAGTCAAGTTGTAAAAGTTCTTGAAAAGTAATAAAGCTACAACCTAAGATAATTATAGTGAAGTACTAGTATCATAAGTGTTTTTGTGTACTGTGAAAAGTTATCACCCATATAAATTGTGAACTTGAATTATTTTAACTGTTTGTATATTATAGTCGTTATGTTTAAATTAATAAACTTGTGCTGTGTTTTATTTGCAAAATCCTTTACGAACTCAAAAGCCTGAATTTCGTAACAATTGGTATAACAATTGGGATTTTGCAAATCGGAAGACATTAAAATTTTGCAAATCGTGTAAATTGAGAGACAATAAATTATTGCATTGAGAGATAAATTTTACAAATCGTTGAACAATAAATTTATTGGTGATTTTTTAACCTTGAGACAGTAAACAAATTGAGTGAACTTTACAAACCGATAAACATTAAATAATAAAATGGAAAGTGCAGTGAACATTAAATCCCATATTTCCCAGGAGCTTAAGGAAGAGCTTGGAAGGCGAGGTCTAAGTACTGCGGGTTATAAAAAAGAGTTATTTTTCCGATTGCAACAAGTCGTTAAAGGGGAAAAACAGCAAGCTGGTGAAGTTTTTTCCATTGAGACGGAGTTAGTGGATCGAAAATCGTCCACTTCGGAAGAAAAGGGTGGTGTGCCAAACATGGACAAGTTTTAATGCAATAAATGAATAGCAAATTTGACCAGGAGAGAGAGCAAATGCAGCGGCAAAGTGAACAATCGCAGCAACAGAGTCAGGAGAATAAACAGATGAATCTAGAATTGAGTTCCAAATTTAACAGCAAAGTCAAGGTCTGAAGTTAAACCAGCAAAGCGAAAAGTTAAATAAAAACAACCCATAAAAATTAAAATTTTTCTTGTAAATTCTCTAATCGGTGATACACACACACACACACACACACACACACACACACACACACTGCGTGCTCGTTTTGTGGCAAAATCATCCACCAAATGACGCAGCGGCAGCGAACAGCGCTGCACACAAAGCACAGAGCTCAGACTTTGCCGTGATCTGATGCGATATAGCGATATTTAAAGATTGTATCTTGGGGTCCCCAAGGGGCCGATCGCTCCAAATTTTTACAAAAAGTGTTTTCCATCGAAGACACACATGTGTACAAAATTTAAAGAAAATTGGGTAAATTTTGTAAAATATTTGTATGGGAGCCCCCGAACCCGAGGTCCGAGGGGCCTCAAATTTTAATAGAAAGTATTGTCACCGGAAATATGTGTGCATAATTTCAATAAAATCGGGCTATGGGAAGTGGGTTAAAAATTTATCAGAAAATCTGACCAGCCAGCCAGCCAGCCAGCCACGTGCACGCGAAGTTAATATAGAGAATTTAAAAAAGATCAGATCAATAAAATCAGCAGCAGATCGAAGAACTAAAGAAAGAATTGGATCAGCAAAATCAGCAGTTAAATTCCAAACTGACCGTTAAGTTTGAACAGCAAATTCAACAAATGCAAAAACAAAACCATGAACTGAAGCAGGAATTAACTCATTTTTATTTACCAAAATTATTTTCTTTTATACTTAAATTACTTAAATCAAAGTACATGCAAAAAGGGGTTTAATTTGTAAATAACTAGGTTTAAACTAAAGTGCTAAATTAACAAAGAGGCGTATGTAGGTAATATTAAAAGTGTGTAATTGACATAAAGTGCATTTGTAGATCAGTATTGCATTATTGCTAAAGTGATTAATTAACAATAAAATATGTGTAATACATAAAGTGCATAGAGAAATGCAGAATTGGGTCATTGTTTACGATAAGTTTGTTGCTATTGCCACAGCCGATAATGCGATTCGCGGTATTATGCAAAGTAATGCATAATTGCTTAATTCGCATATCGTAATATTCAACAGGAATTTTGAAGTCTCCTGCGTTCGATGGTGAGACAGCATTTGAAATTTTCAAAGTCCAGTTTGGAGCTACGGTACAACATAATGGATGGGGTGCGAAAGAACAGCTAAATTCTTTGATCCTAGCGTTGAGGGGCCAAGCGGCTGATGTATTACAAATGATTCCAAATGCTGAGATGAGTTCCGGAAGAATTTTGAAAGAGTTGAACTTACGTTATGGACAGTCTCACAAACAGGAGCTAAGCAAAATACAGCTCCAGATGAAGAAACAACAGCGAGAAGAACGCCTTCAAGAATTAGAACCTGAAATAACTAAGTTAGCACGACAAGCCTATTGTGGAGTTCCGGTTGGTATCTTGGACGGACTGGCAGTGGATGCGTTCATCAATGTTATTCGAGATGAACAGTTGAAGTTTCATTTGAGAACAACATCGAAAGGAAAAAGAATGAATCAAGTTTGGCATCGGCTTTGGAGTATGAGGCAGCTAAAGCCAGTGTGTCTTCGAATTTTGTTGGCCTACGCAACATAGAAACGGAGGACGTCGCACAAACAGAAGCTCTGGTTGGAGAGAAGATCCAAAAATCAACCACTGGTAGCTTTCAAAACGAGAGAAGTAGCAGATTCGATTCTTCATTAAGGTGTTTTAGATGTCAGAAACCTGGACATTTCATTCGGGAATGCAAGGAGCTGAGCGCTGGAAACATGATGAGACAGCCTGCGAATGGTGTCAATAATCCGGAAAGATTACGGCGAATCTTTTTGAAGAAGGTGGAGCGATCGTCTTGTACCAGCTTTGCAGGGCAAAGGCTGAAGAAGACAGGGAATATCCCAGGGTCACAATACGCAGTACAAATCTTGGCAGCGATTGCAACAGTTTGGTTGTTAATGGCATGTTCGAGAGAAGGCCTTGCGATTTTATTCTAGACACAGGAGTTTCCAGATTAATTGTGAGTCCTGAAATGGTGTCTGGAGAGCAAGTAAACAGAGTGCATCACTACAAGTTGAGGACAGCTACAGGAGAGGCTGCAGCAGTTAAGGGTGAATGTTTCCTTGCAGTCTGGAGGATTAAGGTTTCGATATAGGTCTATTGTTGCCCGAGTAGAAGAGGAATGCATATTGGGTCTGGACTTTATGATGGCGCCCCAGATGTCACTTGATGTGAGAAAGCAAGTACTGAGATGGCGTAATGTGGAAGCTCCGCTCAGCATGACCGGCAATCACAATGGTGGATCATTTGACAAGAGAGCACCTTAGGGAAGAACAAGAGCAGGACGATTCAATTGGTCCAGTACTTCGATTGATGGAGCAAGGTGAACTTGCCGCAGTGGCACGAAATTGAAACAGCAAGTCAACAATAAAAAACAACCCATAAAAATTAAAATTTTTCATCTAAATTCTCTAATCGCAGAAATTGATATGGGAGCCCCTCGATACTGGGCCATTTTTTAAATTCTCTATATTAACTTCACTTGCCCGTGGGTCGTCGGTCGGTCGGTCGTCTGTCGTGGATTCTTGCGATCAATTTTTAACCCATGGCCCGATTTTATTGAAATTTTGCACACATGTGTATTTCCGGAGACAACACTTTCTATTAAATTTTGAGGTCCCTCGGGCTGCGGGGTCGGGGGGCTCCCAAACAAAAATTTTAAAAAATTTACCCGATTTTCTTCAAATTTTACACACATGTGTATACCCAATAAACAATACTTTTTCGAAAATTTGGTAGTGATCGGGTCCCGGGTTCGGCCGCAAGGCCCTTATACATTTTTTAAATATCTGTACTGGCATCAGATATTCGTCGCCCTTTATGGACTGTGTGCGGTGTGTGCTGCGCAGTCGGCTGCGCTGCATGGTTTTGGTGGTGGTGGAGAGAGAGAGAGAAATCTTAGCGCACGCACAAATGAAACGAGACATACATGTTTTATGCTTACTTCAACTTACATTTTTATTTACTGAATTGTATTTTTATTGATGTCGTTTTTTTTGTTGTCGATATCAACTTACAGATAGAACAACAAGTTTTCACAATATTCTGTCATTTGGCGTTTTCATAAATTAGTTCGGAGCAGTCAAAGAGTTCTCAAGATAAATGTTCGTGTTTCTTATTTGCTCAGAGTATGAGCGTGCTCTAAGTGCTCAGAATAAAATGATCTGAGCTTTTTCAATTTTAACATCTGATGTCAAATGTTTGTTTCGATGATTTTCTTCTACAATAAATAAAAAACAACCCATAAAAATTAAAATTTTTCATCTAAATTCTCTAATCGCAGAAATTGATATGGGAGCCCCTCGATCCTGGGCCATTTTTTTTATTGTAGAAGAAAATCATCGAAACAAACATTTGACATCAGATGTTAAAATTGAAAAAGCTCAGATCATTTTATTCTGAGCACTTAGAGCACGCTCATACTCTGAGCAAATAAGAAACACGAACATTTATCTTGAGAACTCTTTGACTGCTCTGAACTAATTTATGAAAACGCCAAATGACAGAATATTGTGAAAACTTGTTGTTCTATCTGTAAGTTGATATCGACAACAAAAAAAACGACATCAATAAAAATACAATTCAGTAAATAAAAATGTAAGTTGAAGTAAGCATAAAACATGTATGTCTCGTTTCATTTGCTGGGTTCATTTGTGCGTGCGCTAAGATTTCTCTCTCTCTCTCTCTCCACCACCACCAAAACCATGCAGCGCAGCCGACTGCGCAGCACACACCGCACACAGTCCATAAAGGGCGACGAATATCTGATGCCAGTACAGATATTTAAAAAATGTATAAGGGCCTTGCGGCCGAACCCGGGACCCGATCACTACCAAATTTTCGAAAAAGTATTGTTTATTGGGTATACACATGTGTGTAAAATTTGAAGAAAATCGGGTAAATTTTTTAAAATTTTTGTTTGGGAGCCCCCCGACCCCGCAGCCCGAGGGGCCTCAAAATTTAATAGAAAGTGTTGTCTCCGGAAATACACATGTGTGCAAAATTTCAATAAAATCGGGCCATGGGAAGTGGGTTAAAAATTGATCGCAAGAATCCACGACAGACGACCGACCGACGACCGACCGACGACCGACGACCCACGGGCAAGTGAAGTTAATATAGAGAATTTAAAAAACAACCCATAAAAATTAAAATTTTTCATCTAAATTCTCTAATCGCAGAAATTGATATGGGAGCCCCTCGATCCTGGGCCATTTTTTTTTTATTGTAGAAGAAAATCATCGAAACAAACATTTGACATCAGATGTTAAAATTGAAAAAGCTCAGATCATTTTATTCTGAGCACTTAGAGCACGCTCATACTCTGAGCAAATAAGAAACACGAACATTTATCTTGAGAACTCTTTGACTGCTCCGAACTAATTTATGAAAACGCCAAATGACAGAATATTGTGAAAACTTGTTGTTCTATCTGTAAGTTGATATCGACAACAAAAAAAACGACATCAATAAAAATACAATTCAGTATATAATAAAAATGTAAGTTGAAGTAAGCATAAAACATTTATGTCTCGTTTCATTTGCTGGGTTCATTTGTGCGTGCGCTAAGAATTCTCTCTCTCTCTCCAACACCACCAAAACCATGCAGCGCAGCCGACTGCGCAGCACACACCGCACACAGTCCATAAAGGGCGACGAATATCTGATGCCAGTACAGATATTTAAAAAATGTATAAGGGCCTTGCGGCCGAACCCGGGACCCGATCACTACCAAATTTTCGAAAAAGTATTGTTTATTGGGTATACACATGTGTGTAAAATTTGAAGAAAATCGAGTAAATTTTTTAAAATTTTTGTTTGGGAGCCCCCCGACCCCGCAGCCCGATGGGCCTCAAAATTTAATAGAAAGTGTTGTCTCCGGAAATACGCAAGTGTGCAAAATTTCAATAAAATCGGGCCATGGGAAGTGGGTTAAAAATTGATCGCAAGAATCCACGACAGACGACCGACCGACGACCGACCGACGACCGACCGACGACCCACGGGCAAGTGAAGTTAATATAGAGAATTTAAAAATGTAAGTTGAAGTAAGCATAAAACATGTATGTCTCGTTTCATTTGTGCGTGCGCTAAGATTTCTCTCTCTCTCTCCACCACCACCAAAACCATGCAGCGCAGCCGACTGCGCAGCACACACCGCACACAGTCCATAAAGGGCGACGAATATCTGATGCCAGTACAGATATTTAAAAAATGTATAAGGGCCTTGCGGCCGAACCCGGGACCCGATCACTACCAAATTTTCGAAAAAGTATTGTTTATTGGGTATACACATGTGTGTAAAATTTGAAGAAAATCGGGTAAATTTTTTAAAATTTTTGTTTGGGAGCCCCCCGACCCCGCAGCCCGAGGGGCCTCAAAATTTAATAGAAAGTGTTGTCTCCGGAAATACACATGTGTGCAAAATTTCAATAAAATCGGGCCATGGGAAGTGGGTTAAAAATTGATCGCAAGAATCCACGACAGACGACCGACCGACGACCGACCGACGACCGACCGACGACCGACGACCCACGGGCAAGTGAAGTTAATATAGAGAATTTAAAAAGTTACTGGGCTCAATGGCAGTCATTGAGATTCTAAAATGGACTACTAGTAAGGCAATGGAAATCTGCCGATGGTCGGTATTACAAATCAAAGGTAGTGTTACCAACAAATTTGGTGAACAAGGTTATTCACGATACACACAGTGGAGCACCAGGCGAACATTTGGGAATTTAGAGGACATTAGATGAAGTGAGAAGTCGATTCTTTTGGGTCAATTGCCGCAGAGATGTTGAAAACTGGTGCCGAACGTGTGCGAAATGTGCTGCAAGAAGAGAACTGCAACAAACAGCTAGATGCATCGATACAAAGTTGTAGCGCCAATGGTTGGGCAAGATGCAAGGAATTCCCATCGAATACCAATAGTGATCAATGTCCAAAGAACAGTTAAGAACAACGTCGTGAATGGTAACGAAGGGATGAAAACACGGAATCACCTGCGTGCGAACTATGAAAAATTTCGGGAAGGAGATTTCGTTTGGCTATATAATTCCAAGACAAAGTTGGGAAGATCCCTACAAGAGAAACAACGACGCAGTATATCAAATTTAACAAAACTCCTGATGTCTAAAGGAAGTTGTCTGCATCAACGGATTTGCAAGGTACAACAACAGAAGGAGTGCTGAATCTGTTCGGGACGAACAGAATTAAGGGGGGGAGGTGGTAATGTTACGAAAAGTAGTTAGTAGCGCATACGAGTATAATAGAATTCAAATCCTAAAATAAATCCCAATGTAAATACTGCATACTAAAAATAAGTACTTTTATGTAGCATACTTTTAGGATGTAAGACTGTAGATTATTTGAAATTTTAAATTTAACCACCTGCAAGTTTGAATAATTGTGTACTGTTCAAAAATGTAGTCAAAACAGTTTGCCCCGTTTTTGTAAAAGAACACGATTGAACATGTAGTCTCTTTTTAGGAGATGACTCATTACGTATAAGTACCGTTAGTTGTAAATAAGGGTATACGGCTACAATTTTATGGTATTTTCTCGATATTTCTGTCTACAATATTGGAAGTTTCTGGAAGCTTTTCAATGAGTATAAAAGGTAGCGTTCACTGCAAAGAATTCATTAGTTATTTGGAATTCAACCAGTCAAGTTGTAAAAGTTCTTGAAAAGTGAAAAAGCTACAACCTAAGAGAATTATTTTGAAGTACTAGTATCATAAGTGTACTATGAAAAGCAACCACCAATATAAATTGTGAACTTGAGTTATTTTAACTGTTTGTTGTTATTTTTAAATTAATAAACTTGTGTTGTGTTTTATTTGCAAAATCCTTTACGAACTCGAAAGCCTAAATTTCGTAACAATATATTGGTATTTCTAAATAATATAACAAATGCAAATGTAATAAACTACTGTATCCCGTTGGATAAATAAGCATAATCATATAAATTCAATTGAAAGGGCTGTCTAGTCCTGGGGCCCTTCAAAAATTATCTCATTCCGAACAGAATACCATTGTAAATGTAATCCAGCACCCAGTTAGCACAGACACACGAAATTATGAAATCAATAATAAAACCGTTAGCAGGATCTGAAAAAAATTATTTGTCGCATTCATACCAGCAGCAATAATAAAACTGACCTACAAGACATGTTATTAAAGTTATCGTTTGCAGAAACTCATCGAAATAAAGATTTCAGCAGCTTTTTATTCTCAGACGAATCAGTATTTCAGTCGGATCCTGACCTTTTGGTTCCGTTTATACCACCCAAAAAACTCAAGAATTAGCCAAAAGTGTCAAAAGTGACGAATTATGTCCAGTACAGTCACTTTAGGGGTTGAACCTCGGAATGAAAGATAAGAAGCTGGGAATTTGTACAAACCTTTATTCCTATACTTAAAATTGTATTTGCATTTTGCAATTGCAGCGCATTAAATTCTCTACATATTTTGTTTCAAGCAAATTTTGATATGTTTAACCGTTTTTGAAATAGACCGCGAAGAGGGCGGAGCGCTCAGCCATACATGTCATAGCATAGGGTCAATCATGAATCCCACTTTATAACATCGTTTATAAACTCAATTAGTTATTAAATTCTCTATATTAACTTCACTTGCCCGTGGGTCGTCGGTCGGTCGTCGGTCGGTTGTCGGTCGGTCGTCGGTCGGTCGTCGGTCGGTCGTCTGTCGTGGATTCTTGCGATCAATTTTTAACCCACTTCCCATGTCCCGATTTTATTGAAATTTTGCACACATGCATATTTCCGAAGACAACACTTTCTATTAAATTTTGAGGCCCCTCGGGCTGCGGGGTCGGGGGGCTCCCAAACAAAAATTTTAAAAAATTTACCCGATTTTCTTCAAATTTTACACACATGTGTATACCCAATAAACAATACTTTTTCCAAAATTTGGTAGTGATCGGGTCCCGGGTTCGGCCGCAAGGCCCTTATACATTTTTTAAATATCTATACTGGCATCAGATATTCGTCGCCCTTTATGGACTTTGTGCGGTGTGTGCTGCGCAGTCGGCTGCGCTGCATGGTTTTGTTGGTGGTGGAGAGAGAGAGAGAGAAATCTTAGCGCACGCACAAATGAACCCAGCAAATGAAACGAGACATACATGTTTTATGCTTACTTCAACTTACATTTTTATTATATACTGAATTGTATTTTTATTGATGTCGTTTTTTTTTTGTTGTCGATATCAACTTACTGATAGAACAACAAGTTTTCACAATATTCTGTCATTTGGCGTTTTCATAAATTCGTTCAGAGCAGTCAAAGAGTTCTCAAGATAAATGTTCGTGTTTCTTATTTGCTCAGAGTATGAGCGTGCTCTAAGTGCTCAGAATAAAATGATCTGAGCTTTTTCAATTTTAACATCTGATGTCAAATGTTTGTTTCGATGATTTTCTCCTACAATAAAAAAAAATGGCCCAGGATCGAGGGGCTCCCATATCAATTTCTGCGATTAGAGAATTTAGATGAAAAATTTTAATTTTTATGGGTTGTTTTTTTTTTCTTAACTATTTAATATACGATGTTTATAAATAAACTAGCGAGTCGCCCTTGCTTTGCACAGGTAGCACTAATTATCTATTGCTAGATGACTTCTGGTGGATTATTCGTCTACATCTCCGGTTGCTTAAATCACTCCGCTCGCGGGTGAGAGTTGTATAGAAGCCCCCCAACCCTATCACCGGTTACCAGTTGTATGGAAGCTTCCCGACCCCATCCCCGGTTGCTTAAATCCCTAAATCACTCCGATTGTTCCGCTCGCGGGTGAGAATTGTATAGAGCCCCGACGCCATGTTCTGACCTCTTTCAAATTTTTACAAAAAGTGTTGCCCATTGGATTTACACATGTGTTTACAATTTAAAGAAAATCGGGTACATTTTTTTTAATTATGGGAGCCCACAACCCCGGGAACCCATACAAATAAAAATACAAAAATAATCATAGAAACCTTGTCCTTATAAAAACGAACGCAATAATAAAAAAACAACCCATAAAAATTAAAATTTTTCGTGTATATTCTCTAATTGATACAAAGTGCAAAGGGAGCCCCTTATCCTGATCACTCCAAAATTTTTGCAAAAAGTGTTTCCATCGGAGATATCTATACATATACAGATTACATTATATAGAAGCTCCTCGGCCTTGGGGCCACTTCAAAATTTTTACAAAAAACGTTGTCCATATAGGATTAAACATGTGTGTACAGAATTTGAAGAAAATCGGGTAAATTTTTAAAAATTTTAATGGGGCCTTCCGGCACGCCAAAATTTTTACAAAAAGTGTTGTCCGTCAGAGATACACTTGCGTATACAATTTTAAGGAAATCAGGTACTATTTTTTATAAAATTTGTATGGGTGCCACCCGACCCCGGGGCCTGATCACTTCCAAATGTTTACAAAAAGTGTTGTCCGTCGGAGATACACTCGCGTATACAATTTTAGAACAATCGGCAACTTTTTTTAAAAAATTTGTATGGGTGCCCCACAACCCCGGGGCCGATCACTTCCAAATATTTTAAAAAAGTGGTGTCCATCGGAGATACACATATGTATAAAAGTTGAAGAAAATCAGGTATTTTTTTTTTTAAATTTTGCGGCCCCGCGGCCAGAGGGGCTCCAAATTTTAATAGAAAGTGTTGTCATGGGAGATACACATGTGTGCAAAATTTGAATAAAATCGGGCTTTAGGAAGTGGGTTAAAAATTGATCACAAGATTTGGTGTGCCAGCCAATCAGCCAGCGAGCCAGCCACGGGCACGCGAAGTTAATACAGAGAATTTAAAATTCAGCCAAATCGCTCAAGCCGTTCTCAAGTGATGATCTTTCAAACATGTGGCAATTCATTTTTATATATATAGATAAGTACCTCAAATACTCATTGAATAATACTTAGATAAATTAAAAAAATGGAATAAAATAAAATGAATTGCTATTATTTGTGAAGGAGCTGGAAGGACAAAGCTAATAATCTGGACAAAATAATTTTTTTCAGCGTGCGTGTGTTTGTCACTTTGGTCACTCAGATTAAGATATTTTATTTAACATTTAAGAAATATACAATTTTGACTTAAAACTAAACTTATAACTATTATTAATAAGTGTCGGCTCAACAATAGGGGCCCGACGTATTTACATTGTCTTTTATTCGCATTGCTTATAATTAAACAATATTTTTGACTACAAACACTTTGTTCACTCGTATATCCCGACCTATACCAGTCATAATTTGATGGGACCTGTTTTAAAACAATTGGTTAGCGCTTGGCTTTTTTTCTATTTATAGGGGTAGTTTAAGAAGGAAAAGTTTTAAAAAAGGGTTTTTCGTGAAACAAAAAGCTTTTTAAGTCTTTAGACTGAATTACAACTGTCCATATGGCGAGCTGAGAAGCCGTATTATTAGGAGTATTTTATATGTACATTAAAAATTCCATAAAAATATGTTGCTAAATGTCAGTTTCCATAAATAACAAGAAAAAACCCTTTCATTTTTTTTGTTCATATAAAGGGTGGGTAATTTAAAAGTTTGTTTTTAAGAACGCTATAAAATTAGTATACATCTTCTATCTTTCCTTTACGCCGCCGGGGAGCATTGGGGTTCTACAAACGCCCGCCAAGGAACTCGATTTAACGCCTGAGGTTTCAACAGACGCCACTCGGTCCCCTGGGATCTTGCTTCCTCTTCTATTGTCCTTTTCAATGTCTTGCTAGGACAGCCAACTCGACGGCATCCTTGTGGATTCCAATCGAGCGCTAGTTTCGTAATATCGTCCGCTGGCTTCCTGCTGCGTTACTCTCTGCAAGTCTTGATTGGTGATAGTGTCCGGCCATCTTATTATCAGTATCCTCATTAAGCACTTGTTGACGAAGACTTGGAGGCGCGTCGCAATTGACTCTGTGACTTTCCACGTTTCGCAGCCATACAAGAGTACTGAGAGAACGTTAGATCTGAAAATCGTTAGATTCCGAGAGATTTGCGAGGAGTTCCAGATATTATTTAGCATACTATAGAAGTGTCGCGAATTGTTTACACGAGAACACCATAGCTAGACAAAATCTGCCAAATCCTGTTTCGGCCTACGCTATCAAAAGCGCGTTTAAAATCTACAAAAACCATATACAGAGGAGAGCGATACGCAACTGACTGTTTAATGATTATACGCAGGGTGTTAATTTGATCAGTACAAGAACGGTTCGGGCGAAATCCAGCTTGTTCATTTCTCAAAATTGGCTCTAACGCATTCCGTAAGCGCCTAGCTATTATAGAGGAGATCACTTAGTTTATAGTGTTTAGCAGGGTAATTACTCTCCAGTTTTCGCAATTGCTCAAACCACCTTTCTTGGGGAGTTTAACTATTAAGCTCTCTTTTAACGACGATGGAATGGATTCAGATTCCCAAATATATAATATTGATATATCGCATGCAATGTTCGCGTAGTTAACTCGACGTCGGCTTGAAGGAGTTCTGCGTAGATGTTGTCATTGCTTTGCTGAATTGTTGTCCTTATCTCATCCAACGAAGGAGTGTAGCGACGCTGATGTTAAGTAGCCTATTAAGGTGCATATGTGGGTTGATGGACGTGTCTGGCGAAGTACAATTTAAAACATTCTTAAAATGTTCTGTCCAGCGGGTTAATTGTTGTTCCTCCATAAGGATCAAAGAGCCGTTTATTGCCTTAACAGGGTAGTTGATGTGGTTTTTCTTGTTGGCGAGCTTACGAGCGAGTTGGTAGACTGTGCTATATTGTCTGCTATCAGCGGCTTGCTGTACTTGTGTTGCGATGTCGCTTAGCCATGCTCGTTTGTCGTTCCTAGCTGAACGGCCAACTTGCCGGTCGCTTCGCTCAGCACCCAAAGCCGCGTTTAACTCTGCTTTGATTGATTAACGTTCACGAATGGTGTTCCATGTGCTATCTGATATTCTTTTCTAGTTTTGTCGGAATAACATAAAATGGATAAGACTGCTTTCGTATACGCATTTACTGTTTTCTCCCATTTAGACTCTAGGGTTTGGGGCTGTATCTCAGAGAGAGACTGTTGTATGCGGGATACATATTGCAGTGTTACATCTGGGTCTTTCAGTGCTGCTACAGCTGGCTTTCTCGTTGTTTGACTTCGTGTGGTTGAGTGGACCCTGAGCTTCAATCGCACACTGCCAAGCACAAGATGGTGGTCGCTGTATAAGTCGGCTGCTCTTCGGGTTCTAACGTCCAGCAACGATGATCGCCAATTGCGGCTTATAGCGATGTGATCAATCTGGTTGTTGTACATGTGATCAGGAGAGGTCCAGGTGGCTTTGTGGATGTTTTTGTGAGGAAAAATCGTGCCTCCAATGATTAGGTTGCGATCAAAACATAGATCAGCAAACCTTTCACCGTTGTTAATCAAGAACCAAGTGCGTATTTTCCCATTACATGTTCCCAATCACTGTTTTCGCTGCCTACCTTTGCGTTAAGGTCACCCATCAAAATAACGATGTCACTCTTCGGTAGTTGATCTAATGAATTATTTAGACGCAAGTAAAACGTGTCTTTTTCTTCTGGGGTGGCTTGTTCCGTTGGTGCGTAAACTTGAACAAACAGGACCTGTCGAACAGCCGATTTAAATCTTGCATTTTCGATACGTATCCGAGGCTTGTATTCGTTTCAAGAATCAATAAATTCAGTTGAGTGGTGATTGGCCAACCGCAACCTAGGTTGACATGAAGCGCCGCCGACCGACCTTCTTATTTAGCCCCGACCCAAGCGTTCCAGTATACATCAATATTTGTTTATTTTGGAGTCTCCAATAGAAAAAAGTTCATCGGCGTTAAATCGGAGCTCCGTGCAAGCCAATTGACATCTCCAAAACGGCTGCCGAATTTGGCGCGAAAGAGATCGATTGTCAGTCGGCTTGTATGACGCCATCTTGTTGAAATCAAAGGTCGTCCACAGTCATGGCGTCGATTTGAGGCCATAAAAAGTTGGTCAGCTGGCTCTGTAACTATCGCCATTGACGGTAACGGCGTTTCCCCAGCGGAGTTTTTGGAGGAAAATGGGCACCCACTCCAAAATCTAAACATAACTGTCGCTCTGGGCGGATGCATTTGCTTCCCTACGATTACGTGTGGCTGTTCCGAATCCCAAATCTGGCAGTTCTGCTCTTGTTTAGATAGCTGCCAAGATGGAAATGCACGTTGTCAGAAAAACGATTTTTCGGCCAAAATGGACGTCATTATCAAGCTGGTCTATAGCCCACGCAGAGAACTGATATCGAAGTAGATGGTCATTTGCTTTCAACTCCTGAGTCATCTGAACCTAGAAGCGAATAATCCGAGGTCTTTATGCAGTATTCTGCTCAGGCTGGTGCGACAATGGCCACTTACTGCGATTGGCGTCGAGTTGAGGTCGATGGATTCTGTTGTTGTGGCAACTATTTAGATTCGTATTGGTTGGGTTGTGGTATTTAGGTAGCAATCCAGGCCCAGAAATGCGGCTGCTTCGACGGGGTGTGTGCATAGTGATAGCGGTGTGAGTGACGTCGGATGGGACGGCAGCTGAATAGATTAGAGGTGTTATGTGGTGACGCACCGCATCAATGATTCTGTCACGTAAGCGGTGAGTGTAACGATTCTGTTATCCAAAAACAGATCTTTCTCACGAACTTTTTTCAGAAATTTCACAACAGCGGTTCCGCTTGGCGCTCTTTCACGACCCATATTTCTTTTCAAAATTCGCACGGATACACAACACTAACATTGAAAATAAGTTTTCAATATTTCGAAACGCTCTTCAAGCGAAAACATGATTGTTTCGTGCCGCGGAATATCAGACTGAAGAGCGGTCAAAAATTCTAGAAAATTGTTTAAAAACAAACCAGTAGATTGCCCACCCTGTAGATATCAGGCGTATGATGACACTTATCATTTATAGATGTACGATACATTTTATTTAAATTTGTGTTAAATTGATGAATAAATTTAACAACCAAACAAGCGCCTCTTTCGATGTTACTCGAACTTGAGTCTCTCTGCGAAAACTACAACTACATTCTTTATCATACAGCAGGCATCTATACGCAGATCAGTAAATATCATTGTATTATTTCACTGGAAATACTAATATGTAACTGCATATTACATACATATAATCGAGATACAGTTCTTTCTCGAAAAGCTTGCGTATTTATACCGCTTACAATATCTTCTGAAGTGTGTTTATGTTAGTATGTACTTAATGAACTCAATTTAGTTATAAGTATTCTCGTCACTCTGATCTTCCAATGTCAAAACAATGTTGCTGCAGCAAGCCGATCATAGGATAGAAATACTGTCCAATTAAAAAGGTATTAACGTTCAATCGGTTTCGCATTCAGTCTTCCGTCGTTTTCGAAACAGAATCAACTTAACTGTCCGTTATAGCCATCTCGGTCAGAATTATTGTTAGTAAGCCAGTTAATAACGCATATCGCCTTTACCTGTAAGAGCTGCTCGTATTATATTTGTTGTTATATTTTTATCAATTGTGATTAAATTAAAACTACAAATACTTGCTCTTTCCATCGCGCTTAAAAGTATATAAAGTACGAGTACGAGTATATGCGTGGTTGAACAGAGCGCAATGATCTTGTCAGAAAGCTGTTTTGGAGTGTTTACTAATTTTATTATTGTGCAACATGTAAGTCTGTGAATTTCATTGTTTATACCAAGTCGAACTTAAGCCATTCAAGTAGACCTAATGTTTTTTGACTTTTAGCAATAATATATAGCTAAGCTATATTTTAGGCTTACTTCAATTACTAATTGGAAAACTACAATGAATTTGAATTTAAACAATAAACCTACTACTGACCAGTCAAGCTCAATTCAAGAAAAAGGAGCTTCGATCTATGTAGCCGAATCGCCATCATCAATTAAGAATATTGAGAAAAAAAATTACATTGCAAGTCAAAACGAAATTACCAAAATAAAAGACTCCAATCAAAGCAATTTACAATCAGTGAGAGGAATAACAACAACACCAACAACAAACGCTGCAAAAAGTAAAAGTAATGATGTCGTCTCTCGCAATGGCCGCAGCAATGGAAATGGTTTAGATGATGGTGAATCCTATATTAAGCGATCGGAAGCTTCAGGAAACTCGCTGCCGGTAGATTCCGCAGAGGTAAAAGGGAACGAAAACCGTTTTGGGTGCTCGCATTATAAGCGCCGAGCCATGTTTGTTGTAAGTAGATAAATTGCAATTACATAATTACAAAATTAGTTAAAGACTTGATTTAAATTTTTAAATTCTTTATATTAACTTTGGGGCCCGTGTGTATATGTGCTTGTAGCCAAATCTTGTCATAAATTTTTAATCCACTTTATAAAGCCATATCGGGCTTATAAATGAAAAAAAATTTAAAAATAAAACCGATTAGAGAATTTACATGTAAAATTTTAAAATACTCTGTAACTCCGCATCGGTATGGTTCTGTCTGTCGTTCGTTCGTGGTGAAATCTTGCGATCAATTTTTAACCCATTTCCCAAAGCCCGATTTTATTGAAACTTTGCACACATGTGCATTTCCGGTGACAACACTTTCTATTAATATTTGGTATTGATTGGACCCCGGCGCCGTGGGCTCTATTACACAAAAAAAATTAAATCATGCCATATACCGGCATCAAATCACGTCCTACCAAAATGACTGTGCGCTGTGTGCAGTGTTGATTTTCGACTAGGGGTTGTTTTTATTTTTAACCAGTTTACCTTTGGTTCTTAGAGAATTTACAATACAATTTTAATTTATATGGGTTGTTTTTTTGAATTCTTAAATTCGTTGTCGGTGGCTCCCATAAAATTTTTTTAAAAAATATACCCGATTTTCTTCAAATTTATTATTATTGTCTCCGATGGACAGCACTTTTTGTAAAAATTTGGAAGTGAACGGGCTACAGCTCCTATATAATTTTTTTAAAAATTAAGAAGTCATGTATTTCGAAGATTAGTTAATTGAAGCTTAAATTATCAAAATTTGATAACGGTTTTGATCAAAAAATTTGATTATATTCTGAGCTATACCGAGATAATCAATCGTGTCCGTAGGCGCCAATGGAATCGAGACTCTAAGGAAAGCCATAACTATTTTCTTATTATGAACGGGCTGGCCAAACATAGTCAACTGAAAGAATATGAAATCGTCTTTCAGTCTATCGTATGCGTTTGCCACCTGAGAATGCCGTTCTGTTGTTAAGTGGAACATCCACGGTCTACCAACTAATGTCTGCCGTTGGAATACACCGTGAGCGCATAGTGGACCACATTAAACGATTGTCCGCGGTTCGTTCTCGAACACAACTGAGACCTGCAATTGCCACCACCGCCGCTCTCCCAGTAAAAAGAACTGATGGAAACGAACAGACCCGGTGTTTTAAGTGCAATCAGATGGGACACTCGTTAACGATTTGTTTTGACTGAATATAACCCAACTGTATAATATGTATGTACATACTTCTTTTTTAACTTCACAACGTTTCACTCTACATGGAATAAAGGGTACATGTTCAAAAAGTTTAATTTTAAATGTCCCATCATAAGTTACACTGTTAATTCCTGATTTTCCAGTATTCTCGCTAATGCACTATGCAACAAGCAATATGCACCAACCTCACGGAATAGTATTACGAACAAACAAAAATACGTTCCTACTTTTGAAATTCTATTATTTAATTTCATGATATACTGCGGAATATCACGCCTGCCCTATCCCACTGACCCCTCCACAGCTGACCAACTCTCTTCCTCCCATCGACCACTTAGCCACAAAAAAAAAGATAGAATCGACGCTAATATCGACAAAAAAACAAAGATATCTTTGTGTATATACTAAGATTAAAAATACAACTTGCCAAGTACAGTTATCTATATACTTGCTGCCGACTGCACTTCCGAGTATTGAACACTCTATGGGACAGATCTTTATTCGTACCCGTGCAGTTGCTAGAGTTTTAAAATATCTCAACACTCACAAATCCGCTGGGCCAGATAGTATTTCCCCATTAGTTCTGAAAAGTTGTTCTTCCAAGCTGGCATTCTTTTTTTCCTTAACATTTATTTATTTATATGGGCGCCCCCTTCGTCGTGTTCCTTGTGGATTCCATTCAAACGCCATTTTTGCAATATCATCATCCGGTTTCCGCAGAGTGTGACCAATCCACCGCCACTTTCTTCGCCGTATCTAAATCGCAAGTGTTTGACTAGATGTTAGATGTTGCAGGTCGTTGTTTGATATCGTGTTGGGCCAGAATAATAACACACTCTTCTTAGACACTTATTGATGAAACCTGGAAACTTTTTGTTGCTGAATCTGTAACTCGCCAGGGCCCTATTTCATAAACATGGACAAGTGACAGTTCTACAAATTTGTCGCTTTTATCTGACAGGTTTTCATTGCATAACGTATTGACAGGTGACATATTTGTTAGTTAAATACAACGACAATTTTGTCATTGTCATATTTAGACAAATTTTTTGTAACGTACACAAGAGACTGAATTGATCTACAATATTATTTATATATATAAGTGTAACGCACAAAAAACTTGGGTCTTAGCATCAAGGGCATGATTTCTTTTTGTGGGATGCTGGAGGTGTCGACCGATTTTTAACAAAATATATTCCGCTGTACTTTTGCAGACGCGAAATTTTTCATTAAATTGAAAATCACTTAATGTAGCAAAATAATTGTTAATTCTTTCTTTAAAAATTCGAGGATAGCGTACTTCGCAAAATTGCACATCAAATTAATTATCACTTTCACTTGAAAACATAATATTAGAAATTTTTTACCGAAATTGTCACTTCACTACCGAGACTCAATTGCCTGTCACAATTGTCAATTACATACTGACAAAATTGTAATTTGTACTTTTTATCTGTTCCATAAAAATATTGTCACTACAAATTTGTCGGGATATTTGTGACAATTTTCAAAAAATCCCTGACAATTCATTGTCATGACAATTTTTTTATGAATCCGAAATCTTGACAATTGTCGCAAATTCTCCGACAATTCTACAAAATTGTCAATTTTGTTATGGGACAAAATTTAGACAATTGTCAAGTTGTCATTTACCAATTGTCACCTGTCACCTGTCGCACCTGTCAATGTTTATGAAATAGCGCCCAGGTCTCACAACCATACAGAAGGACTGATTTCACACTTGAGTTGAAGATGCGAATTTTTGTGCGTCTCGAGATGTTACGAGAGCGCCACACTTTGTTAAGTTGGTGAAATGCGTGGCAGGCTTTATTTCTGCGAGACGATATATCTGTCTCCGAACAACCATCCTTCGTTATAATACTCCCAAGGTAACAAAACTTTTCTACGTCCTCGTTGGTTATCACTCGATCGTCCAAGTTTAGCGTCAGAGGATTCATAATACCAGCTTCAAAGCACATCATTTTAGTTTTGCTCATGTTGATTTTCAATCCGACTCGTCTTGCATTGGAGATCAAACTTTCCATTTTTGACTTCATGTCCGTGATCATGTGTGTCATAAGGCAGATGTCATCAGCGTAATCAAGATCATTCAGCTTTTGAAATGGACGCCATTGTATTCCATTCGGAGCTTCGATGTTTCTTTGCATCATTACACTGTCCAGGGCGACCAAAAAGAGCAGTGGTGATAATACACAACCTTGACGTACTCCTTGGGTGATGTAAAAATTGGCACTTTGCTTGCCTTTGAAGCGAACACTGCATACCGCATCTTTATAGAGTTCAGGAATGCGATCCACGATTGTTTCCGGTACACCCAAATTTTGCAGTGCGTTCCAAACAGCGGGTCTGGATATAGTGTCAAAAGCTCACTCAAAATCCACGAACAATTGAACAGCGGTGACCTGTTCAATAATAATCCGCAGTGTGTTGATGTGGTCCACACAGGATCGATTAGGTCTAAGTCCGGCTTGTTCACGTCGCAGAAGACTATTAACAGTTGGTGATATACGATCTAGTATAAGAAAAGCCAAAACCTTCGCAATCGTGTTGAGTAGAGTAATTCCTCTCCATTTTTTACAATCACTCAGGTCGCCTTTCTTGGGGATCGTTATGATGACACCTTCTTTCCAACTGTCGGGAATTTTACGTGTTATCCACGCTTCGCGGATGATTGGTGATAGTGTGCTTGCCAGAACGTTTGAATTGCTTTTCAAAAGCGCCGCTCTAAGGTTATCTATATTTAATGTAATTGTAATATATGTAATTCTTCAACTTGTTGATCGCAATTTCGATCACCTCTCTACCTGGTGGTTCGGTAGATATATTGCGCCTTGGATTGCGTCGTTCTTGCCTTGGAGGAGGATCGACAATTTCCTCGATCGTCGAGTCATCAAAGAACTCCCTCCACCTCTCAAGCTGTTGGTCTTCTGTGGCAAGAATATTACCAAACCGGTCTTTGAGCGGTGGTGTTTGCTTGAAGCCTTCTCCACTTAGGTTGCGAATTGCAGAATACACACCGCGCATGTCGCCACACTGAGCTGCGTTCTCCGCTTCCATAGCGATGTTGTTTGTGAATTGCTCTCGATCAATATGCACCATCCTTCTCACTTGGCGTTCCGCGTTATTATATTCCCTTCTTAGATGTTGCCTTTCCTGCTGCGCACGCGGCTGATCTAGCCTGGTTTTGATGGCTTTTCGATCCTCAATGCATCTCCAGGTTTCATCTGTTATCCAAGGCTTCCGATGATGTTGTATGAAGCCTAGCGTTTCTTCTGCTGCCTTTTTGCATGCATTTTCGATACATTCCCATGTACCCTCATCATTCGATTTTACGATGTGAGTGGTAAATCGCGCCTTGTATTCCTCCAATTTAGCAGGGTCTTGCAGTTTCTGTAAATCGAATTTACGTGAAGATTTCTGCTGGCGGTGAATAGCAGCTGGACATAATCGAATTATTCCAATAACTAGATGGTGGTCGCTGTAAACATCAGCGCCTCGGCGAGTCTTTACATCCAACAGCGAGTTGAAAAACATCTTATTGATCAGGATGTGATCTATTTGATTACGTGTTATTCCATCAGGCGATTGCCAAGTGTACTTGTGAATATTCGGATGCGGGAACCTAGTGCCGCCAATAAACAGCTGATGACTAGAGCAGAGGCCTATTAATCTTTCCCCATTGCTGTTGCGAGAGTTAGCGAGACCATGTGGTCCCATAACTGCTTGAAGATCCATGTTATTGTTTCCAACTTTGGCGTTAAAGTCACCAAGAATGAGCTTTATGTCACCATTGCGGGAACTGGCAATAGTAGCTTCGAGTTGGTTGTAAAACTCGTCCTGAGTCTCGTCATCATCTGGGTCGGTGGGTGCATAGCATTGAATAAAGATGATGTTCCTAAATTTAGTGTGGAATCGTGCCATAATTATGCGGTTCGAGATGGGTTTAAATTCCATCAGGGACTTCCTGGCTATAGGTGTTATAAGGATTCCCACTCCATTTATATGGGCGCTGTTGTTGCCACTGTACATAAGGTATTGTCCAATCCGTGTTCGAAAATCTCCTTGTCCCTTCCATCTTATTTTGCTAAGGCCCAACATTTCTATCTTGTAGCGTTCCATTTCACGACAAACTTGTGCCAATCTCGACGATTCTGTGAGGGTACGAACGTTCCATGTCCCGATCTTAGTCCTTGTACGAAAGCTGAAAGTCGTTACCGAAGAATCCTGTCCATATACGAGGCTTGTTTCTGTTTCTAGAGTAAATTATTTAGAGGCTGGGTTACTGGCCCTGCGCAACCCCCTGTAGGAGGACCACAGTCTGAAGGTGATTTAGACCTTAAGGCAGACAGTCGATGCCTGATGAACACATTTATATAGCGAGTCGCATGATACACGAGACACCCGCTTGTAGCCGCCCCTAACATGGAGTAACCCGAGAGTCGGGATCATCCGCCAGACAGCACTCTCATACACTCTACGCTGTCCCCATTGTCCAGAATTACGCCCCTGGAGACTGGGCCCAAGCTCGCTGGCTGTATAGTCTTACTCGTTACGATAGCATACAAAGAGGACTTCGCATGATCAGACAGCCGGCATTACCATTTGCGTAAGCTTTTCCATCTATCCAATTCTTCTGGACTCTTCCCGAGAAGTTGGAAAACATCCTTTGTCCATCACATACCCAAAAAAGGCGAGCCGTCGTCTCCTTCTTCGTACCGACCCATAGCACTTGCATCCATTATTTTCAAGGTCATGGAAACACTGATCAATTTTCAGCTCATGAAATATCTTGAAACCAACGAAATTCTTAGCGACCGGCAGTACGGATTTAGTCGACAAAGTTCTACGGGTGATTTGAATGCCATTATCTATGAATGTCACTTACATCGAGGAAAATGAAAAACTCGCAATTCTCGGTATGCGCGTTACCGACAAGCTTCGTTGGAATGACTAAATTTCTACCGTCGCCAAAAGTGCTTCAAAAGTTTATGTTTTCTATCCCGGTGCAAGAAATATTACACTCCCTCTGATCTGGCTACTACTTACAAGGCTTTTATTCGTCCGAAACTTGAATACAATTGTCATATCTGGTCTGGTGTGCATGGAACTACCTTGCATGAGCTAGATAGAATACAAAACTGTGCGATATCGGTGACGAAAACATTGCGAAATAGATTCGCTTGAATACCGCAATAACATTTCCTGCTTGTCACTGTTTTATTGCTTCTTCAACCAGCGGTGCCCAAGAGAAATAGCCAGCTGCATGCCACCTCTCCTTGCATTCAACCGCAATACTCGTGGCGTTCTAAATGCTCATCAGTTTATCCTCAAGCCCATCTTCGGACGTACACTTAAGTTAAGGGATTCGTTCTTCAGCCGCACAACAGGTATATGGAATGCTCTGCCAACGTCTGTCTTTCCACATCACTATGATCCACAGGCATTCAAGACAAAAGCTCATAAACATTTTTTCTCTCCTCATTTTCCTTAACGCCCACGCCCCATGCCAAGCACATAACCGAGCATAATAATGATGATATAGGGGTGAATAGGGATGAGGACCCCTTTACGCGTGCGCAAATTATAAAAAAAATTGCTCTTGCTATGAATACTAACTTATGTCCTATATCCCCTTGTGGGGCCTAGGGCCTCTACTACGCTTACGCGCCATCGCGTGCGGTTCCTGGCAATGAGCTTCAGCTCTCTCCAACCCTTCTCCAATTGCCGTGACTCCTCCTCAACTGTTCTGCGCCATGTAATTCTCGGACAACCCGTTCTTCTACCATCCTGAGATAACGGGTTTCATTGCATTGCGTAGTTTGCTATGGAACTGTCGCCTTTTCGGAGTGTATGACCAATCCACTGCCACTTCCGTCGTTGGATGGTTGTGCCTATTTGTTCCTGACCCGTTCTCTGGTAAAGATATTCGTTAGAGATACGGTTAGGCCAGAAAACCCTTAAGATGTTCCGTAGGCACCTATTTACGAATGTTTGTAATCTTTTTGTGATAGTAGCGGTGACCTTCCAAGTGCTGCACCCATACAACAGCACAGATTCAACATTTGAGCGGAACAGTCGCAGCTTGGTATACCTCTCCTGCGCAAGGCGAGCCAGATAAACTGTCTGTTGACACTGTCAAACGCCTTCTCAAAATCGATGAACAGCAGGTGCAGTGGTGACCGGAATTCAACGCACTGTTCAATAATGATCCGCAGGGTGTTTATGTGGTCTACACCGGAGGATCCAGTGCGGAAACCTACTTGTTCGGCATCGAGTGAATCTTCCAGATGTTCTTTAATTCGTTCAAGTACTACTTTGGATATTACCTTTGCAACTGCAGGAAGAACGCAAATGCCTCTCTAGTTTTTGCACTCCTTTGCACTACCTTTTTTAGGGAGCTTGACAATCATTCCCTTCTTCCACTCGCCGGGAAACTTTCTACCTCCCGAGCTCTCTCTACAAGAGGATATAAAAGCTCTGCTGATGTTGTTGGAGCTAAACGCAAAAGCTCTGCGGGTATACCATCTAGTCCTACCGACTTGTTGTTCTTTAGTGCGTTAATCGCGGTAGCGATCTCATCTTTACTGGGAGTTGAGGTGCGAATTCGGAACATTTTTACTTCCGGCAGCTCCGTTTGATTTGGGTGCATATCGTTAGCAAATATACGGTTAAGGACCGTAGAGAAATGCTCCTTCCATCGCTTGAGCTGATCCTCATCTGAAACGAGTACGGCACCATTAAGGCTTTTCAGCGGATGTTGGCTAGAGCGGTGACCACCTGTCAGCTCTTTGGTGATTCTGTAAACGGTTCTGCTATCGCACCTGCTCGCTGCTTCCTCTGCTTCTGAGGCCAGGTTGTTAAAATAGTTACGCTTGTCATGTCTTACACTACGCTGCACTGTTCTCATTTTTCTTCGATACATGGACTCTAACGATCCTCACTGCTGCTGGGATATCTACAATACGAGCTTTAAGTTGCTTGTGTTCTTTAATCCGCCTCCAGGTATCTTCGGTAAGCCACGTGCTGTGCCTTGCCTAGCTTCTACCAAAAATACTTTCCGCTCCATATGTGAAAACATTTTTCACAGCCTTCCAATGTTCCTGGATGGTTGTCGGCAGTGAGCTGCTGATTGCTTCCACTCCTTGCGATAAATGATCCCTTAATTGTTGGCGTACTGAGGGGATCTTTAGCCGGTCAATGTTATACCTAGGTATTCGGATGATATTGCGGATTATTTGAAGGGATGCAGTACGTAACTAGACGGTAGCTACCATAAGGTGATGATCCCGTACCATACCCATGTCAGCTCCTCGTCTGTTTCGGACGTCTAAAAGACTGCTCCTAAAACGTCGGCTGATCGCGACATGGTCGATTTGGTTGGAGGATGATTGCCTGTCAGTTGACACCCAGCTGACCTTGTGGCAAGTCTTATGCTCAAACATGGTGCCTCCTATTACAAGGTTGTTGGTGTTGCAGAAAGCAAATCTTTTACCATTGTCATTTCATTCGCCGAGGCCGTGCTTCCAAATCCCATGTTTGAGTCCTTCATTGTCGTTGCCAACCTTTGCATTCAAGTCCCCCATTACGATGATGATATCTCCGTTCGGCGTTGATTTTAATACAGCGCTTAGTTGATTGAAGAAGTTGTCCTTTTCATCCTCAGTCGAAGGATTCGTTGGGGCGTAGCACTGTATGATCGTGACGCGCCGTACTCTAGTCCGAAATCTGGCCGATAACATCCTATCACTACGCGGGTGCTAGGAAATTAGGCCTCTGCGTGAGCATCAAACCTACTCCAGATTAACGGGGACTGCCGGAGGGGGATTGGTACTCTCCCGCGTCGAACCATCTTACTTCACTCACTCCCAGTATGTCCAAATTATATCGAAGAAACTCACGTTCCAGTTGAATAAATCTAGCATTTTGAGGTTCTTCACTCCCTGAGTCAAGAAGCGTCCTCACATTCCAGAAACCAATCTTAGTCCGGGTACAATAGCCAAAAGTCGTCCTTATTCGATCATTACTTATCCGAGACGTTGTGTCGGTTTCAGTAGCGGCATTTTTCGGTACCGCAGGGTGCTAACCCACGTTACCTAGACCAGAAACGCTAAACCGTTCGCAATTGCAGTTGCAGTTGCAGCCTACATATATAAGGATTTATACACATAGTTGCCTGGGGACCACCACGAGGAGGCAGAGCAATCACTACATCACGAACTTGATTGTTGCGCTACTGGCCGAAACCAAGTTTTGAGCAGTCAGTAGTTTCCCGATCAATCGCAATGCAGATTTGCTATGAATGCTGTTAACTTACTCACACAAAAGACGATACAGTGGTTTTTAAAAAGAAAAAAGTAAATGTAAAAAACTTTGTTTTTCGGGTAAAAACTTTTATGTAAACATCAACACACGCTACACAGTCCTTTATTATTTAGTAATAATCGCCAAAATATCTGTTTTTGAGATCGGGCCTATTTCAATGTATTTTCTTTTTTCCACACATCACACGCGCCACACGCGTCACACGGTGGATATCAAAATTGGCCACTGACATTGAGCTCACATTTCAGCCCTCTAGGTCTTGCGAAAGGTGGTTAAAAAGGACCGGAAAAAACGAGAAAATGGCGGCATTTCCAACCATTACACGGCATATAAGCTATGAATAAAAATGATTTTGTGTGGTTTTAAATAATTTTTATTTTATGTGTGTACTAAAACAGTTATAACAAGTGTCCTCCTTGGTTTTATATGAATGCTAGAGCCTGTATTTGGATTTCACTGGGAATTTATTGATGCTAACTGCTGCCTCACTTTTGATGTTATGACTTTTGAAAGTTGCTATTTTCATTCTTTCCCATACAAAAAAATCCTATACTGTAAGGTCAGGAGATCTTGCAGGCCAGTGAACTGGTCCATTTCTTCCTATCCAACGATTACCGTACCCTTCACCTAACCAATTCTTAACCCCTCGACCATAGTGAGTTGGACCACCATCATGTTGGAAATATGATGAAGCTAGTTGAATCAGTGGAATTTCCTCCATTAGCTCAGGTAAAAAATTTCGCAAATACTCCAGATCGTTTGTAGAATTCAGCCTGGGTGGTAGTTTAAAGGGGCTGATTAGCTTGTTTCAAATTACACCTGTCGACATATTGATTATCCGCAGCACATGTATGAAGATTATAAAAATTTGTGATCCCATCTCTTATAAATTGAGATTCGTCCATCCAAAGAATTCTGCTGATAAACTCGTTGTAATCCAAGCTCCACTCAAGCAACCAGTTAGAAAACTCGTCTCCTTTCCAAGCAGCAGTTCTATCACAGGTGTATGGTGGTATGGATAAAGATTTTCTCCATGCAGTACATTAGAAATTTTGTGTTTGGAAGCATTGAATTGCAAAGCTAAGCGTCTGATGCTAATTGATGAATCAGTTATTACAGCTTCCAGTATTCTTTTATTAGCCGAAATTCTTCTTTTGTAGAGCTCCTGCGTTAGGTCGTGTATTTGAAAGTAATCCCGTTTCTTTAAGCATTTCATTTTAGCATTAAAATCACCTCCAATTACGAATCATTTTCCTAGTTTACCGAAGAATTCCAGATAGTCTGTTTCTTTTAGTGAATGTTTTGGTGGACAGTAGATTCCAATAAAACTAACAAAATTATTCTTGGTTTTGACATTTACAGCTGTGGCTTGTATTTCTTCTGTTTCATATTTCAATTCTTCGTAATGTTCAATTTTGTTTCTAACTATAATAGCACTCCCACCTCTGGCCGAATTTCCGGGATGTATAGTGTGGTATACTTTGAAATTTGTAAATTTTATATAAGATTGTCTAGTAAAGTGTGTTTCCGAAATAAGGCATATATCGATTTTTTCAGTGTCCAGGACCACTTGCAATGCCTGTTGATGTTGCAAAAGTCCATTGGCATTCCAACATAAAATTTTAAGATCACTGGGCATAATTTTGTTTTTTAGGTAAAGCTCCTTTATTGCTATATTCTAATTTTTGCAATCTCTCATTAAATATATTGAGTTTGTTTATAATTGCAGTTGCTGTTGCTGTTTTATATCATCGTTTTGAACAATATTTGTTTTTTTTGTTTAGGTCATTTGCCCTATTTCACCTTATGGGGCTGCATATGTTATTGGCGTTTGCCTTTCTCTCATTTCAGGTTGATTTACCTTAATAGGTTGATTCCTGATTTTATTTGTTCTTTTATCACTTATTTTTTTGTTTTTAATTTTTTGAAGCTCGATTGCAACACTGCATCCCCTATAGTTAGCAATGTGATTTTCTCCACAGTGTACACACTTAGGTGGGGCCTCTATAGGTTTATCCTTTGTAAGATGTCTACCTGAACATTTAACACAGCTCGGTTCCTTATTACAGTATTTTTGGGTATGTTCATATTCTTGACAACGTTTGCATTGAGGAATAATCTTATATTTTCGTATTGGTTGAATATCTACTTTACACCCCAAGATGTTTTTAATTTTATAAATATAAATCCCCGATAAATGATGTCAATATTGGAGATAGACCCTTACTGTAGAACGATTTTTTTCTTAGAATATACCCAAGATATCCAAATGTAGAGGAGTAGAGGTCTCGAGTTCAAATTTTGGTTAAATTATATTTTAATATCTAACGTTCACAGTTTTGTGTAATTGTAAATTCAAACGTTGTCTTATAGTCGTAGTCGTTTTTCGGAATTGCATTTTTTTTTAAATTGTTTTTTAAATCATAAAAATTTAAAACAAAATAACCAAATTTACAAATCTTTATCAAAGGCCTGAATTGGAGGTTTCTCCAGTGAAATTGGCCAACCTACGAGGAACCGCAGAGAATCTTCAAGAACTCCGAATCCAGTACAATTCACTGTCAAGTTGTTGGTCTTCAAGAAAGAAGTCAGCTAGTTCCTGAAAGACTGAATTTTTCAATGAAGGTTCCAATTTTGAAGGCTCACGTATGTTAATTTTTTTGTAGTATTTTCTTGGTCAAAGTTTTTTGTAGTTGTCCTTGACCATGATCAATACATTAAAGCATTTGGACTCGGCTCGTTTAAGTTTCGTGATCGTTTTTCCGTATTGCTTTTTTCAAGGAATGTGATATATTGTAAATCACACTTCTCCGATTTAATTCTTAATTTTAATAAAGGGCTTAGCCCACCTTATTGCCGTGGCGCAAGTCATTCATTAAGTATTCCCTTGGCAATAAGTTTAAATATAAAAAAAAATCCTGTACATATGTATTATCTATATATACTCGTAAATAGGCAAAGACAAAACAGTTCAGTACCTTTTTCTCCTCTGTTTGTCAACCGATTTTCTTTTTAAATCTAATATATAAAAATCTTGGGTCACGGTGTTTGTCTCTCAACTGCTCCGAAACGGCTCGACCGATTGTTATGCATTTTTTTTATGTAAATTTGGTAGGTATGGTTTTAAAGTGAAAAAAAAATTTAGAGCGACTGGACCGATTTGGCTAACTTTTATTTTATAAATTCGCCATAGTCCGAATAAGGTTTATGTGAAAAAAAAATAGAAAAGATGCCCGGAAAATTGTAAAATACGGCAAAAACTGGAAGTGCTGTTTTCCATAGGATTTATGTATGAACTTGCCACCATAACTCACGATTCGAACGATGGATTAGCGTAATTCTTTTTTTGTTTTGTTCGTTATAGCTCTAGAAAACAAAGACAATTACAAAGGAAAGTCGAAAAATTCGGATAAACAGCAAAAATTGTTTTGTTCGTTATGTTCCCGGAGATATTTTTAGCAAAATAAAAAAAGGCCCTTAAGACCCCGAAAAGAATCACAAAAAGACCTCCGAGTCCCTCAAAATCCCCAAAAATCATTAAAGACCCCCAAAAGAACCCCAAAAAACCATAAAAAGACTCGCCGAAATACCACAAAAAGACCCTCAAAAGACCCCCAAAAGACATACAAAAGGCGTCCAAAAGACTCACCAAAAAACCTCCAAAAGAAATTTTGCACAATTAAAATTTGAAGAATATCGGGTACATTTTTTAAAATATTTGTATGAGAGCCCCCCGACCCCGAGGCCCGAGCTGCCCAAAATTTTAATAGAAAGTATTGTCATCGGAGATATGCATGTGTGGCAAGTTTCAATAAAATCGGACTTTGGGAGGTGGGTTAAAAATTGATCGCAAGATTCCACAACAAACAAACACACGGGCTTGCGAAGTTAATATAGAGAACTTAAAAAAGGTTTGAAACATGCAAATTGACAAATTTTCCACAAATTTTTCGAGTTTTGACCTCAGGACGAACACTAGTATTTATAAATATATTATATTAACTCAAAGTTTATCGCTTTTTAGACGCCATGTTGCAACAAATTCTACAAATGCCGTTTCTGCCACGAAGAGAATGAAACCCACCATTTCGACAGAAAAACCCTCACCGAATTAATTTGCTCTGAATGCAATACAAGACAGAACGTGCAGGAACGATGTAAAAACTGTGCAGTACGCTTTGGCAAAGTATGTATATCCAAAATAATTCATATTTTGAGTTTCTTCATAACCTTATATCTACAGTATACCTGCCTCATTTGCAATTTGTTTGATGATGAGGATAGAAACCAGTACCACTGTGATGATTGTGGAATTTGTCGAATCGGTGGCAGAGATAACTTTTTCCATTGCAAAGTTTGTAACATGTGCTTACCCATTCAGTTAAAAATCGAAGGACATCGAGTGAGCTTAATAATCGAAATGTCACAAAATAAAAAATTCCTTTTATTTGCAGTGTGTGGAAAATATTTCCCGTTCTAATTGTCCTGTATGCCTGGGTGCGATTCACACATCTAGAATACCTTGTCATATTCCTGACTGCGGTCACTTGCTTCATAAACTGTGTTTCGATCAGCTTTTGGTATCTGGACATTATGTTTGCCCGACGTGTCAGACCTCATTAATCGACATGACAAATCTGTGGGATTACTTAGACGTCCAGGCGCTTTTAGTTCCTATTCCTAAGAAGTACGAGAATCACCAAATTTACATTTTTTGCAACGATTGCCATAAAGTAGGGTCCGATTTTTGCGCTGATTATTGTCAAAATAGTAATTTTCTGGTCATGGTTCAACTTTTTAGACATCTGAAACTAAATTTCATTTTATTGGCCTTAAATGCATGCAATGCGGTGGTTACAACACAACCCGAGACGTGAAGAAACGAATCTCATGGGTTTCAGGTAAGATATTCATTTTTTTTTAATTTCGACTTTCATAACAAAACCTACTTAATTTTACAGATGATACAACCTCAGCCTAACTCACGGGGTGATGTATCGCTTCGTAAAAATAGAATGTAGAGTGTAACCAATTATAAGTTGCAAACTAAAATGTGTTTTTCATTAAGATTTCATTTTTTATAAAACACAAGTGTTTGAGATATTAATAAATGTTTTGGTTAAAGTACCGTCGTCGATTAATTATGGAACACAACATTATTCAAATGCCCTAAAACACCTGCACCAGTAGACCCAAGTTTTCCTGACTTTTTCTATAAGAATTATTTTCCTGCCTTAGGAAATCGAGTAAGAACATTTGGGACATCATGTTTCATGTACATTTTGTATTGTTTTTAATATATTTTATAACATATGTAATTAAATAGTGAATATTCAGTTTTAAAATATATTTTATTGTGACCCTGAAGGGCGAAGCTAATAATCAGAGGACAAGAAATTTTTTTAGTGTGTCTTTGTCAGTTTATGCACTCATATATCTCGGCTTCTGCCAGTAAGAATTTGACAGGACTTGTTTTAAAACAATTGGATAGCGCTCGGCTTGCGATGGCGGATGTCGGAATTTGTGAAGAGTGTGTTGCGTGTGATGCATTAACCACACGATGCAGACAGCTGTGAGCAGCTTTTTTATATTTCGCGTGTAATGCATGGAAAAAAGTGGGAAAAAAATGTTCTCCCAAAAAAAAAGTATTTTTTTAAGCTACTTTAGTCTGAATATGGCGAGCTGAGAAGCTTGCTTTACTATCTTAAACTATCAGAGTCTGTTTCTGTACGCCTTCATGTACGGGTGCTCTGTGCATTGACACTTGCGCAATTAAATCAAAACAAAAAAAAACAACCATAAAAAATAATAAAAAATAAAAATTTTTCATGTAAATTCTCTAATAGGAGATGGGTATGTGTTAAAATTTGAAGAAAATCGAGCTAATTTTTAAAAAATTGATATGGGCACCCCTCGGACCTCAGGGCCTCACTCCAAAAACTTTACAAAAAATTTTGTACACATATATAAAATTTTAAAAAAATCGGTTTAATTTTTTTAAAAAAAAGTTATGGGGCCCCACGAACCCGGGCCCGGGGTCTCCAAATTTTTTAAAAAAAAGCGTTGTCTATCGGAGATACACATGTGTATTAAATTTGAAGAAAATCGGGATAATTTTTTTAAAAAAAGTTATGGGGCCCCACGAACCCGGGCCCGGGGTCTCCAAACTTTTTACAAAAAGTGCTGTCTATCGGAGATACACTTGTGTATTAAATTTGAAGAAAATCGGGATAATTTTTTGATCTACAAAATGTTTGCAAAAAGTGTTGTGTATCAGAGATACACAAGTGTATAAAATTTGAAGAAAATCGAGTAAAATTTTGTAAAATATTTGTAGGGGAGCCCACCGACCCCGTGGCCCGAGGGTCCTCAAATTTTAATAGAAAGTGTTGTCGTCGGAGATATGCATGTGTGCATATTTCACAAACCCACAAACACACGGGCAAGTGAAGTTAATATAGAGAATTTAAAAACAGAAAAGCACCGACAACAAAAACGCAAACATAAGGCCCGTTGCACAATTTAGCTAAGCTAAGCGAGAAAATTTGGGCCCGATGACGCTGGCCCGGGGTCTCCAAAATTTTTACAAAAATTGTTGTCCATCGGAGATACACATGTGTATAAAATTTAAAAAAAATCGAGTTAATTTTTAAAAATTTTATAAGGCCATGAAGCCCGAGGGCCCCCTAATTTTAATAGAAAGTGTTGTCTCCGAAAATAGACATGTGTGCAAAAGTGCAATAAAATCGGGCTTTGGGAAGTGGGTTAAAAATTTATCGCAAGATTCCACGACAAACCGACGACCTGCCGACCGACCGCAACCGGACGTGCCACGGGCAAGTGAAGTTAATATAGTGAATTTAAAAATAGTTTTCGTTAGCTTAGTTTAGCTCGCCGAGCTCATACCGCTGCACACTTTAGCTAATAACACGCTCACACATACATTCATATGCAAATAAAATGCTATATCTGTCAAAATATTGCACTGGCGGAAAAAATCGTTCAATTATTTTTTCATGTTTTCATAAGCTACTGAATATTAAGTGATTAAAATACGAAATCGTTCATCTGGAAAAAAATTTTTGGACGACAGACGTCATTTGCTATATTGCTTTCAACAAAAAAAGAAAAATTACAACAACAAACACATTGGATAGATCAGAAATGGTTTAGCGTTAACCAAAAAAAAATTTTTGGTTAAGAAATATTTAACCAAATTTTTAGTTATAATTCTCACCACCAATATAGCAATTGTTTAATTTACGATTCAATTGTTTGCAAGTCACAAAAAACAACTTGGACGATTTCGTGACGTTTGCCGGACAAGTCAACAAGCACTGCGAAAATTTAATTTGAAGAAAATTACGTCAGACCAATTCAAAAAATTGATTTTCATTGATGGCCTTAGATCATCAACAGACAATGAAATCCGTGACTCCTCAGCAAGTTCAACACCGTTGAAAATGTTACATTAGAGAAGCTTATCGAAGAATGTTGGCTGATTATAAATCTCAAGCGTGATACAAATTTGGTTGAACATCCACAATTAGGTAAATCTGTTCATTCAATCAAGAAATCAGTGAAACCTAAACGAAACAAGGAGAAGCATGAAAGTAAAACACCTAATGTGTCATCGAAAAGCGAAACAGGTCCAAAATCACCATGCTGGCATTGTGGTGGTATGCACTTTTCGCAACATTGTTCGTTCAAGAATCACAAATGTACACAATGTCTAAACACGAGTCACAAAGAGGGTTATTGCGCATGTTTCAATCGGGTACAGAAGTATAACAGAACTTCCGATACATCAACAACTCAGATGTCATCGAAAAGCGTATTTTCATCTAATCAAGTAGATGTTTGCAATTCAAAGCGTAAATATGTCACAGTCAAAGTCAATGGTGTATTTATCGAGCTGCAAATAGATACAGCGTCGGATGTAACAATCATATCAAATGAAAATTGGACGAAACTTGGTTCTTCTTCAACACAACCGACAACTCATTTAATCAAGAGTGCGTAGGGAACCCCAATCAACATTTTTGGTGAAGTTGTCGTTCAAATGTCACTTGGAGATAAAATCGAAACAGGTAAATTATTTGTATCAGATTTTAACGATATAAATCTTTTGAGCATCGATTGGATCTAAAAATTCGACTTGTGGAATATACCGTTTGAAATTTGTAACAACGTCAGAGACTTTTCACCAATCACAACAGAATTTCTACAAGACAAATTTCCTGTAGTTTTTGATGATTCGCTAGGGTTCAGTTCCAAGGTACAAGCGAAATTATATCTCAAACCAAATGCTCGACCAACTTTTTGTCCAAAACGACCTGTTCCATATACAGCGCAAGACAAAGTTGAGCGTGAACTCAATCGACTTCAAGATTTGGGTATTATATCACCAATTGATTTTTCCGAGTGGGCCGCACCAATCGTTGTCGTACAAAAGTGGTGTTCGCATTTGTGCAGACTACAAAACAGGTTTCAACGAACAACTTGAATCAAATCAACATCCGCTTCCGTTAATCGACGACATTTTTGCGAAACTAGCAAATTCGACAGTTTTCAGTCAACTCGATTTATTAGACGCATTTTTGCAAGTCGAAGTTGATGAAAAATATCGCAAGATGCTTACAATCAACACGAATCGTGGACTTTTCCAATTCAACCGTCTACCACCAGGCATAAAGTCAGCTCCTGGTATTTTTCAAAGTATCGCCGATTCCATGATCGCCGGGCTGAACAATGTGGCTGCGTACATGGACGATATTATCGTTTCTGGTAAAAATAATGCGAAGCATCGTGAAAATCTCATCAAACTTTTGGAACGCATGCAGGAGTATGGGTTCAAATTAAAAATTAACAAATGTTCTTTTGGAATATCGCAAATCAAATTCTTGGGACATGTTGTTGATAAGGATGGTAATTTAAAAATTGCCAACACCTCATGACTTTTCAACACTTCGATCTTTTCTGGGTGCAATAAATTATTATGGCAAATTCGTTCAAAGTTTGAAAAATTATCGAGGCCCACTTGATGAGTTGTTAATGAAAGACGTAAATTTCAATTGGTCGAACAAATGTCAACAGTCTTTCGAGTAACTCAAAAGAAATCTCGCATCGGACTTGTTGTTCACACATTACAATCCAGAACATGAAATCATTGTTGCTGCAGATGCATCATCATATGGATTAGGTGCCGTCATATTACATAAATTTCCGGATGGAACTCAAAAAGCCATCTACCATGCTGCAAGATCATTAACAGCAGCAGAGAAAAATTACGGTCAAATCGAAAAAGAAGGCTTAGCTTTGATTTTTGCTGTAACAAAATTTCATAAAATGATCTTCGGTAGAAAGTTTTTGTTGCAAACCGATCATAAGCCTCTTCTCGCTATTTTCGGTTCCAAACAGGGCATTCCTGTTCATATAGCAAACCGACTTCAACGTTGGGCAACAACGCTTATTGCATACGATTTTACAATCAAACACAATTCATCAGAAGGTTTTGGTCATGCTGATGTGCTATCACGATTAATCAACGAACATCCGAGACAAAAGGAAGATTACGTCATAGCATCAATCGAAATCGAAAATGTCGTTAACCAAATTTTAAACGACATAACCAACGTTTTACCATTGTCATTCCAAATGGTTCAAAATGCAACTGAAAACGATGTCGTACTGCAATCGGTTATCCAATTCGTTCAAAACAGATGGCCTAAGAAGCAAAGTCAAATTTAAAATGAAAATGTTGCAAAATTGTTCAATCGCAAAAATTCATTGACCGTCGTTTCACGTTGTCTGATGTATGGCGAACGAATCGTTATTCCATCAATTTATCACAAGCGGTTATTGAAACAGTTTCACAAGAGTCATCCAGGAATCGAAGCAATGAAAACCTTAATGCGATCATACGTATTTTGGGTTGGAATTGATAAAGACATTGAGGACTACGTCAAACGTTGTACCAGTTGCGCGTCAAGTGCAAAATCACCAACTAAGTCTCTATTTCATTCGTGGCCTACACCGACAAAACCTTGTGAACGAGTTCACATTGATTACGCTATTCCAATCAATGGTCAGTTTTACCTCGTAATCGTCGATGCGTATTCGAAATGGCCAGAAATGATTAAAACGTCACAAATCACGAGAACCGCAACAATCGCAGTTTTGAAGCGAGTCTTCGCTAATTTCGGATTACCAGAAAAATTGGTATCTGATAACGGTACACAATTTTCCAGCGCTCGTTTCAAACAGTTTTGTCTAGAAAACGGAATTGATCACATTTTCACTGCACCATCCATCTTCAATCCAATGGTCAGGCAGAGCGATTCGTTGACACATTGAAATGAACTCTTCGAAAACACGAAGGGGAGGAAATACTAGATGACGAAAGTTTGGATTCATTCCTGTTATATTATCGAACTACACCAAATCGAAGTGTACCTGGAAATGTTTCACCATCAAGTATCATGTTTGGACGTACTCTTCGAACATCAAATGATTTATTACGAGGACCTTCAACTGTCATCTTAACAAATAACCGAAATCATGCTCAAGAACGTCAATTCAATATCAAGCACGGTGCCAAAGCAAGAAGATTCTAAAATGGCGATCTAGTATATGCGCAAGTACACACGCAAAACAAAAAGGACTGGGTCTCTGGCAAAATCATGAAAGAATCGGTGGTGTAATGTACAACGTATGGTTAACCGGTAATCGAACAGGACTTTTCCGATTTCATGCAAATCAGTTACGCGAACGGTATGAAAATCAAGAATCATGTCAATCGACTCCAATTCCGTTAGATGTTTTAGTTGAAGCATTCGATATACCGACAATTGTAACCCCTGCCACTACAATTGAGGATACAAATGTGTCGCAACCTGCAATTGTTGAGCAATTGCCATCATCGGATCAACCAACCTTACGAAGATCAGCTCGAGATAGTCGCATCCCGGAACATCTTTCAGACTACGTTTCTTAAAGGGGGAGATGTTACCAGGGCAACGAATAATAATAATAATGTTTTTCAGAATTATGTTTTATTTTATTTTATTTTATTCAGTTGTGAATTTGGTGTGTTTCAACCACATGGTTATTTTAGGACAAATAAATAAAACCTTTTGTTTATCAATTTTATTAAGAACTGTGTTATCTTTTAGCGCTACCTTCAACATAAAAAGGTAACAGATTTCTTCTGGTGATTTGACTCCTTTTGTCGTGAAGCTATAACACTGTCGACAATTTGTGTCAATAATCCATTGTGAGACATCCACTTCTCAGTTCGGTTAAAAAAAGCGGTAAGTGTTTGTTTTTGTAGTTATGTGTGATTTCAGATTGGATCTCTGCAACTTAGGTGGGCTGAGAACGAACTTTTTCGCTGTGTTTACACATGTACATGTCCATGAGCGTAACTCAGGTATTTGATAATTCCGATACCTCGAAATTAAATTTGCCTGGTTATTACTTAGTGCCATTATGTTTCCCTCGACGCGGACTCGTAATTTATGTCCGTAGTGATGTTGCGTTTCAACTTATGCCTCAATTCAGCCAATATTTCAATCCGGAATTTAATTTCATATGGCTCAGAGCATAACATTCACTACTGTTTCTTATACAGAAACCCCAACTTAGACAATGTTTCAACTCAATACGAGTTTGATGACTGTCTGATTCAATTTTAAGAATTGTCACAAAATACGAGTATCGTAAAACTGAAATCGTTATTGCGAGCGATTTCAATATACACAATTCTATGTGGCTTCGCCATTCTGGCCAGACAACACCCGAAGGAAGGTGTGCTGAGATATTCGCGAGTTTAATCAACTTACTCAGCTTGTAAATGAACCTACAATAATACATGAAATTGAAAATCATTCCGCAAACACCCTTGACTTGTTCCTTACCTCTTAACCTGATAAATACTCCCTCAATGTATTATCGCCTTTAGGCTCGTCAGACCATTGTGTAGTATCAGCTAATTTCTCGTTAATAAACCACGCAGCTAGAGAAAAACTCCAAAAAAAACCATAACAACTTCTTTGGGAGTATTAACTGCTCGCTATTGTTTTGTGATAGCAACGTGGATGCCGCCGCTGATACAATCACAAACATCATCCTTATTGGTTTGAGAGACTTTATTCTTTTCACACATAAAATGTAAATGTCACACATAGCTGTAAAGAGGCTGTTAGGATTAGAGAGGTATGATTTCGGTTTTACAAAGTAAACCATACTGAGGAAAAACGAATAAATTTTAAACGAGCCAGAATTATCGCAATGCCCATCTTCGGCGAGTCAAATTCGCCTTCGACCAGAAATTGAGGCAAAAAATAATACAATGTCCCAAAGGTAGTAAAAATTGTTGGTCATTTATGAAAATAATCAAAAATACTGTTCCGTCCAAAGCTCATTTATAATCCCATTCGAATTGCCATCTCTAAGGACAAGGCGTATCTGTTTGCTGCGCATTTTGAGGCTAGCTCCACGCTTCCCGATTCTGCGTTGATGCCGCCTGCACATCAAAGTATTGAACACTCTATGGGACAGATTTACATTCGTACAATTGCAATTGCAATTGCTAGAGTTGTAAACGATCTCAACACTCACAACTCCACTGGGGCAGATAGTATCTCCTCATTATTTCTGAATAGTTGTTCTTTCCAGCTGGCATTGCCACTGCGTAAGTTTTTCCATCTATCCTATTCTTCTGGACCCTTCCCGAGATGTTGGAACACAGCCTTTGTCCAGCCCATACCCAAATAGGGCGAGCCGTCGTGACTTTACGTGGCTTACGAAATATGTTGAAACTAACGAAATTCTTAGTGACCGGCAGGACGTTCTATTGGTGGTTCTACTGGTGATTTGATGGTATATCTCACCGAACAGTGGAACCGATCTTTGGATCAATTCGGTGAAAGCTAAGCTGTTGCACTCGATATTCCTAAGGCATTTGACAGAGTTTGGCATCAAGCTCTTTTGTCCAAAATGCGTGCTTATGTAGTCGATATAAAACTGCTTCATAGGGTTAGAAGCTTACTTTTGGACCGTTAAATTCATGTTTGTCTAAAATACATCACATAAATGATGGCGTTCCTCTGGGCTCTGTTTTGTCCCCGAAACTATTTCTCATTTTTAAATTCTCTATATTAACTTCGCGTGCACGTGGCTGGCTGGCTGGTCAGATTTTCTGATCAATCTTTAACCCACTTCCCAAAGACCGATTTTATTGAAATTTTGCACACATACATGTTTTCGGTGACAATACTTCTATTAAATTTGGGGCACCTCGGACCTCCCATACAAATATTTTACAAAATTTACCCGATTTTCTTAAAATTTTATACAAATGTGTATCTACGATGGAAAACACTTTTTGTAAAATTTTTGGAGACCCCGGGCCCCAGGGTCATGAGTCCCGAACAAATTTTAAAAAAAATTAACCCGATTTTCTTCAAATTTTATATACGTGTGTATCTCCGATGGACAACACTTTTTGTGAAAATTTTGGATACCCCGGGCCCCGGGGTCATGGAGCCCCAATTTTTTTTTTAAATTAACCCAATTTTCTTCTAATTTTATAAACATGGTTCAAACTTTGCACACATATGTATCCCCTATTAGATAATTTACAGAAAATACTTTGAACTATGTCCGAACTCAAAAACAGGTAATTTGGCGGTTATTACCAAATAATAAATGTAAAAGGACTGTGTTTCGTATGGCGTGGCTACACTTAGCGAAGAATTTGTGTGTGTTTGTGTGTATGTTTGTAGATTTGTTACTATTTTCCATATAGAACGTTCATGCTTGTGCCGAAAGTCATCCTTTGTAGATATAGTTTTGTAGTTCTCGGTGGAATCAAGCTTTCTCTTTCCAACTCACTAAACTGTTTCGCTGGACATGACTTTCATTACCATGCTTGTGTGGCCACGCTCTTACAATAATTTTATTTATAACGTAATTTTTCAAAATGACTGATCATATTTAAGTATACACTAGCTGACCCGACAGACGTTGTCCTGTCCCACATTCAATAAATTTGTTTGTGATTGTTAAATATCTATCTATATATAAATATTTTATTAATATATAAATTATTTGAAATAAAAAAATAATAATTAAAAATAATTTTGTTTTGCGATTTTGAGTCACAGTACCTATTGATCACATTATTGTGTTACATTTTTAAATTTTGGGAACTAAGTAATTTCTTTACCGATTTGTATGAAATTCGGTATGGTCTTTTGAGGGTCCTCTGGGGGGTCTTTTGGGGGTATTTTGGTGGTCTTTTTAGGGTCTTTTTTAGGTCTTTTGGAGGTCCTTTGAGGGTTTTTGGGGGTCTTTTTAGGGTCTTGGGGTATTTTTGGGAGTATTTTGGAGGTCCTTTCAGGGTCCTTTTGGGCTCTTTGGGGGTCTTTTGAGGGTCTTTTTGTGGTATTTCGGGGAGTCTTTTGAGGGTCTTTTGGGGGTCTTTTGTGGTTCTTTTGGGGATCTTTTGATGATCTTTTGGGGGGTCTTTAATGATTTTTGGGGATTTTGAGGGACTTTCGGATCTTTTTGCCGACAGCATCAAATAAGTTTCACTCCAATTACGCGTACGCGTACCAGACTAGAGATCTGAGTGCATGACGGTTCAGTTTAATTGCCTTGTCTATATGTACAATGTTGTACTTGAGAAGCCTTTTGGTATGTTTCATCCCTGTTGACGATGCCCATTCAGCTTCAATGGCATTGTTAGCCCACTCTTTAATTTTGTTTTTGAGGTGGCTAAGGGAGTAGGCAATGCTTGGTTCCGGCCCAATGAAGGTACCTTCTGCGCCTTCTTTTGCGCAGAGATCTGCTGCCTCGTTCCCTGCAATGCCTGAGTGCCCTGGGGACCACATAAGGGTGATTTTATTAGTTTTGGCCAATTGTTTTAAGTGGCAGTAGCAGCTCCACGTTGTTCTTGTGTTGAAAGTAGGACCTTTTAGTGCAAGTAGTGCGGCCTGGCTATCTGAGATCATGTAAATCTCAGTTCTTCTGTATTTTCTTTTAGTGCATTCCAAAGAGTCATTTGCGGGCTTATTCCCCACGAGCAAAGATTTTATCTGATGGAGCCCACATTGCATCAAAATTGGGTAGACCCCGTCACCTCCAGGGGATTTTAGTGGGCCGAATGAATTTACAGCCCAGCGGACTCCTTCAATGAAAAAGGTGTTTTTTGAGCGCCTGTAGGCCTCGATTGGTATGATATAAGGATGTGAGTTTATGTCCTCGTTATACTCATCGTTACCCAGAATTAAGCAGTCTGGGAAGTGGTTTTTTACCAGGCAGTTGAGTGTTTCATATCTTGAGGTTGTCAGTTCTCCGTTAGGTTTTTTGACAGACCCGAGTGGATTTGTGTGGTCGAGGGATAGAGCCTTGTGAAGTCGACACGCTGTTGATAGTTTGTCGATGCTTTCACAAAATTCTCTCCAGCTGCTACGTTTGCTGCTTCTTAGTGCCGCGTTGTATTTTGTGAGAGAAGTTCGTCCAAATGTTTGTTCGTTTGGCCTTGTTGAAAATTTTTCGGACTTCTCTTCTCTTAGCCTCGAGATCATGGTTCCACCAGGGAACGTCTCTTGTACCTTTGACTCGGACTGCAGGACAGCTTGTGTGAAGGTCGGCTATCGAGTTTATTCGGGTACTAATACCAGTCAAGTTTAATTGCAGTGAGTCTTGAAAGACTTGCCAATTGATGTGTTTGGGGGTTGTTATAATGGATTCAACCCTATTGGGAGTTTCTACATTAAATTTTATGAACATGTGGTCTGATAGCGATGCCTCTTTCATAACATGCCAATTGCGGATTACGATGGCCGTACCCTTATCCGATAGAGTAAGGTCCAGAACTTCTCTTCTTATGGCGTTTATGAAAGTTGCATCACTTCCCACGTTGTTTATAATTACGTTAGTAGATAGACAGTAATTAAGAAGTAACTCACCTCTTGTGTTAGTGTCGGTGCTTCCCCAGACTTCGTGGTGTGCGTTTGCGTCACATCCGATCAGAAATGTTTGATTTTGAGCTATGCAGTATTCAATTTGGGTCTTAAGCTTGACCTTGTTGACGGAGGTTTTTGGGCAATGGAGCGGCTTAGCAGCCGGGTTTTTCTTTACTGTTTTTGACTTGTTGCTGTCGGGTCTGATTCCCGGTGAATCTTTTTTACTTTTTTCATCTTTTTTTCAGTCGGAAGTAGACCGACCCGAAGAGCCAGTTGACCCTGTTGTTGGAGCCTTTTAAGCTCTCCGCTATCTTTGGCGACGCTGAAACAGTCAGTTGTAGATAGTCGTTTTCTCTAACTTTGCGCGATAGAATCTTCCAATCTGCGTTTCTAAGCTCCTTATTTTGGACCACCAGGCGCCTGCTTATCTTTACATTCGTCTCGTTCCTGCAGTGGGGAAGATATACGAAAAATATTCATCCTCCCTGACGATTTTGATTTTGGCGTTGTCCCACGGTTTGAGGTTTGGCACTGTATTAGTAAGCCATTCAGCCGTATCTGCATCTGCGCAGCTTACTGATAGCCAGCCATTCTTGTGTCGGCATCCCAGAAAGTTTGGGCTGATACCGTCAATAGGAAGCTCTGCCACTGCGTCCATTATGAGGTCTTGGGTTTTGGACATCTGTGCCGTGTCTAGTTTGACATCGGGAAAGCTTTGGTCGATGATTGCCAACCTGATTGCCTTCCGATGTCGCTGTAGTCTGGCACTGTACTTGACCAGCTCGCTGCCTCTTTTAAGCCTGGGCCCGATATGGCCGGGGTATTGGTCGTTTCGGCTACTTTTGGAGTAGGAGCTTGCCTCTCTCGTTTGGGGGGGTTTTGGGGCTAGAGTCGTTCGATCGTCCTCGTTTGACAGTCATTGTTTCGGTCTTGTCTCTGATTTTTGTCAGGCACTGAGCTAGTGCCTCGTCATGGGTGAGCCCCTTTTGCTTAAGGAAAGCTAGTCTTTTCCTGGCTGCCCCACTAAGGTGTTGTCGCTGTTTCTTGCTGTCCTCAAGTGCTAGACTATTAAGTCCGTCTCTTAGGTCAGTGGTTGTCGATGTGGACGTGTTGTCCAAGCATAATGGCACGTTGGAGCCTTGTGCAGGGACGTAGTCCACGGTAATGTTTGACGAATTTGAACTATCGTCGTAGTTTAATTGTTCAGTCTCAGAAGTAGGACCTAGGGGGTCCTTGGCTTCTGAGATTGGTGCGTTTGGAGGAGCACCGCCCTCAGGTTTTATTTCTTGTTCTCTATCCATGAACTTTGTTTTGTGAGGAAAGGAGGTTCACCACAGCAGAGCCTCTTGCTGTAGTAAGGCAGTTTGAAGCCGGAGGTTACCAGGTATCCGGAGTTCCGTTCTAGCGACCAAAATCCTCATGGCCATTCATCCCTCGGCGCACGTGTCTCACCTTGGATTGAGGATTTTTTATCGAGGTTCTCTCCTCTAGGTCCGTTGAATTCTGCTAGACAGGGTCACCTCGTGTAGGATGGGTTTGAAAAACCCGTTCAACGATCTTGCAGCGAGAGAGGCTTTGTGTTGCGCATCATCGTTGCCTGAAACCTGGGAGATATCGCGAAGTCTCTGCTCCTCCCAGGCGTCCCAGCTCCAACCCAACGGCCCACAGAAGCCAGCCAGACAGTTCTAGCTGATTTCTATGTATCCCAGAGTCAGAGCCCTGACGCCCGAAAAGTTTCAAGCCCTAGACCTCTCGGTTCTTTCCCGAGTTATCTTAACCTCAATTACGCGTTAAGCACACGTTTTTAATTTTTGTTTTTGAATTGCGCGTAAGCAAACGACCTTGATAGTTTGGATTTTCAAGGTTAATGCCGCGAAAACTGATTTATTTGTTGTAATTGCGAATGCAAACTACAGCCGAAACTGCAAGTGCTTAAAGTCTACTGGCATGTCGGTCGGAATCATTGGGATGTGTTGACAGATAGCAAAGAAAGACCGTGCAAATGGATCAGCTGTCAAATGACATTTGCGTACGTAACCTAAACGCGAGTTCATAATAAATCCTATGGAAAACATTACTTTCAATTTTTTCCGAATTTTACAATTTTCCGCGAAATTTTTCTATTTTTTTTTCTTCGCATAAACCTTATTCGGACTATGGCGAATTTATAAAATAAAAGTTAGCCAAATCGGTTCAGTCGTTCTCAAATCGTTTTTTAACCTAGCGGTATGAAATGTACTTTAAAACCTATTCTCATACGTACCAAATATACTTAAAAAATTTCATAACAATCGAGGACAAACACCGTGACACGAGATTTTTATATATATAGATTCAACAGATGAGGATCGTTTGAGCCACTCTTTGTTGACCCGGTTTTAGATATAGCCTATAAGTCTTGTGCTTCTAAAACTATTTAAGGTCGGTGAAAGTTGATTTGTTAAAAAAGTGATTGGTACTTCTATTGTGTGTTTTTTTTATTTTTACTCTGTAAACATGCGGACGTTTTTTGATAGCTGTAGTTTTTTGTTATGTCGTTTATCCTCCTTTTAGAAATCTGCGCTTGAGCTCCGATTTTTTCTCGGCAAATTGAACACGAAAGGCGTGTTGTTGTAGATAATGAAAAGAGGGATAAATCTCTCAAATATACAGATCGGGTTTCGCTCTACGGTAAATTGGTGTTTTAGGGAAACGAACAACTTGACAACCAAAAAAATAAATCTGCGCCAGATTTTTAAGGAAATAAAACAACCTATCAAAATTAAAAATATTTGTGTACTAAATTACACAATGTGCAAAGTTAAATATAATACAAAAAGTGTTGTCAATCGGAGGTACACGTGTATAAAATTTGAAGAAAATCGGGTACTTTTTTAAAAAAAAATGTGTATGTGTGCCTACCGACCCCGGCGCCGGATCACTTCCAAATTTTTACAAAAAGTGTTGTCCATCGGAGATACACACACATGCGTATAAAATTTGAAGAAAATCGGGTACTTTCTTTTATAAAATTTGTATGTGTGCTCCCGACCCGGGGCCCTATCACTTCCAAATTTCTACGAAAAGTGTTGTCCAGCGGAGGTACACATGCGTATATTATTTGAAGAAAATCGGGTAAATTTTGTAAAATATTTGTATGGGAGCCCCCAAGCCCTGATGCCCGAGGGGCCCCAAATTTTTATAGAAAGTATTGTCACCGAAAATACACATGTGTGTTTGGGAAGTGGGTTGAAAATTGATCACAAGATCTTACCAGTCAGCTCGCCTGCCACGGGCACGCAAAGTTAATATAGAGAATTTAAAAATTATAGGATTTACCGGATATGTAATTTTTCTTTCTTCTCCGATTTTCCGACATAAAACAAGTAAATGTAAAAAAACTTCGTTTTTCGGGTACAAACTTGTATGTATACATCGAAATATGCCACACAGTCACAGTTATTTAGTAATATAATTTAATAATCGCCAAAATTAAAAAATTTGAAGCGATCGGCCCCCGGGGTCGGGAGGCACCCATACAAATTGTTTACAAAATTTACCCGATTTTTGAAGTGATCGGGGCCTGGCTACCATTTTAATTTTTATGGGTTGTTTTATTTATACATAATGTAGACACGCTCATGGGATTTGAACTCTTAAAATGCTTAGCAAATCCTGAGCGTTAGGAAAATAAGGAGCGGAAATGATGAGATGTCTATGCTCTATCCACATGTGTCTTAAATTACTGTAGATCATACAAATGCGGAAAAACAGTATTTTTGTTCCTATTTAAAAGTCATTTGCACCAGTTATCTCCAATTTTTTCAAAGTTCAGAAATCAGAACACTTTTTAAGTTGTTCTAGATAGAGAACTAGATATCTCGAATGCATTTGGTCCACACACGAGTGTTATAATATTGTTGCAATAATAAGAAAAAAAACATGAATAATTTGTGGTTAAATTGAGTTTTTATTTAAAAATGATGTTTACATTATTTAAAACAAAAAATACCAAACTGACTGACTACCAAACAATTATCGCTAATCAAACGAAAAACAGAAACGAACTCATTTGGGTTTCTATTATTTACAATAAAATAAAGCATTTATGAATTATTAGCCTTTCTTTCTGGCAAATTTGTGAATTATTGTGTTCTTATGTATACATTGCTTACGTACATGTGTTAAACTTTTTAATTGAAGCATTATGTATACGTTTGCAAACAAGTAAAAAATTTTAAATCCAAAATTTTTAAAGTATATACATACGAGTATATAAAAATAGGTATGACTCAAGAAAATATATAACTTACAAACTTAACCGTTTTTTATATACATATTCTATGAGTATTTTCATACTTTATTGTGCTTTTTGTTTATTTACTGATATCTCACCAGAACTTGCAATTTCATTGTTTTTACGTTCTTGGCGTTCTGACGATTTGTTCTGTTGGGTTAAAAAAATACCTACAACTACTAGGACAATCCAAGCCAAGTAACCAAGATGGTAAACCGATGTATAATAGGTCCAAATCCGATCAAATGTTAAAAGTACGAAGGCCGTTCCTAAATAACTAAAAGAAAAGAATTTAAAAACCCAAAATACCACGTCGATTATGTGCCTTTTGGTGCCGGTAGCATTTTTACGAATGAGTTTATTCCATATGTCTTCAATTGGCACATAGATTGGTGCTCCCATAATACAGAAATAATGTCCAGGCCAAAAACCATGCCAAAAGGACGAAACTAGCAAAGTGGCAAACATTCTGTAGAATGAATGAAATTTGAATAAAAATTTAATCTAAACAACAATCACCGTTCAATTTATTACCTATACTTTTTACTTGGAAATAGCTTGTAAACATTTACTGCCAGCCAATACTGTATACAAATGTTCCAATGCTTCATTGCTTCACGAAATGTCCAACAAGACTCGACTTCATATGCTCGTAGGTTTACAATTGTTGTGAAATTGTATTTTTGTTTCTCTGGGTTACGTTTGAAATGAAGGTATTGTCCTTTGGGTCCTTCACCATTTGTAACGTCCGATTCTTCAGGATATGCACCGAAACCAGCACATGTACAAACACATTCGCTTAGCGTTAGTCCGGTGTACATACGCATACGGAAGATGAAGAATGTTGGCCATATGTACATCAGGCGGTATAAAAGTGATCTTTCTTCGTAAAACTCATCGCTAAGAGCGTACTGGAAATAGTTAATATAAATTGTTTCTTTAGATTAATCCCTTTTTAATTCGTGTTCCTTCAACTTACATTAAGTGGCCATAAGTAGTTAGTCAATAAATACAGGGAGCAGTAAAAAGCAGCGTATTTCAACTTGGAAAGAGTAACTTCTGCGTTCGGGGAGTAATTTTTGAATGGTGTCTCAAAATAATCACGGTATGTGCGATAGCGGTAATAAGGCCCTAAAAGGTTTAATTTCAATTAAAATAAAGCTTATATTTTATTACAGAAATAATTTGTTGATCCATAGAATTTTTAACAATGCCCCGACATCGTAGTTTGCCAAGAAATCAAGAAGTCCATTAATTAGCATTACTTACAGCTATCCCATACTTTTTATTTAAATACGAATGTGGATCAGCTCAAGCGATTCATTTTCTTTAGTTTTTTTTCTGCGTAACGTTGTAACGTATCCCTAAATAAGATCAACTACCAACGAAATATGCACCGTAACTCAGAGTTATATAAACACTTAGAGCCGTTAATAAGTAGAACCTGACGGTGCATTACATAAACTCGAAAAGAAAGAAGACAAGGATCAGTGCATTTGTGAAAATAGCCAAATAACTAAAAAATTCTTGAAAAAAGTGGAGAATTAACTTGCAGATAAATTTGTGTTCTAATTATGCAGTATGATAGGTCTTTCAACGAAATAAATTTATATCGGTTTTTTTTGGGGGTGGGGGTCTAAAAAGACTTAAATTCTCCTACTCTGTATAGTCTACTTACAGCGGTAGAATGATCCTGGACCAATGAACTCCAAGTGTTGAGAGAAAGTGAAAGCTGTAAATCCATAAAAAGAAAGTATTGTCTCCGCTGATCGGATGTCTGAGGTATTAGCTCAAAATATTGATGTCTGGCAAATCAATAAACTACACCAGGCTAATACTGTTCCACTGCTAAATTTTACCGTGTTTGTTATGGATGTGCAGCACTAACAGTTAAATAAAATAGTTTATTAATTTTGGCGTCCATTCTTTTAAAAATACTGAAGAAATAATAGGAAGAAAGCATTAAGGAAATCGTATTCATATATCATTTTTTTCTACTTTCAGAATTCATGTCTTAATTGATACCAGTGCTATCGTTATAAATGCAGTTATTAAAAAGTTAATAAGCAGATTGCACGTCTGTTAGTGCTTATCAATCGCCCTGAGCTAAAAATAATCAAAATTTTTAAATATTTACCGGTCAATACTCCAATATAATTGAAGGTATAATGAAAAAGGTCAACCACGCCGATGCTCTGCAATTCTATATCATAATCGGATAATTCAATGAGTTTTCCAGAATTTGCGGTGTCCTTGTTTTGACTGGTCGAAGGTGCATTGCGTTCAGTAATTTCTTTGTTTCTCTCACAGATTTTTTTATATGCAGCATTTTTCTCAAAGAGGACTCCAGACACCTGAAAATAATTAATTCAACTGATTTTTTTTGCAACAAGAATTTTTCTTATGCTTACCTTCAAAGTTAATATCATTTGGATCATATTCGTAGGTCCGGGAGCGTCAGGCAGTCCAAATCGCCCTACTAACCGGAAGAACACCAAATAACCAAACATAATTGCAAAGCCGACAAGGTGACATTTGCTGCAACCATTCACATATAGCAAGAAAACAGATAATTACTTAAATTTTAATTCTATTATTCTGTTTATATGGTAGATAATTCATACTAACCTTGGATGAACTAATATCAATGCTGTAGCACCCAGCAAGAAGGAGACAAAGCAATGCAGAATGTGATATCCGGAAACGACAAAAACTACTAGGACTCCAAAAGAAGTGGTTAGTAATTTGCGCTGGCTTTCATCCTTGATTTTTCTTGTGTACAACCCCAATACAATACATGCCAAAAGGCAAAGTAAATAAATAACATCTTCCATATCCATTTGAAAGATATTCCGTTCAAACTTTCTTATTTTCTGAACATAAAACACGAACTAATCAAAAAAAAGATATCATCACAAATGTCGGCAAGCCCAACTCATATGTAATCACAATCAGGCCTAAAAAATAAAAAACAAACGAATTTAAACTACCATAATGAATGTGTTTTTTTTATGTCCGAGTAATCAAAGTAACTGTCAAAATTTATGTCGTTTCTTGTTTGGTGTTTTTGTCTGTCAACTTGTTCGTTTCCCTTCAAAACGACTTTACCATAGAGCGAAAGCAGATCTGTATAACTTGGCAGACCAAGTGCAACTAACACATGCAACAAAAATGTATAAAATGTAAACAAAAGATTTTCGCCTTTCGTGTTCGATTTCCCTTTTGAAAAAATCTACGCTCGAGCGCGTTCTAAGCAGAATTTTTAGGAAAAAAAATAACATAAGATATAAGCTTTTTTTAATTCTTCGAGAAATAAATTATTTCTGTGAATCTTTCTAATTTTTTTTTCTCTCCGATTTCTCCGACAGAAAAAAACACGCTAAACGTGAAAGACATTTAGGAAGTTTTTTTCTTGTTTAGAATTCTTTTTCGAACTGTCAGTTGTTCTCAGCAAATAGAACAGTAAAAGCGAGAAACAGTTTTTTTTGCATGTGTGTAATATGTATTCTTACAGAAAAGGCACAGTGCTTTCAGTGAACACACATCGAATGATAAAATATGTCGCGTGCTAAGCAAAATGATATTATTTGTTGGTGTTAGTAAAAAGAGTGGTTAATATAAAACCCTCTCTATAGGAAAGCCCAAGTGTTTTGCTATATCACAGATGCAAATAAAATATGTAATAATGTAATAAATAAAAAATGTAATATGCAATAACGTTGGGCGCAATCGAATGATATAATTGATTATGGAAAAGTCTCGAGATAATGTCCAAAATCATTTGATTGATTTCTTATTTCTGTTCTACCGAACTACCGTGAGCGAGATATGCGACAGCGACATTTATCACGTTTTTTTAAATTGGCGTTGGTTGTAACCGAAACATTAAACATGAGAAACGAGAACTTGAATTCATGTTAAGTACACGCACTTGTCATATCCTGAATGATTATTCGAATGGTAATCGATCATATCAATCATTCGAATACTAAATAATGGATTATTAAAATCATTCGGTTATACCCAATACTAATAGCAAATAGCGAACTTGAATAAAAAAATGACACCCCCAATAATAATTAATAAATCTTAGCTGTATTGCTTTGGTAAAGCTAAGCTGGTTTTACTTTAATTTTCAAAGCAACAGCTTTTGGTTTTACCGCCAATACAGCTCTTTTTATTTTTTTAAACGTCAGAAAAAAGAAACGTAGGGATGGCTTACATTGTATTATACTTTATATAACGTAGGGTTCACACCATAAAGTAAAATCAAAATTTATTTCTAATAGATGTACATCAACATATTGTTACGAAATTCATGCTTTCGAGTTCGTAAAGGATTTTGCAAATAAAACACAACACAAGTTTATTAATTCACAAATAACAACTTTAATAAACAAACAGTAAAATTAACTAAAGTTCACTAATTACACTGGTGATTACTTTAATTGTACACAAAACACTTACTACAGCAATGCTTGTACTTCATTACTATTTCTGCAAGAGCTTTTCAAATGCACTGGTTGAATTCTAAATAAGAACTAACTTACTTCGGCCTAACGCCTCTATTTATACTAAATTAAAAGCTTCCAGAAAGAAAATTGTAGCCTTATTTACTTACTACAGGAAATACCCGGCGTTTCCCGGCTGAGTTTGAACGCGATCGATTCATAAAACATGCAGTTTGTAAAAACAATAAAAAAAATTCGTATGGTGACCCCTTGACCTAGGAGTCTGACCACTTTCAAAATATGCCTATTAAGTGCCTATTTTGGTAGAAAACCCATATGCAAAGTTAGAAAGCGATCTGTTGAAGGGTTTGGCAGTTCATAGCGGACATACATACATACATACATACATACATACATAAAAAGTTTCACTTTTATATAATAGATTTACAACTAACGATACTCATATGTAATGAGTCATCTTGAGTTCGATCATGTTCTTTTACAAAAACCGGGCAAACCGTTCAAACCCGCTTGACTACATTTTTGACCAGTACGTAATGACTCAAACTTACAGGCGGTTACATTTCAAATTTCAAATAATCTAATAGTCTTACAGCCTGAAAGTATGCTACATAAAAGTGCTTATTTTTGGTATGCACTTTGCTGATGTTTCCCATATTGCAACAAATAGTTATAATGAAAATTTGTCTGCATTAGCATTTGTCTGTTTTATGTATCCAAAAGACAAATGTCAAATTTACACATGTTAAGAGTGACCCAAATAACTCGTCTATGCGCGGGAAAGTAAATAAAAACTTAACGAATCGGAGATGAACTCTATTATAATCACACAATACATTTTCTGTGTTTTCGAAAATTCGCTTATGCGTTCTCATGTTGGAAAATTTCATGTTTTAAGCTAAGCGGAGGTACGTGAAAACGCGCCACAAGAGAAATTAAATATCGACGATGAAAGATGACGTCAATCAAACTAACAAAACAAAAATTACGTATGGTTTTGTTTTTAGTTTCAGAAATATCATCAAAATCGAACGAGTAAAAACCATTAGGTTATATTAACTTTTATTGAAAAATCACTCCTTAGTTTCAGATTAATTAGTAACATTCTTGACCGAACTTTTCCAAATGTAAATACGATAGGACTAATTCATAATTGGACTAATTTGATAGATATTGCTCATCAATTTTAATTAAACTGAAAATTGCAAATTCGTTGATAGGTCGTCATCAATATTTTTGTCATAAGGCAACGGTTTTCGCAATTTGCCCTAGTGACAGTCCTGGGACTAGGATTTTACCCACAGCGAGCCGCCTTTTTTGAGCGACTTTTGGTAAAAAGCTATGAAACGCTTTTTTGCACTACGCGAGTTAGACTAGGTGCATATTTAGGGCAGCTCAGCACAGCACAATGAAACAGAGGAAAACTATGCCTCTGCGAGCGATAATTGTTAGGACTCTAAAATCCCCTTCGCATTTCCACACATTTTGATTTAAAAATGTTCACCCAAAAGAGCCCTCAAGACTCCACTCACAACCCTCTTAAAAACCACCTCTAGGCCCTACTCAAGACCATCTAAACACCCCATCAAAACCCCTCTTAAGACCTACTAAAGACCCCTCCCACCTAAATACTCTTCACAGGATCACCTAAACCTCTCAAAACCGCGAGAGGTAGGACACCGTGAAAAATACTCTTGCTGTTACTGGGATTCAAGCCACGAACCTTCTGCTCAGTAACCACGCGCATTTCCACTGAGCCACGGCACCCACAATCCCTCTTAAAACCCCCTAAAGACGCCCTCTCCCAAGAACCTCTTAAAATCCCTTCTACGTCCTACAACCCAAAAGAGGTAAGAAAGAAAAAGGCTGGAGGAACATTTTTTAAAAAAATATGGCAGGAAGGCCATCTGGGCCGGGTAAGAAGTTATCGTTAAGTTTTTGTAACTTATTTTCGTAAGCAGTTTTAGAGAGAAATGAGGCAATGGGAAAGTTAAGTAGGTAATTGAAATAAAAGAGAGGATATTAGTTAGAGATTGGTTTTGAGATACATTATGGGGAGTTTGATTGGGTGGAAGGGGAGCAGATTTGATGGGTTTTTGGAGATGGTTTAGATTTACGGAGGAGGTTTGTTTGAGATTTAATAAGGAGAAAAGAGCAAAGGCGAGTACTATACGTGTACTACTTCAAAAGTGTAAGTCAGCTAAATATTTTTTTATTTTGTTTTTGTCGACGAATAACGTGTTTTTGCTTTTAAGTACTACTTTAAAATACAGTTCGGTTCACTTAATTAGACGCACCTAAATGTTTTCTGTAAAGCAGAGAAAGAAGAGAGAGTAATCAATACTTAATAAAACACACATGAATGCCTGCTGGGAGAAAGTAGCATAACGGTACTTTTTTACTCTTTTTTGTACATGACCACAAAACAACAACATTTTTTCGGTCCATTTGATTAGACGCATAGTCAAAATATTTAATTTGTTTCTGTGTTTTGGCCTAAAAATGGCTAATAAAAATATTTTAATAACGGACGAAAGAGCAAATAATTACGTTTACCACTCGAGAGCTTTCCAAATCGCGATATAGCCAGAAAAATCGACCGAAGTGATCATTGTGTCCGAAATTATTTAAAAACCTTATCTTATGGCAAGAACTACTGGGAAAGATCTGTGACAGCTTTAACACCTCAAGATAAATGAAAAATTCTGAGAGTGTCTTTCAATACAGCTCTTTCTACAATAAAAACAGGGTGTCAGTAGGGGTTAATGCCAGTAAATCAACAGTGCGTCGTGAGATTTTGAGTGCTCCACATTTAAAATTCAAAAAGCTGCTACTATATTCTCTATACGAAAATTTTTGGGTCCTATTCATCAAGACAATGCTCCAATACATAATGGTCGTATCGTAAAAGCCTGGGTTGCGAGTGAAAACATCCAATTGTTGTTGTGGCCACCGTATTCACCGGATCTAAATATTCTTGAAAACCTTTGGGGCTGGCTAACACGCAAGGTTTACGAAGCAGGCAGGCAGTACGAAAGCAATGAAGAGCTGTTGGCATCAACCCAAGCTGCTGGGCTGAAATTTCATTGGATTACTTAAAATCTTTATACGAATCTACGAATAGTAGAATTTTCGAAGAGTAAAAAAGTACCCGTAGGTTCCTTTTTTTCATTAATGCATTCATGTGTGGTTTGTCCTTGGCATGAACATGACGCCATTTGTCTCTTAAAACCATTTCTAAGATTTGGGACGTTCTTGCAACGTTGCCAACAAATGTCTCACATCGAACCGGAACGTCAGACAACCAGTCTAAGACAAGACACAATGTTTGACGACAGAGTTTGGAACAACATTTTAATTTTAATCAGCACAGAAGTTAACCAACCCAGCGGATCGAAAAAGGGATTTTTCAAACAAAAATACAAACAAGTTATTTTATTCACAAATTACAGCTTTTATTCCAAAAAACCAGAGTTCATAAATTCACACTGGTTACTTTTAGTTTACACAAATAACACTTGTACATATTCACAATAACACTGCTCTTTCCACTTGCATCTAGTTATATTTTGGTACAGAGCCAGTAGATAACATTCAAAACTAAACTCACTGCCACGCATTGCGAGCTATTTATAACCAATTCTGTACCAGTTGAACTATCTAGCAAGTACAAGAAAAATCAGGCTAATTCTTTCATATACATATTTGTATGAGAACAAACTAGTACAACTGCTAAATGAAATAGCACTAACTAATAACTAAACAGAACTTCAAATCGAATAGTACCACACATAACTACTTAGAACTACATATTAGATTAGTACCACATACAATTTCTATGAACAAGTTCCACATGATGTTATAAGCAATATTACTTATGCTGAGGTACAGATAGCGCTGCAATTTGTACTAAATTTATTTTCGTCAATTTGTGCTTATTACTTCATACATCAATTCAACCGAACATGTAAATACAGCAGTATACGGCAACTGTATTTCACATGTCCATATGTACATGTAATCTAAATGAATGATCAGTGCGGTGAGAAAAATTCTAGCGTTTTTTTTGGACGCGCTGGAATGTTTGTACTGGTAGTTTCGCGCCCAGTAAAATCTGTAATTTGTAAATAAACGAACTTGTGTTGGTGTTTTTTTTTTCAAACTCCATTACGAACATTTATAAAGTAATTCTTTGAATCAGTCGAACGGAAACTCCATGCCTGTCCTCAGTATGATGTAAACATCATTCTGGGGGATATGAATGCTAAAATAGGTAGGGAGCCAGTATTCAGGCAGTACATTGGCACCCATAGCTTACACGAGAACACTAATGACAATGGACAACGAGTCATAGAGATGGCAGCAAGCAATAATTTGGTCATTGCGAGTACAAGGTTCGCGCGTAAAAATATCCACAAAGCCACCTGGGTATCTCCCGATGGAGCCACTCGCAATCAGATAGACCACGTGTTGATAGACCGCCGCCACAACCCGAACCTGATGACGGTACGAACGTACCAAGGTGCCAAGGTCGACTCAGACCACTATACTGTTGCATCATCACGGAATACTGCATCCGCGAATCAGATTCGAGTCAACACGGCTGCCCTTCGCAATGAAGAGACCAGAAACAACTACGGTCAAGCGATAGGACTCGCCTTAAATGCATGGAGAGTAAGTCCTGGGGCTGAGATGTCGGGCGTAGAAGAGAAATGGACAAGCCTTAAAAATACTGTCATTAGAACTGCTGACTCCATCTTAGGCAGTTGTCGTAGAGATCGGAACGACTGGTTCGATGACGAATGTAAGCTAGCGACTGAACATGAGAATGTTTCGTACTGAGCAATGCAACAATCTCATAGAACGCGGGCACGCGAAGAGGAATATGAAGAGCTCAGAAGATATGAAAAAACAGTACAGATAACAAGGACCGCACGAGGCTCGGAAGTTCTACCAAAGGGTCCGCGGTATGACGCAATATACACCGCGTTGCATATACTGCAAGGACAAAGAGGGTATTCTGATCGACGATCTTAAAGGCATCTTAGAGCGATGGGAAGAGCACTTTCATGAGTTACTAAATGGCTAGCTAACTGAGGAATTATAGGCTTCACCAATGACCGAATATCATACTATGCTGCCACCACCAAGCATAGTCGAAGTTAGCAGAGCGATAAATCGGCTCAAAAATAATAAAGCCCCGGGATCTGATGGGATCCCAGCGGAACTGATAAAAATTGGAGGCCCCACATTACACCAAGCAATTCATGAAATAATAGTGCAAGTATGGGAAAAAGAAGCAATGCCAGAAGACTGGCGAAGAGGCGTCCTGTGCCCCATACACTTACTTAATCGTCTGGTTATTATAAGTCTGATACTTGGTTTAACTCGGTAGATTATAGTGGCAGGAGGCTTCTATTAAAAATGTCAGAATGGGCGCAGTTTTAAGCATGAAGCACTCCTACCATACAATAGCGTTGCGTTGGTGCCTGGGATAGTTTCTATCCCGGGCGGCCTAGGATATTAGAGCTGGTATCCTAGTGGCAAATGATAGGGTACGAGGTTCCGGACGAACGTGCTGCCAGGGTCTGCTCTGCAATCGCCTAGGCACTCATTCTGAAAGAGCTGAGTCCCTTGATGTCAGACCTCACCAAGGTCGCTTTGGTACCGCGGGAATTGTCTGTGCTCAACGACAACAAGGCCGGCCGCAAGGTTCGACCAGTCTGAGGACAGTTGTGGTTGAGGACCCAGCTCGTTTTGGGGATGCATCGCGGGATCTGCGGTTTACTCTCGTAGAGAGGACTGCTGAATGGTACATAGCTCATGAGTATGCTTAATGGCGAAAGCTAGGCAAGCGCTGGGCTCACGCTCCAACTCTACACTGTGTGTGTGTGTATGTGTGCCCCATACATAAGAAGGGAGATACAACAAAATGCAGCAATTATCGTGGTACAACGTTGTTGAGTACCGCTAAAGTCATCATTGGTCCAGTGATGCTTCATCCCAGGCAAATCAACAACTGATCAGATTTAAACCCTAAGTCAGGTGATGGAAAAATGTCTAGAGTTTCAAAACTCACTACACCATCTTTTTATAGACTTTAAAGCCGCCTATGATAGCATAGCCAGAGTAGAACTATATAAAGCCATTAGAGAATTCGGCATCCCAAATAAACTGACACGACTATGTAGGTTGACCATGACTAAGTTATAAGCCAAGTAAAAATATCCGGATCACTATCAAGCCCATTCAACATCTATAACGGGCTCCGACAAGGGGATGGACTGGCCTGCGTCCTCTTCAACCTGGCGTTGGAGAAAGTGATCCGAGACTCTGACGTAACGGCGAGAGGAACAATCCTCTATAAGTCCTCTGGCTTACGCAGACGATATTGACATCGTTGGTAGAAACCAAAGAGCTGTACAGGAAGCTTTCATCCAGATAAAGCAGGCGGCACGAAATCTGGGGCTGCACATTAATGAGAGCAAAACAAAGTACATGGTGGCCACGTCTGCGAGTAGAAGATCCAACATCGGCCCCTCAATTCAGATAGTGGAGCGCGAATTTAAAGTAGTGCAATCCTTTAACTATCTCGGGTCAACTATAGCAGCCGATAACAGCATGGAACCAGAAATACGCGCACGGTTGCTTAAAGCCAACAAAGCCTACTATAGCCTGTCAAGACTCTTCAAATCCAGGAATATAACCATACAATCCAAGCTGCTGATATATAAGACAATGGTCATACTAGTACTTACATATGGATCAGAGACTTGGGTGCTTAGCAAAAAGCATTCTGACCTCTTAGCCGCGTTCGAGAGAAAACTCTTACGGAGAATTGTAGGCCCCGTATGTGAGGAAGGACGATTCCGGAGACTCTATATCTCTATCTCGCGACCATTTCTGTGGTGCATGTATATTTTTGGACACAAATGGAAGGGACCTACAATTATCTCCAGATCAGAACGGCGAATTGAGAAGCTTTTCGTGAGAAGTTATGCGAACCACGAAACTCTTGCTCAGTAGCTATGCCTTTTACACTGAGGCACATTACGAACCTTTGGTAAGCCTAAAAATCGTAATAATTGGTGTCAGAAGTGGGATTTTGCAAATCGTAAGATAGTAAAATTTAGCAAATCGTGGAACACTAAATTATTTTTGTGATTTTGCTAATCGTGAAACAGTAAATTATTAATTAAATTTTGCAAATCGATAAATAATAAAATGGGGGGTACAGTGAACATTAACACCTACAGTTCCCAGAAGCTGAAAGAAGAGCTCGGAATTCGAGATTCAGGCACTACAGGAAACAAGCAAGAGTTTTTTCTTAGATTGCATCAAGTCGTTAAAATGAAAAACCAGCAAGCTGGTGAAGAGTTTACATCTGAGACGGAGCTAATGAAGCGAAAACCGTCTACTTAGGAAACTAAAGAAGTGCCAAACGTGGAAGCGATGTTCTAATGCAACAAATAAACAGTAGATTTGACCAGCAGATAAAACTTATTATTGATTTGCTGCATATCAATAATAAGTTTCACCAGCAAAGTGAAGAGAATCCACAAATGAATTCTAAGTTGAGCGGAAGGTTGGATCAGCAGAAGCAAGAATCGCAGCAACAGAGTCAAGAGATAAAATAAAAAACAACCCATAAAAACGTTCATGTAAATTCTCTAATATGTTTGTTGTGCAACGTTTGAACCGGGTTAAATTGGAAAATATTAATATTGTGGCTAAGATTTGTGATATAAGATTTTTAAAAACTAACCCGATTTTCTTTAAATTTAATACACATGTGTATCTCCGATACATATATTTTTATATTATATTTTTTGTAAAATTTTTGGAGTGGTCTGGCCCGGGGGGTGCCCATGTAATTTTTAAATTCTCTATATTAACTTCGAATGCCCGTAGCACGTCTGGTTGTCGGTCGGTTTGTCGTGGAATCTTGCGATAAATTTTTAACCCACTTCCCAAAGCCCGATTTTATTGAAATTTTGCACATATGTGTATTTTCGGAGACAACACTTTCTATTAAATTTTTTTTTTACAAATTAATCCAATTTTCTTTAAATTGTGTACACATGGGCTGTTGGAGATGGGATGTTTGATGGTGGCTGTGTTTGCGGGGTCGATGGTGTTGTTTGGCGGGTGATCGTCGAGGGTGATGCGGTTGTTTGGCGGTATTTGGTGATGGTCGGGGGTTGTTTGTTAGATCATGGTGGGCGTTGAAGAAGGGCAGGGGGTATTGTTGGTGTTGAATCAGTTTTTTCCCGACAATCAGTAATCGGCAATCAGCTAGGTACTTATATAAAACAGACAAAATGATCATGTCTGCAACGCTATTAAATCCTTTTATATTAACTTGCCTGTGTCTGCCTGTCTTTCTGTCTCTCGGTTTATATGTAATTTTGTCACGCTTTTTTTTATTCTAACCATTTCAGTCATTTCAGTGGGCGCCGTGGCTCAGTGGAAATAAGCACGACTACAGAGCAGGGGCTTCGTGGTTCGAATCCCAGTAACACCAAAAGTATTTTTCACGGTGTCCCACCTCACGCGAATGGGTGACAAACTTTCCGAGAGTAATAAACTTGTCACGGAAAGCTTCTCAATTCGCCGTTCGGAACAGGCCTTTTATTGTAGGTCCCTTCCATTTGTTTCCAAAAATATACATGCGCAACAAAAATAGTCGCGAGAAGCTAGGCCTTGGACCGCAATGGTCTGTCGAGCCGAATATTATTATTATTATTATTATTATTATTATTTCAGTCATGCACTTTGTTCTATATATTTGTTGTGAATTTTAAAACATTAGGGGCTCTGCTGAAAATAAAGTTAAAAAAAAACAACCCATAAAAATTAAAATTTTTCATCTAAAGAAATTTCAGAAATTGATATGGGAGCCCCTCGATCCTGGGCCATTTTTTTTTATTGTAGGAGAAAATCATCGAAACAGACATTTGACATCAGATGTTAAAATTGAAAATGCTCAGATCATTTTATTCTGAGCACTTAGAGCACGCCCATACTCTGAGAAAATAAGAAACACGAACATTTATCTTGAGAACTCTTTGACTGCTCAGAACTAATTTATGAAAACGCGAAATGACAGAATATTGCGAAAACTTGTTGTTCTATCTGTAAGTTGATATCGACAACAAAAAACGACATCAATAAAAATAAAATTCAGTAAATAAAAATGTAAGTTGAATTAAGCATAAAACATTTATGTCTCGTTTCATTTGCTGGGTTCATTTGTGCGTGAGCTTAGATTTCTCTCTCTCTCTACCACCAAAACCATTCAGCGCAGCCGACTGCGCAGCACACACCGCACACAGTCCATAAAGGGCGACGAATATCTGATGCCAGTATAGATATTTAAAAAATGTATAAGGGCCTTGCGGCCGAACCCGGGACCCGATCACTACCAAATTTTCGAAAAAGTATTGTTTATTGGGTATACACATGTGTTTAAAATTTGAAGAAAATCGGGTAAATTTTTTAAAATTTTTGTATGGGAGCCCCCCGACCCCGCAGCCCGAGGGGCCTCAAAATTTAATAGAAAGTGTTGTCTCCGGAAATACACATGTGTGCATTTCAATAAAATCGGGTCATGGGAAGAGGGTTAAAAATTGATCGCAAGAATCCACGACAGACGACCCACGGGCAAGTGAAGTTAATATAGAGAATTTAAAAATTAGCAAAAACTCGACTACTTGAAAAGTTGAAAAGTAGATAGAGCTACCGCCTTTGTGAATAGTAGTGTTAAGGTGAATAATAAGTAATCACCCGTGTAATATTGTGACCATTTTTAATAATTTAGATAATATTATTATGCCTCTTCAAAATCAGTTTTTTTCCAAAATTAAAGATCACATCTTTAATAGAATTTGCATCCCCCTGCATTCTAATGATTGGTTTAATTGGGATTGTTAAATCACTTGCACATTTTTATCGTTAAAATAGTGTTCATTAAGTTAACGAAATGTGTTTGCGATATTTTTCCAATTTTTAACTATAATGACAACTGATTCTTTATTCGCCTATGTTTTTTTCCAGGAGCTTTACATACGTTCAAGGTTCTGGGGCAACAATTCAGTGATATGAAAACAAAGTACACGACCGAGTCTGCGAATAAAATATCAAACACAAGTCCAAAAACCTTAGTTGTAAATCACGAATTTGAATTCGGGTCAACTGTGGCAGCCTATAATAGACTAAAAAAAGTCCAGAATCTTAAAGAAACTATCCAAGATGTTGGTATATAATAAAATTGTCACATAAAAATAATCCGACAAATATTGTATTATTGGGAAACCCCATTAATTCATATTAAAAAAATCAATTGCCTACTGCAGTTGTCGAATAGCGTATTAAAAATAATTGTGAAATAAACATTCCTTAGAAAATATAATAATTGCAAAGCATAAATTTTATTAATTAAGCTAGATTTTTTACCAACTTTGTGACAATTCAGTACAGACAAAACTTACTCCTTATGGTCATACCACACCCATAGCATTTTTAAAAGCACTCTCGCATGCTCAGTTACAAGTTAATAATCGAAAAATTAAATATAATTGACTTTTAATGAACAAAATATTTTTCTAGTCAATTATCTGTTAACTTGGTGCACTTGTAGGCAACAAGAAAACAGTTACTAACATGAGGTTATTTCGCTGGAACATTTAATTTCGATTTGACACATGTATGCTAACGTTTTGGATATCATGATGTAAACATCAACAGAAATTAAGGTGTATTAAATATAATTGTCCGTATATGCAATGCTGCCAAATATGCATATGAACATTATATTCATACAAATGGAATATGATGTCAGCAGCAATATTTTTCAAATTATAACCAATCACACCGTTGAATTGAGATGAAAGTTATTAATCTACTCTACACTCTTCACAGCGAATATAGTATATTTCCTCGCGGAACTTTTTCCTCTTTCACATACACTTTTCTGCTACAACTCGGTTCTTCTGATATGGTATATTATATAATATGTTATGTACCTATATACAAAAAACATTCCATCAAACAAATATTCACAATAATAAACAAAAACAACGGTTTGGAAGTGGAAGTGGAGGAAAAGTACTGTAGAAGATCGGGTAAATTTTTTAAAATTTTTCTATGGGAGCCCCCCGACCCCGCAGCCCGAGGGAACTCAAAATTTAATAGAAAGTGTTGTCTCCGGAAATACACATGTGTGCCAAATTTCAATAAAATCGGGCTGTAGGAAGTGGGTTAAAAATTGATCGCAAGAATCCATCACAAATCCACAAACCCACAAACCCACAAGCCCACAAACCCACAAGCCCACAAACCCACAAACACACGAGCAAGTGAAGTTAATATAAAGAATTTAAGAAATTATTTATTTAATCATAGTTAATGGCTTCTTTTTGAGTTAAAAGTAACTAATTTGTAGGAAAATAAAATTATTAAATATTTAAATATTATTATATTATATTATATTATATTATATTATATTATATTATATTAAAAATTAGATTTATTAAATTTATAAAAAAATGTGTAAATAAAGAAAAATAATTAATAAAATTATGTAAATATTTACAAAATAATTATTAATATGTATAAATAAAAAAACTACACAAAAAAATTAAAATTTTTTACAAAAAGTATTGTCCATCGGAGATAGGTACTCATGTCTGTAAAATTTGAAGAAAATCGGGTTAATTTTTTTAAAACATTTGTATGGGGCCTCATGACCCCAGGGCCCCGGGTCTCCAAATTTTTTACAAAAAGTATTGTGCAACGAAGATACACATGTATATAAAATTTTTAGAAAATCGGGTTAATTTTTTAAAAAAATTTGTATTGGGCAACACAACCCCGCGGCCCGGGGTCTCCAAAATTTTTACAAAAAGTTTTGTCCATCGGAGATACACATGTATATAAAATTTGAAGAAAATCGGGTTCATTTTTAAAAAAAATTTGTATGGGGCCTTATGACCCCGAGGGTCTCCAAATTTTTTACAAAAGTGTTCTCCTTCGGAGATACATATGTATATAACATTTGAAGAAAATCGGAAAATTTTGTAAAATATTTGTATGGGAGCCTCCCGACCCCGGGGCCCGAAGGGCCCAAGAAAAAATTTAAATTAAATCGGACTTTGGGAAGTGGGGTAAAAATTGATCGTAAGATTCCACGACAAACAAACAAACAAACAAACACACGAGCACGCGAAGTTAATATAGAGAATTTAAAAATTAAATGCTGTTCGTTGGTAGCCGCATCACTTGAGAACTGCAAGACCGATTTGGCTCATTTTTATTTGAAAACTAGCTGTTCCCTGGCGCTTTGCTACCCGCACACATGAACCCCCGGGGTGACGTGAGTACTATAGCGTGTAACCTTCCCTCACCTGCCAATAATTTACGTTGACATATTTTTTAAAAATACGTTTGTAAATCTCATGTTAAAATTTTACCTTTCTCCCCATCCATCTATTCCTATAACTTTCCCCTACCCGCCAATAATATATCTTAAAAATTTCATAAAATTCAGTTTAAAAATGTGGCTGATATTAACATTTTACATTCCCTGTGTGTAAAATAAAATAACTACTAATCACACAAATGCAGTTTTCGTGACTCATGTGTATATAAAATTTGAAGAAAATTGGGTTAATTTTTTTAAAACACCTGTATGCAATTTGTGAAATGGTGACCCCTTGACCCAGGAGTTTAGTGCCCATTATAGAATTAAACCCCTACGTAAAGTTTGAACGCGATTGGTTCATAAAAACATGCAATTTGTAGAAACAATAAAAAAAATTCTTTTGGAGAATCTTTTACCTAGGAGTCTGACCACTTACAAAATATGCCTATTATGTGTTCATTATGGTATAAAACCCCTATGTCTTTTATGTGTTTATTATGGTATAAAACCCCTATGCAAAGTTTGAACGCGATCGATTCATAAAAACATGCAATTTGTACAAACAATAAAAAAAATCGTATGGTGACCCCTTACCCTAGGAGTCTGACCACTTACAAAATATGCCTATTATGTGTTCCACTATGCAAAGTTTGAACGCGATCGCTTCATAAAAACATGCAGTTTGTAAAAAACCGGAAAACAGATGCTCGCGGGAAGGCACTTTTGATAGCACTTGCAACGTTGCAGATTACATTACTGAACAATGGAAATACACCCACTTTCCGTAGGGGATCCGCCAGCTCAAAAATCGATATAACGTTTATTAGTAACTGCCTCTTAAGCAAGGAAGTCACTTGGGAAGTCAGCGAATCATACACACGTAGTGACCACCAAGCCATACTATGTGAAATTGATCGACTGGGACCAAATCAGAAACTTAGAAACAAAGCGGTGGGTTGGAAAACGAAATCATTTGATGAAAAATTGTTCCTTTTCATGTTGGAGGATATCAGTATCTCAGGGACAGCGACGGAAAAGGTGTCTACAGTCAAGTCATGACCTCGCTAAGAAGAGCTTGTGATGCAGCAATGCCGAGGAAAGTATTAATCGGCCAACGCAAATCTACCTACTGGTGGAATGAAGAAATAGCGGAACTGCGTCGAAAGTGCCTACGGGCCATACGGCAATATCAAAGAGAAAGGCTTAGGAACATTGATGATCTGCGCCAGCACTATTGTAATGTCCGATCACAGCTTAGGACGGCTATAAAGGCAAGTAAACGCAGATGCCTCAGGGAACTGTGTCAACAAGTTGAACAAGACACCTGGGGTAGACCGTACAGAATGGTAATGGCAAAAGTTAAGGGTAACTCGTTTACATCCCACTCGTGCCCAATAATGCTGAATAGTATTGTTAACGTATTGTTTCCGCAGCAAATAGATCACGACTTTAATGTAGGGATAGGTAATCCCGGTGAAGAAATTGCGCCCGTGATTGCCGATGAAGTTCTCCAGGCTGCCAGAAAGGTAGGCAATAACAACACCCCAGGACCATATAATATTCCTAACGTTTTTAGTTGTTGTTAGTTGTAGGTTTTAGTTAGTTGGACGTGATGGGGGCTTGAGTGGGTTTTTGGTGGATCTTTGGAGGGTCTTAATTGAGTATTGAGGGTGTCTTGAGACGGTCTTTAAAGGAGTTTTGAGTGTAGTCTTAAGGCAAGTCTTTATCAAAACGATAGGGGTCTTGAGTGAGTTTTAAGAAGGAAGGTCTTTAGTAGTAGTACGTCTCGAGGGGTCTTGAAGGGGGTCTTGAGGGTGTCTTTTAAGATATCCTTTGCTGGTTTCTTGAACGTCTACATATTCTTATTCATTTCCATATGATTGAATTTATATATTTTCGTTAAAAACTAAAGAGATAAAAAAAGATAATATTTAATTTTTTTTTTAAGAAAAATGCTTTTATTAAAGCATAACTAGCCCCCTAAAAAATAAAATAGGTGGTGGATCGAGAGCAACTACAGCGGTTTAAAAGGAAATGAAAATTCCGGTACACTTTATTAGAGACAAAGACCACAAAAAGCTATTAGCAGAGACACAACCCGCATCGTTTTACGTTTTAATAAAATAAAGAAATATTTTAATTCACAATTGACACTTTTTGACGGGTTATTAATAGTATGTGTGGGCGTCGTGGTTTAGTGGAAATGCGAGTGGCTACTGAGCAGAAGGTTCGTGGTTCGAATCCCGGTAACACCAAAAGTATTTTTCACGGTGTCCCACCTATCGCGAATGGGTGACAAACGTTCCGAGAGTAATAACGAATAACGAAAGAAAGCTTCTCAATTCGCCGTTCGGAGCCGGCCTTAAAATGTAGGTCCCTTCCATTTCTGTCGAAAAATATTCATCTTCTTTTCTTCTTTATGTCCTGTATCCCCTTGTGGGTCCTAGGGCCTCTACTACGCCTACGCGCCATCGCGTGCGGTTCCTGGCAATAAGCTTCAGCTCTCTCCAACTCTTCCCCAATTGCCGTGCCTCCTCTTCAACTGTTCTGCGCCATGTATTTCTCGGACGACCCGTTCTTCTACCATCCTGAGATAACGGGTTCCATTGCATTGCGTAGTTTGCTATGGAACTGTCGCCTTTTCGGAGTGTATGACCAATCCACTGCCACTTCCGTCGTTGGATGGTTGTGCCTATTGGTTCCTGACCCGTTCTCTGGTAAAGATGTTCGTTAGAGATACGATTAGGCCAGAAAACCCTTAAGATGTTCCGTACCTATTTACGAATGTTTGTATTTTTGTGATAGTAGCGGTCACCTTCCAAGTGCTGCACCCATACAACAGCACAGATTCAACATTTGAGCGGAACAGTCGCAGCTTGGTGTTTTAGCTGATCGCATTGCTTCGCCATATCATGGACATCATTCCAAACACCGAAAAATATTCATGCGCAACACAAATGGTCGCGAGAAGCTAGGCCTTGGACCGCAATGGTTTGTCCCGCCGAATATTTTTATTATTTATTACTAGTAAGTGTAAATTGTTGAATTATCATATTCAGCCGATGTAAACAGCGAAAGTGATAATGCACAAATATATCTATAGAGCATTTTATTTGCTGAAACTTCCACAACATTAAAAAACCAAGAAGTCTCTGAATGCATACGCAAATAAGTAAGTAGAGTTCCTGGCATCCTGCTATCCTGAAGAGACGATATCGAAGCCAACGCTATTACATATATAGTAAAGCAGACAATTACAAAAGGCAACTCGGCAATTAGAGGATCTAATTAAAGACAGTAAATTAGGCACTCGTTTATAATTGCGCGAATTTTGTTATGGAGGAGCACGAGAACGATTGTGCAGCCGATGGTACAAATGGTGTTTGGTCGAGCAGATTGGAGTATAAATTTAAGAATAGGATGGCAATTATCTGGATTTTGTTGGTTCATCGCATGAAGAGCAAATATATAGGATTTGCAGTACATATCTAGTTAACTTTTAGAGAAGTTAATCGTTTTGAAAATACTCTTAATTGTATTTTGGAAAATCCTCAAATAACAAAAAAAAACTTAAATCACCCGTTTTCTTATACACACACGAAATCCTTATCGTTTGAAAAGAACTGATTTAATTGTACAATACTCGTAGCTTGTTTTTTTACAAATGCCGTTCACAAAGTTTTTTCCTAAATGAAAGAATCTTAACATTGTTCTCACCAAAACTAAAGGAGTTGGCAAATGCTCTCTATCTTTCGTTGCCAATTTTCTAGTTATTAATTGTGATAGGGGAAAACGGAACATCGAATACATTGGTCTACTGTACTCAACCCCAAAAATAACTCTTATTCCGTGCAGCGGGTTCAGTATAGACCCCGACTTGAACCTATGGTTCTCAGTTACGTTACGTACGTAACATCTTGTTAGTTTTTTTAAATTCTCTATATAAACTTCACTTGCCCGTGTGTTTGTGGGCTTGTGGGTTTGTGGATTTGTGGATTTGTGTGTCATGGAATCTTGCGATCAATTTTTAACCCACTTCCTACAGCCAGATTTTATTGAAATTTGGCACACATGTATATCTCCCATGACAACACTTTCTTTTAAAATTTGAGGCCCCTCGGGCAGCGGGGTCGGGGGGCTCCCATACAAATATTTTACAAAATTTACCCGATTTTCTTTAAATTTTGTACACATGTGTGTCTTCGATGGAAAACACTTTTTGTAAAAATTTGGAGACCCCAATATACAATTTTTAAATATCGCTATATCGCATCAGATCACGGCAAAGTATGAGCTCTGTGCTTTGTGAGCAGCGCTGTTCGCTGCCGCTGCGGCATTTGGTGGATGATTTTGCCACAAAACGAGCACGCAGTGTGTGTGTGTTTGTGTATCCTCGATTAGAGAATTTACAAGAAAGGTTTAGAGGTTTGCAGCCTTATAATGCTTGGCTAAAAGCTTAGCATAGCGTGGGCGTTAGGGCAAGACGACGGAGGAGAAAATAGGAGATGTCTGTGAGCTTTTGTTTTAAATGCCCGCGGATCGAAGCTATTAGCTTCGAGCTTGGAAAAGCATTCCATATACTGTTCGTCCGAAGATGGACTTGAGGGTAAACTGATGTGCAATAAGAGCACCACAAGTATTGCGGTTGAATTTATGAAGAGGTAGCATGCAACTGGCTATTTCTCTTGAGCACTGGAGCTAGTGGAAGAAGCAATGAAACAGTGACTAGCAGTTAAGAATTGAACGTGCTTAATATATGTACGTAGTTGTTTGAGTTTCAAATGAGAAGAAAATTAGATGTTCCTCTAACTTATATGATAAGCTGAGTGTACTGCCGTGAGCGAAAAAGTGGATTGTATTAGAAGTAGTGGACAAAAGGTAATTGTTGAGTATAGGATGGACAAAATCAGTTTTACAATTTTTAGGGAAGAGTCCAGAAGAATAGAATAGATGGAAAAGTTTACGCAATGGTAATGCCAGGCCCCTCAGAACTAGGGGAAATACAATATGGCCCCGCGGATTTGCGAGTGTTGTCATCATAGAATGTTCAATACTCGCTGGTACAGGCGCAACATGCGCAGAATTCTTTTCAGGAATGACCATCATTTGGGATATTGTAGTATTTTTTGACTCAATTTTTGGTCCTAGGAGATTTTGACTCGCCGAAGTTGGGCATTGCAATCATTTCTTGCTCGTTTGATATTTATTTGGTTTTGCTAAGTAGGATTAACTTTGTACTCTCTCATACCAATTAAAATGATGAAGGTGATTGCATCAGCGGAGGCATCCACGTGTTGCGGACCAGTTAATAATAGTCAGCTGATATTATAACAGTCCTTTCTAGAAATTCGTGGGCGCCGTGGATCTGTGGAAATGAGCATGGCTTCTGAGCAGGGGGTTCGTGGTTCGAATCCCAGTAACACAAAAAGTATTTTTCACGGTGTCGCACCTCTCGTGAATGGGTGACAAACGTTCCGAGAGTAAAAACTTGTCACGGAAAGCTTCCCAATTCGCCATTCGGATCCGGCCTTAAATTGTAGGTCCCTTCCATTTGTGTGCAAAAATATACATGCTCAACACGAATAGTTGCGAGAGGTCTCTCTAAAAAGAATTGTGGAGTTCTATAAGTTCTACAGAAAAAAAGTTATTTGAGTTCGAACATTTTTGAATTTTTTTTTCAAAAACAAACGAATTACAGTTAAGCTGTGTTAACTTAAACCTAACCTGTTAAATTAACATATTGTTACGAAAAGTAGTTAGTAGCTCATATAATAGAATTCAAATCCTAAAATAAATCCCAATGTAAATACTGCATACTAAAAATTAGCACTTTTATTTTGCATACTTTTGGGCTCTAAGATCATTAGATCATTAGATTAGATCATTTGAAATTTGAAATGTAACCGCCTGCAAGTTTGAATCATTGTGTACTGATCAAACAAGTAGTAAAACCGGTTTGTGCGGTTTGCCGGTTTGTGTTAAAGAACATGATTGAACATGTAGTGTATTTTTAGAAGATGACTCATTGCATATAAGTATCGTTAGTTGTAAATAAGGCAACAATTTTCTGGATATTTCTGTCTACAATATTGGAAGTTTCTGGAAGCTTTGGTTTGAGTACAAATAGAGGCGTTAGGCCGAAGTAAGATGATTAGTGAATTGGAATTCAACCAGTGCAGTTGTAAAAGTTTTTATAAAGTGATAAAGCTATAAATAATTATTCGGCGCAACAGACCATTGCGGTTCAAGGCCTAACTTCTCGCGACCATTTGTGCTGCGCATGTTAGTTTTTGGACACAAATGAAAGGGACCTACAATTTAAGGCCGGATCTGAACGGCGAATTGAGAAGCTTTCCGTGATAAGGTATTACTCTCGGAACGTTTGTCACCCATTCGCGAGAGGTAGGACACCGTGAAAAATACTTTTGGTGTTGCTGGAATTCGAAACTGAACCTCCTGCTCAGCAGCCATGTGCACTTCCACTGAGCCACGGCGCCCACGACAAAGCTATAACCTAAGAGAATTATTGTGAAGTACTAGTATCATAAGTGTTCTTGTGTACATTTAAAGTAATCACCAATATAAATTGTGAACTCGTGTTAATTTTATTGTTGTTCATTAAAGTTGTTATTTGTAAATTATTTAACTTGTGTTGTATTTTATTTACAAAATCCTTTACGAACTCGAAAGCCTGAATTTCGTAACAATTGGTGTCAGAAGTGGGATTTTGCAAATCGTGAGACATTAAAATTTTACAAATCGTTGAACAATAAATAAATTAGCTGGTGATTTTACAAACTGATAAACATTAAAACAATAAAATGGAAAGTGTAGTGAAAATGAAAAAAAAGAGTTTAAAGAAGAGCTTGGACGGCGTGGTCTAAGTACTGCGGGAAATAAGCAGGAGTTATTTCTCCGATTGCAACAAGTCGTTAAAGGGGAAAAACAGCAAGCTGGTGAAGTGTTTTTCATTCAGACGGAGTAAGTGGAGCGAAAATCGTCCACTTCGGAAGAAAAGAGTGTTGTGCCAAATATGGAGGCGATATTGCAAGTGCTAATGCAACAAATGAATAGCAATTTTGACCAGCAGAGAGAACAAATGCAGCGGCAAAGTGAGCAAATAAACAGAAGGTTTGACCAGCAAATGGAACTAATGCAGCAGCATAGTAAAGAGATGAAGGAAATGTTTAATCAGCAAATGGAACGGATGTGCGGTATTTTTGGTCAAAGCCAAGAGCGGTTCCAAGAACAGGATTCTAAATTAACTCAACAAAGCAGTCTCAGTGACATTCGAGAATCTTGTAGAATCCAGAAAGGAATTTTGAAGCCACCTGCGTTCGATGGCGAGACAGCTTTCGAAGAACAACTAAGTTATCTAATCCTGGCGTTTAGGGGTAAGGCGGCTGATGTATTGCCAATGACAGTCTTACACACAGGAGCTAAGCAAAATACAGCTCCAGATGAAGAAACAACGGTTTTAAGAATTAGAGCGGGAAATAACTAAGCTGGCACTACAAGCCTATAATGGGGTTCCGGCTGGTATCTTGGACGGACTGGCAGTGGATGCGTTCATCAATGCTATCCGAGATGAACAGTTGAAGTTTTATTTGAGGACAACATCGAGAGGAAAAACAATGAATCAAGTATTAGCGTCGGCTTTGGAGTATGAAGCAGCTAAAGCCAGTGTGTCTTCGAATTTTGTTGGGCTACGCAAAATAGAAACGGAGGACGTCGAACAAACAAAAGCTGTGGTTGGAGAGGAGATCCAAAAATTAACCAAAAAGAGAGAAGTATCAGATTCGATTCTTCATTAAGGTGTTTTAGATATCAGAAACCTGGACATTAAGGTTTCGACATAGGTTTATTGTTGCCCGAGTAGAAGATGAATGCATATTGGGTTTGGACTTTATGATGGCGCACCAGATGTCACTTGATTTGAGAAAGCAAGTACTGAGATGACGTAATGTGGAAGTTCTGCTCAGCATGACTGGCAATCACAATGGTGCATCATTCAGGAAGTGTTGTGTCCCCGAGTACAAACAAAGTAAAAGACCGAAAAACCAAAAATGTTCAGTTGTTTTACGAATCACGGTCCAGCAGATGAAAGATCATTTGACAAGAGAGCAGCTTAGGGAAGAACAAGAGCAGGACGATTCAAATGCTCCAGTACTTTGATGGATGGAGCGAGGAGAAAGACCGCACTGGCAACAGCAAGTCCAACAGTAAAAAGCTAGTGGGCTCAATGGCAGTCATTAAGATTCAAAGATGGACTCTGGTAAGATAATGGGAATCTGCCGATGGTCGGTGTAACAAATCAAAGGTAGTGTTACCAACGAATTTGGTCAGCAAAGTTCTTCACAAAGCACACACTGGAACACCAGAAGAACACTTGGAAATTAAGATGACACTGAATAAAGTAAGAAGATTATTCTTTTGGGTCAGTTGCCGCAGAGACGTTGAAAACTGGTGCCGAACGTGTCAAAAATGCGCTGCCAGAAGAGAACTGCAACCAAGAGCTAGAGGGAAAACGCATCGATACAAAGTTGTAGCGCCAATAGTTGGGCAAGATGCAAAGGATTCCTTTAAAATACCAATAGTGATCAATGTCCATAGATCAGTAAAGAACAACGTCGTGAATAGTATCGAAGAAAATTACAGAAACCACAGCATAGTTGGGAAGAACCCTACAAGAGGAACAACGACGCAGTATATCAGATTCAACAAAACCCCAGATGTCAAAAGGAAGTTGTCTGCATCAACAGATTGACAAGGTACAACATCAGAAGGAGTGCTGAATCTGTTCGGGACGAACAGAATTATGGTGGGGGTAATGTTACGAAAAGTATTTAGTAGCTCATATAATAGAATTCAAATCCTAAAATAAATCACAATGTAAATACTGCATACTAAAATAAGCACTTTCATGTTGCATACTTTTAGGCTCTATGACTATTAGATTATTTGAAATTTGAAATGTAACCGCCTGCAAGTTTGAATCATTGTGTACTGGTCAAACAAGTAGTGAAATAGGTTTGTGCGATTTGGCCAGTTTTTGTAAAAGAACATGATTGAACATGTAGTGTATTTTTAGAAGATGACTCATTGCATATAAGTATCGTTAGTTGTAAATAAGGAAATAAGGCTACAATTTTCTGGATATTTCTGTCTACAATATTGAAAGTTTCTGGAAGCTTTTGATTGAGTGTAAATAGAGGCGTTAGGCCTAAGTAAGATGATTAGTGAATTGGAGTTCAACCAGTGCAGTTGTAAAAGTTCTTGTAAAGTGATAAAGCTATAACCTAAGAGAATTACTGTGAAGTACTAGTATCATAAGTGTTCTTGTGTGCATTTAAAGTAATCACCAACATAAATTGTGAACTCGTGTTAATTTTATTGTTGTTCATTAAAGTTGTTATTTGTAAATTAATTAACTTGTGTTGTGTTTTATTTGCAAAATCCTTTACGGACTCGAAAGCCTGAATATCGTAACAATATGATTGATGCACAATTATCAGCAGGTACCACATTGTCTCATGCTTTCTACTGTTCGTCTGGGTTTTTAACTGCAACAAAATCTTGTTAACCTGGACTTACAAGTCTACACGTTGTACAATCTACCTATTACACAAGCCTCGATTTTCCTCCAATTTTTTATGTAATCGTACAAACGCTCAACGGATTTGCACCATGGCACAGCGTTGGAGTAAAGGAATTACCATGAGATTTGAATAACAGCGCTGCTATAGATGCAGAAACCAGTTGGATCGTTGTAGCTTTAATTGTAAATTTTTGACTCATTGGGCCACAAAAAAAGAGGGCAATCCGATCGCCGAACGCAAAGGCATCATGGAGCGATGAAAAGAGCATGGGTTACTAGATGGCCAGCTAACTAAGGCTTAACGTGGGTTACGCAGACGGTAGTCTTAAGGGGGTGGTAATGTGGGAGGATTAAATGGTGGCGGTTGTAGATGAATGTAGTTGTTAGGTAATGCTTCCCGCACAAACTGATGTCTGACATCGATATGTTTGGCACGGGAATGAAATACAGGATTCGAAGCGAGTTTCTGAGCGCCCATGTTATCACACAGGACCAACACATCCTTCACAAGCGACTCAAATCCAAGTTCTCTGATGAATCGTTGCAGATAAATACCTACCTTTACATACTCAGTGAGACTCATTTATTCTGCTTCAGTGAAAGAGAGTGCCACAGTCCTCTGTTTACGCGACTCCATACCTGTCAATCCGGTTTCCGATGTTGTATACATCAAACCTATGTTTTGGGTACCTTGGAGATACACTCGCATGGCGGCAACCCAATGTTCCTCCTTGTGGCTATCCAACTTAGCTTAAGTTGGCTTAGCGGAGGGTCATGGGCGTTTCCGGCTGCTGCCCAAAAATCCATCACGCATTCGAGTCCTTGGATACAGCACTATCAGTTCGATCAAGAGGAAGAAAACGTATCGTACAAGTTTACGATATGGCACCTTCCTCTGATCATCGTCGTTTGCCCCAAGCTGCACTTGTTTGGTACGCCGACACACATCGGAGTTGAAACTGGTTTATTATCTGCCATCCCGAATCGCTTCAGCACATCACCTATTTAACCGCATTGATGTATAGAGTATCCATCAGCTCTATTGATGAACTCTAGACCTAGGCAACATTGAACCTCACCAAGATCTTTAAGAGCAAATGTTTTCAATGAACCCTCGTTAAATTATTGAACATCACTGGCGTTCCGAGAGATGACTCGGATATCATCCACGTAGAGAAGCACGATAAGCATGTCTCCCCTTGAACCACGAACGTACACACAAGTGTCAGACTTCGTTGGATGTAATCCAAAACACTGCAGTTCTTGGTTAAGTCTCCCGTACCAGCATCGTCCCGCCTGACGCAGACCGTAAAGCGCCTTCTTAAATAAAGATACCTTGTTGCCTTGTCGAATTTTAGAAAGCATCCTTTTTGCTTTGTTTTTAACCGAAGCATCCTTTTCGTTCCTTAGGATAAATTGAAGAGATTCTATGGTCATGACTGGAATTTCCATATAAATCTTCTCTGAAAGTTGTCCATTCAAGAAGGCTGCCGTGATATCGAGCTGGTAGATAGTCATTCCATATTGCGATGCAATAGCCGTAGCTAAACGTATGAAACTCAATCGAGTCACTGGAGCGAATGTTTCCTCAAAGTCCACACCAGGTCGTTGAGCAAAACCTCTTGCAACGATTCTTGCCTTTCTTCGCTTTAGAATTCCATCTGGTGAGTGGTTGTTCTTAAGCACCATTCTGCTACCAATGACTTTGTCTGCTAAGGATCTGTCAACAATCTCCCATGTGTCACTTGCTATAATGTAATGCCTTTTGATTCAGCTGCCAAAGCATCGTAACATTCTCTTGCATCAGAATCTGAAACAGCTAAATCAAGGCCAGCAGGCTGTGTTCAAAGGTAACATTTCTTACCTCTTATATTTTGTACTCTTTTCTAGGTCTTCCAGACAAACCAGTCTTGATTTTGCGAGGTCTACCTGGAACTCTTTTGGCAGATTCACCAGATTGTTCCTCTACAACGATAAGCTCGGAATTATCTGAATCGGACTCCATCACCGTCTCGTCAGGAACCTCCGCCTCCATCTGAATATTGTCGCTGAGAACTGTGTCGTTACTGCTTATCTCCATCAGTGTCAATGGCAACTCCACCATTTGTTGTTGGCTACTACCTGGAATTTCCTGCGAATGACTCTCCAAGAACTTGACATCTCGTGTAATAACTACTTGGCGTTTATCTGGTATCCATACCCTGTACCCCTTAATATCATTAGGATAACCGAGAAATATACCTTCGTCAGACTTGACGTCAAGTTTATCTTTATTTGGTACTATTTCCAGAACAAACACCTTACAGCCAAACCCACAAGGATTACTTATATCTATACGTTTACCAAATCGGACTTCGTATGGTGTTTTCCCATTAAGCGATTTCGAGGGACTCCGATTTTTGATGTAATTCGCGGTTGCGAGAGCCTCTGCCCAAAAAGTTTTTGACAAACTTGACTTTATGAAAAGGCACCTCGCCATTCTGTTCAGGATTATAAGCCACTGTCAACCGTCTTCGAATACCTTCAGAACTCAGGAAACAGTCAAACGAGGTGTTTCTATATTCTGTGCCATTATCCGACTGTAGACTCTTGATAGAAAATCCGCTTTCATTTTCAAGCAACGCCTTTACACTTTCAAACTCAGAGAGAACCTGACTTTTCTCTGCAAGAAAACATACTTCACACTACCTCTAATGATTGTCGATAAAGGTTACGAAATATCTTGACTTTCCAATGGACTTCATCCTCATCGGTCCACATACATCCGAGTGTATGAGTTCAAGAGGTTCCGATGTGCGAGTCGAGCGTTTTGGAAAAGGAGCACGCACCATCTTCCCCTGGATACAGATTTCACATGTAAAGCTGTCGGTAGTTCCAACGATGTTAATTCCCTCATTTGTTTTCTTACGGATGGCCTCAGATAGATCTTTGAAGTTAAGGTGTCCCAGACGACGGTGCCACAGCTGCAAATCGTCATCGCTTGAAGACAATTCTGACGTAGATTTTGATGACAAGCATGTCTCGCCAGTGGAACTGGCATGAACAAAGTAAAGTCCATCTTCTCTTTTAGCGGTTAAAATAACACGCCCATCTCTGCCAACTACCTTCGCAGATTCCTTGTAAAACAGCACACCATTGTCAGTTATCTTCCCCACTGACAACAAATTGCTGCGTAGGTCCGGTACGAATAGAGCATCCGATAATTCCATCTGCTTAGTTACTTCATCGTTTTGAAGTTGAGTCTATACTCGTCCACGGGCTTTAATTTCGGCTGATGCAATACTCGCCAACTGCAACTTCTCATTCACTTCCTTCTCAATGTTTAAAATTTCATTTGAGTTCTTACACATATGAGAAGAACATCCGCTATCCAAACACTACGACTGACTCTATGACTTACCTACAGATTGGAATGCGTTATGTGGATCATCTGATGAGAAAAACAGAAAATGTTCTGCATTCTTCGCATTCAGTTCGTTTGTGGCCAATTTTTCTACATCTGTAGCAAATTATTTTAGAATTGCCTTGCTGTTCGGAAGTAGTTCTATTCTTGTTTTTTGATTTTGGTTGACCTCGAAATCTCTGATGAAACTTCCGTGCTACCATTGCATTTGATACGTCCTGCGATTCGCTCTTACGTGCCTCAGACTCCTAGATAATTTTTACACGTAACGTTTCTGGCGACGGCAGGTCATCTCGAGACTCGATGGCACAAAGAAAGTTGGCAAAACTTGATGGCAAACTATAGAGAAGCATAATTGCGAGTAAATTGGAATTTATTTCCATTTCCATATCATGGAGTTTGTCGACTGGATCGAAGAATTTACCCAAATGCCCACGAACATCTTCGCTTTCGTGCAAACGTTGAAGAGTAAGCTGCTTCAAAAGTGTTGCTTTTTGGGCAGGTCCCTTTGACTGAAAGATACTTTCGAGTTTCAACTAAACATCTCGAGAAGTCGCACATCCTTTTACTTGTTTAAGCTCAGCTGCACTGATGGACAAAATTATATCGGGCTTTGCCTTTTGTTCACATTTATACCAAATTGTGTGTGCAGATGTATCCTTCGCATTCACAGCTGGTGCAGGGTTAGCAACACTTACGTATTCCCAGGCATCATTTTTGATAAGGAGAACCTCCATATACATCCGCCAGGTATCATACTTGTCCTTGTTAAGGGTTTCAATTTTTGTTATGCCTGTTGCATTCATTTCTTGTATCTTATATATCGAACTAAATGGGGGATATTAATGTCTGGAGAATATTCTAATTCGAGCAGTCCACTGGACCCATAACCTTTTAAAAATGAGTATTCAATCTGTGCGAGTGGATGAACCGAAGAAGAATAATAATACTGAACCGATTTATTTACGAAGTAACTTTATTAATATAATAAAAACAACCCATAAAAATTTAAATTTAAATTTAAATTTTTTCTCTAATAGGAAATTTGAAGAAGATCGGGCTAATTTTTAAAAAAATTACATGGACACCACATGGGCCTCCAAAAGTTTTACAAAAACTTTTGTCCATCGGAGATACACATGTGTTTAAAATTTAAAGAAAATCGGGTTATTTTTACAAAAATTTATAGGGAACCACTCCAAAAATTTTACAGAAATTTTTGACCATACGTTTTAAGTTATTTGCAAAAACTCAAAAAATTGTCAATTGTAAACTGTCACTTCCGGCTGTCAGATTTCCATCAAAATCATCTGGCCCCTACCAATTTATGTAAAAAGCTTAAATATGAATTTTCATTCTGATAACTTCAGCCGCCTGGGCTGTAGAGGGGACACATGCAGACATACAGACAGACAGACAAATAGACAGAAATTTTTTTATTTTTGCTTTTTCTGAATCTGCAAAAATCCAGAGTTCGAAAATTTTCATGATAACTATACTTCCCTTACTATGCCTCAGGGCCCGATCGCTACAAAAATTTTACAAAAAGTTTTTTCAATCGGAGATACATATGTGTTTAAAATTTATAGAAATTGTTTTGGAGGCGTTCGGGCGTTTTAGTCAGTTGGTTCCCATACAAAAATCTTTTCCAAATCTTATGTTTTCATAAATTGTCCAGAATTTTAAAATGCATACGAAAAAGGAACCTGTCTAATTTTGGGAAGGGTTTTGACACCTAGGTATTCATGAGTAAAGCGCCACAGAACAGTCACTTTTTGGTGGTTGGTGCGTATGTAATACTCGTATATTGGCAAAAGTGCTTTTTAAATTCTCTATATTAACTTCGCGTGCCCGTGGCTGGCAGGCTGGCTGGCTGGTGGACAGAATCTTGTGATCAATTTTGAACACACTTCCTAAAGTCCGATTTTATTCAAACTTTGCACACATGTGTATTTCCGATGAAAATACTTTTTATTAAAATTTGGGGCACCTCGGGGCTCGGCGTCGGGGGGCTCCCATCCATTTTTTTTTTAAATTTACCCGATTTTCTTCAAATTTTATATGCATGTGTATCTCCGATGGACAACACTTTTTTTTTTTTTTTTTTTTTTAATTTGCGGACGCAAAAAGGGGTTCGCACCCTTATTATGTTCGGCAATGTGCTTGGGCACAGCGTGAGCGTTAAGGAAAAGGAGATGTCTATGAGCTTGTGTCTTGAATGTCTGTGGATCATAGTGATGTGGAAAGACAGAGCTTGGCAGAGCATTCCACATACGTGTTTTACGGCTGAAGAACGAATCTCTGAATTTAACTGTACGTCCGAAGATGGGCTTGAGGGTAAACTGATGAGCATTTTGAGCGCCACGGGTATTGCGGTTGAATTCAAGGAGAGGTGGCATGCAACTGGCTATTTCTCTCGAGCACCGCTGGTGGAAGAAGCGATAAAACAGTGACAAGCAGGAGACGTTCCTGCGGTGTTCAAGCGAATCAATTGATTTCGCAATGTTTTCGTCACCAATAAGTTTTATCGCACGGTTTTGTATTCTATCTATTTGATGCAAGGTGGTTTTAGGCGTACTAGACCAGATATGACAATTGTACTCAAGTTTAGGGCGAATAAAGGCCTTGTAGATAGTAGCCAGGTCAGAGGGAGTGAAACATTTCTTGCACCGGGTTAGAAAACCTAAACATTTCGCAGCATTTTTGGCGACGGTAAATATGTGTTCATTCCAACGAAGCTTGTCGTTGACGCACATACCGAAAATTGTAAGATTTTCAGTTTCCTCGATGCAAGTGCCATTCATGGATAATGGCGTGGGATTTGAGTGTTTTGGAAGCGTTAAATTCTACTCGATTGTTTTCTTCCCATTTTATTATGCTGTCTAGGTCAGAGTTTAACGTGCTTAACATACGAAGTTGTTTGAGTTCCACATGAGATGTGGAGGGACGTTCCTCAAACTTATGTGAGAAGCTGAGAGTGCAGTCGTCAGCGAAGGAGTGAATTAGAAGTCACAGATAAGAGATCATTAATAAAAAAACAACCCATAAAAATACAATTTTTCATGTAAATTCTCTAATAGGAGATGGGTATGTGTTAAAATTTGAAGAAAATCGAGCTACTTTTTAAAAAATTTATATGGGCACCCCTCGGACCTCAGGGCTTCACTCCAAAAACTTTACAAAACATTTTGTCCATCGGATATACATACGTATATAAAATTTTCAGAAAATCGGGCTAAGTTTTTTAAAAAATTTGTTGGGGCCCCATGACCCTCCAAACCCTGTCTCCAAATTTTTGCAAAAAGTGTTGCCCATCGGAGATACACACGTATATAAAATTTAAAAAAAAATCGGGTTAATTTTTTTAAAAAAAATTTTGGGGCCTAATGACCCTGGGGCCCAAATTTTTTGCAAAAAGTGTTGCCCATCGGAGATACACACGTATATAAAATTTAAAAAAATCGGGTTAATTTTTTTTTTTAATTTTGGGGCCCCACGATCCCGGGACTCAGGGTCTCCAAATTTTTTACAAAGAGTTTTGTCTATCGAAGATACACATGTGTATTAAATTTGAAGAAAATCGGGTTAATTTTTTAAAAAAAGTTATGGGGCCCCACGAACCCGGGCCCGGGGTCTCCAAATTTTTTACAAAAAGTTTTGTCTATCGGAGATACACACGTGTATTAAATTTGAAAAAAACCGGGATAATTTTTAGAAAAAGTTATGGCGCCCCACGAACCCGGGCCCGGAGTCTCCAAAATTTGTACAAAAAGTGTTGTATATCAGAGATACACATGTGTATAAAATTTGAAGAAAATCGAGTAAAATTTTGTAAAATATTTGTAGGGGAGCTCACCGACCCCGTGGCCCGAGGGTCCTCAAATTTTAATAGAAAGTGTTGTCATCGGAGATATGGATGTGTGCAAAATTTCAATAAAATAGCACTTTGGGAAGTGGGTCAAAAATTGATCGCAAGATTCCATGACACACAAATCCACAAATCCACAAACAAACAAACCCACAAACACACGGGCAAGTGAAGTTAATATAGAGAATTTAAAAATGAGATAGAGTGTGTTGTGTTGTATTTCAGACTTGAATTTGGAAGTGAAATGACCCCGGTGTTCTAACAAAAATTTTAAAAAATTTACCCGATTTTATTCAAACTTGTTTTCCCGATTAGAGAATTTACACGAAAATTTTTAATTTTTATGGGTTGTTTCATTTAATGATTAAGTTTTTGTATTCAATTTGTGTCTATGTTACATACATATAATTTTTTATAAGTACATAATCGTACTTGAGGCACCGTGGCTCAGTGGATAACTGCATGGCTGCTGAGCAGGAGGTTCGTGGTTCGAATCCCAGTAACAGCAAAAGTATTTATTACGGTGTCTCACCTTTCGCGAATGCCTGACAAACGTCCGAGAGTAATAACTTGTCACGGAAAACTTCTCGCCGTTCGGATACGGCATTAAATTGTAGGTCTCTTCCTTTGATGTGAAAAAATATACATGCAACACATGAAACACAAATGGTTGCGAGAAGCTAGGCCTGGTCCAAGGTCTGTCGCGCCGAATATTATTACATAATCATACTTGCGTAGACATAATTGAACGCAGAATGGGAAAATGGATTTGGACAATTCCACAGGGACTTACCTGTTATATAGAATAGCGTAGTCTCGCTCTTTATAGAACAATTATATGTCAGATTGCCAACACCGGACACGGGCTCTACAACTATGATGTATAATTGACGGAGTATTCTAAATTCTTTGCAGTTTTGTAATTAATGGAACTTAAAATTAATTATTATATGTTAATCTCAATTCTATATACAGATAAACTACATTCTACATTGAATAAAAATTATTTGTCTCTTCGTTGCTCAATGTCAAACATCCTGAAAACGCATTGGAAAAATTGTACTATACCTCAGGCAATCATAAAATGTGGCACAACTTTGTTCAGATGAGACACTTCTTAATTAGTTTTTACGGTGTTTAGTGTATCCGCTGATTATCAAACATACAACAGATGAAAGCTAGTCTACGATAATCGGTTGGTAATAGGAGGTGACGATACTGCTATTAACAAAGAAGAAAGATTATTTTATCTACCATAAAATACTGTTTCAGCTTTATTGGATTAGCTGAATGAAATTTCGCGAAATAAATACGATGGTGGCTGAAATTTTAATTATTCCTTTTGGATTTCAATTGAATAAAAACAATGAGTCACCCTAAATACCGGCAATTCATTACGCGAAAGCCAAGAAGAAAATGCAGATAAATGCTTGCAATAAATTAAGATAACAAATTAACGGCGTTCAGAGACAAGCATTATTAAAATCTATATTTTTGTATGTTTTTTTGTTATTGTTATTTTGTTACTGTAATAGATATATATGTACCTAGTAGTAGAAAATTTAAGAATACAACATAAGTTTATTGATGCTGCACTCTTCCCCAACAGCAATCCTGTAACTATAAAAAAAATTTGTTAAAATTAACAGAAGATACAAAATCTAAAGTTTTTTTAAACGTTTTTTTTCCTTTTGTGTTTTAAAAGTGAAAAGAAAAAATAATATTTGAATAAAAATACATTTTTAATATACTATGTTTGTAAAACGAACTTAAAAGTATAAAATAAGATTTAATAAAATAAAAACGTGGGGTGCATGCAATAGATTGAATAGCATAAATGATTGAATGTGCCCCCTATGTTTTTCATTTTATTAAATCTTATTTTATACCTTTTAGTTCGTTTAAAAAACGTGGTATATTAAAATTTTTATATAATATTATTATTATATTATATTATTTTTTTCTTTTTAGCCTTTATAATTCAGATTGAACCCTATAGTTCAAAAGATACAGCCTTTCAAAGATAAAAGAACAGATGGTCAGACGAATAGCGTGAACTTAGTAATAAGTAATTACGTACGGCATCCTCACGAACATACAGACAAGAAAGCGAGTTAATATTGCATTGGAATCCAGTTCTGAGCTATGTTTAATGTTTCAAGACCCTAGCTCTTCAGGAATTTAGTTTAAAATTAATTACAAAATTTGTACCGAACAGACAAGAAATATGAGTAAATAAAAACATTTTCCAATAAATTAATGAGAATGTGACTGAATGCGAGTGAGTCAGATTAGGAGAATTTTCAAAATTATTTTTAAACATAACTAATGAATTTATTCAAAATAAACTCCTTAGTACTGAATACTGAAGTGGTCGGTATCATTTTTTTATGCTTTGATTTTATTTTACAATACAAAATTTTTGTTAATAAGTAACACAGCATAAAAATTATGGTACTTATGACTCTTGAGTTTTACTGGTTACATAATTATTAAACAGTTGTGGCATCTGTGGCAAATGTAATCATTGCACCTACGGGCAAACCGTTATCGTTATCTATTTATGTACGTTATTTATATGTGCAATTGATTTATATCGCAGAAACCACCTTCTGCTCGTTTAGACACCCAAAAAACAAATCCTTTTATTTGCACCCACAAACTCCAACAGGATAAAACCGATTGATTTATTTTGACAATACCCAGAGAGAAGACGAAGAGTCGCAGAGTTATGTTTTTGTTCAAAACCAGACTAAAAACCAGAAAAAGGTCCTTTTGCTCATCTCTCTACAACGCCAGCATCATTTTCTCTATCTTCTATGTGTTCTCCGTATAATATTTTATTTGCACATCTTTCTTATTTTAATCCTCCCCCGGTAGAGTCGAGCTGAGCAGCGCCAACCAACCCACGGTCGGATCTGGCTTGTTAGGTCCACCACGTCAGCTCTGCGCACTGCCTCCCGCCGATCGCCCCACTTGGTGGGTCGGAGTGGCAATAAAGGACTCGTTAATTACCTCTAGGCGAATATTTTATTAGAATTATTCTCTTTGCTGAGACGTGGTTGAAGGCTGAGCATGGTTGCCATATATCTATGGAATGCTATTTCAGCGAAGAAACAACAAAGTCAAACCTAACCCATACGAAGGCATCGTATAGATTTTATACATTAGTTTTGGTAATGGACATTAACAGAAGCATTGGTCCAATGCTTCAAGCCCATCACAAGTTCAGCCATCACAACTTATGCGGAATGTTCTGACGGGGTGGCATTTATTCCACCCAACGTTACCCTCGTTTGACTGGTGAAAAATACTAAAATACAAGATGAATGACTGTTATGGCTGTCATTCCTCGCACTCCTCCTCCCGCCTAACGACACAGGGATTGAAAAACAGAAGCACAAAAGGGCAAGGGCCAAGACCAATGGAAGCGGTTGGAAGCTCCTCTTAAAAGGATATTGTAGAACAAAGTAAAATAAACACACCGCAGAGACAGGAACAAAGTGAGAGTCTCGGCAACGGCAAAAGATGTGATGCGACATTTTTGTTGTACGAAACATAATATGTACTCGTACACCAAAGACGTTAAATTATTAGTAGTGCGGTTGCAAAAATGGACGCTGTCGAGAGGGACAATCCAAGGTGATTTTGACCCGTTCCGTATTCTACCATTCTTTTAATGTTGGACTTTTGGGTTGAAATGAAATTTTTGATAAATTTTGAGCTTTGTTAAACTTTTTGCAGAGTTTTATTGTATCTCGTGGTGTGTATGTACGCACATAGACCACAGTATATATGCTTGGCATTTCAAAAATGCATAAGCTTATGATGTATGTTGTTTATCACATTGGAGCTGTTTGATGGTGAAATTATTTTAGTCTGCGATTAGTTTGTCAGTTTACAATAAGCATTTTATTTTTTACATATGAGTCATAAATCCTAGGAACTTGACCTTTATAAATAATAGAAATTAGAATAAGATCAGAGAAATCGCTACTAACTTATAATGCATTTTTAATTTTGCTTATATTACAATATTTTTTTTAATTCAAATCGTGGTCAACTGTTCAAAATTACTTACGTATTTTTTTGATCATATGGGGTTGGTTTCAAACTTTTAAAGTAATGAACCTTTTTTAATCGCAACTCTATTCCTATCACACTGTAATAAGCCGCATCTTCTCAACCATTGAGTTTTAATCTATGATCTACTGACCACGTATGTAAAACTTACTGAGTAGAGCATAACTAAGAAGCGCCCAATTCTGTTCTTATGCCCCCGTCATTGGTGACGCCATCGTATTCCAATCATTCTTTGGTAAAGTTAAAGCCTTCTATGGCATTAAGAAGTAAAACCCAAACATTTCATGTATCATAAAAAACACACAGGCACTTTATTGAATAATTATACCTCCAGCTTTCTAGACTGAAAATGACTTTCGTTAAAGTTAGACACCATATAGCCAGTTTCGTACTCATTATTAATCTCCATTGTCTAATATGGAGTTATCTAAAGGACTTAAGATGTCGCCAAAGTTACCTTCAGATTCCGCCTCCTTGTGCGTCGTCACTGCCCTGATTTTTGCTCATAATCGCCAACGCCATACCTCTAAGTGTGTAAAGTGATTTCCTTTCAGATAACCGTCGTGGCAAGTTTGGCGTTTACTGAGAAAATATTATTTTAATGGCTATATGTGTAAATATATTATAAATACACACATGGTTGTGGGCTATATGCTTAATGAACAAAGTGAACCAAGGACATCCTTTCATAATCCTTTATATCTAAACTTTTCGAGAAATGATTGTGCCTGTGCGTCAAGCTCAACCATTTCCAGAGAATAATTAACCCACAACATGCCTTGCACGTGATTATGTTTATTTGTAGCATGCCTATATGGTTATGTGTGCATGAGTGTAACAAAATTTGTACCTAAAATTCAATAAAAAAAACCAAAAACTTGGATACAAGTCAAGAGTCAGGAGTCATTTATCTCAGGACGAACAAAGCATTTGGTTAAAGGATTCCCGATTTCATTTCGTTTTATACATCCTTTAGCTGGTTAAGGATCTGCTTGCTGGCAATTGTTGTGTGAGTTTTTAATTCGGATAAAACACAGAGTTGCTCAGCTTAAAAAAATAAATAAATTAATTAAAATTGTTTGCAATGACTAGTGACCACAGAAGGGGAGAAACCGCAGGGACAACCTCTAACTGCAGTCACAGACACTGACACACCTCTTGAGGAGGAATTAATATCTCGTCTTTCAAGCACGGGCCTTATCCATTGATTGGTCGAGTCTTCGATATTCTGCTTCTAATTTGTCTCGCTATTGAGTCGTAGCCAGTGTTATCGAATGCGCCCTCATTGTCAAGGAATGCACACAGAGCAGCTTCCTTAAACGAAAAGTTCCTTCTATCTTCATTAAAAGATAGTGAAGGGCATTTTCTGTGATTTTACCTTTCCTGTATGCAATCTGACTTGTGTGCAAAGGGGTAGCCAAACCTAGCCAGCCTCTAATATGAACATCAATAAGTCTCTCCATGGTTTTTAGGACATATGATATTAGCCTTATAGGTCTGTAGGATTTAGGCAGCTCACTGGGCCTATTGCTTGGTTTGCCGATAAATATTGCATTTGCCTGTCTCCAAGTAGTAGTAGTAGCTAGATCTTAATGAAGCATTCATATCCGGAAGGATGAGATCGATTGCCTTCTGTAGAAGCGCTCGAAAGATATTATCACCTCCGGGTGCTTTGAATGGGTTGAGGAGGCCTACTGCCAATTTAATCCTATCCGGACTAAAGATTTTTTCGGATAAGCTATTTACCCTACTAGCATTGCAGACACTTTTGTCAGATACGTTCGGGTACATGTGTGGTGCACGAGCAGACGAACCTGGGAAATGAACCTGAAGCAGGTTTCTTAGTCCTCACGGTCCGACGTGTAGGTGCCATTTTTAAGTAAACCTACACAATTTGTCTGATCTTTAACAAGTGCCTTATGGATACGTGCTGCTATGGGTATTTCAGCAATGTCTTCGCAGCATTTACGCCATGTGGTCCGTTTTGATCATCTCAATTGGGAGTTGTAGTGTCTGTTAGGGCGTTTAGAAGTGTTAAAGAGTTTTCTTACTTTCTTCCTAAGTTTAGCTAGCTTGTCGTTCCACCAGGGAACCTTTCGTTTACACAGGCTGGTTTTAGGAACACAGCTGTCATAAAAGGAAGTAAGCCACACATCATTTTATTCGTATGTCGTCCAGTCCAATTAGAGAGGACAAGTCCATGATACAGATTCCTTTCCGTGGATTTTGGATCGTATCTACAAGAAGCGTGGACCTTAGAGGTCCCCAGTTTGCAGGGAATGTCAAACCTGATGTGTTGAAGGTCCGACAGCGAGGCTTCGTCAGCCACGTGATAGTTTTCAACAAATAGTTTTCAACAAATTACTTACGTATTTTTTTTTGATCATATGGCGTTGGTTTCAAACTTTTAAAGTAATAAATGACTAAGGAGAGTGAGGTGAAGTACCAACACGCGAATCGCATTTTTAAGGTAGGTTGGAGCCTTAGTTTAATATATCTACTTACTACTAATAAGATATTTTAAAATATACTCACTCCTTCTATTGATACCACTGCTGCCCCAGACATTATGATATGCATTTGCATCGCATACTATGAGTTACTGGAAGTTTCTGTTCCGGTAGTGCTCTTTCAGCTCCTGGACCTCTAAAGGCGGAATGTTGTCGCCGTCGCCGGAAAGTATGCCGAAGCACACACGATGTTTTGTGTTTCCGCTCGGACCTTATATCAGCAGGGACGTCAAGTCGTTCGTTATGAATTCTGGAATTAGAAGAAAGTTAAAGTTAGTGCCGATCAAACAGGGAGCCCTTAGCACTAGCTCCCGCATTTTTACATAAACTTACTTGTCCTATTCCGTAGATCTTTTATCTATCCGCTAATAAGCCAAGGCTCTTGGATGAGACCAAGGGTTATATTTTCCTCGGCGAACCGCTTACTAAGGGTAGCTGACGCGGCCTTAACATGATGTACGTTCGTCTGTAGCACAGTGATGGTGCACATTAGACGGAGTAATTGAACTTTTTTAGGGCCCTTCCTCTACGGCAAGCTGTCGGGTTAGGTCGTCCCAGTAACTCATGTTCTTCAGATTTGCGTGCCTAGTGGTGCCGCTTGTCGGCTAGCTGCCAGAACCGTAGGGAGCTGCGAGCATGCTGGCCCTGTTGGTCAAAGTAGCTGATAGTGGGACCTGCTTTTTAGACTTCGTTCCGGAACCGCTATGATCAACATGCCCAGCGGTACTAATGAAAGAGGAGGCTGTTCTCACACTCTGCTAAGAGGACATTTTTCCGGAACCGCTGGGACAAGCATACCCAGTGGCGCTGTCAGACAACTTTACCTGGCCAAAGCAGTAGCTTACAATACCTTTGCAGGTATTGAGCCATTTCAGGGAGCCGTCATCTACCGTCAGTACGAGGTAAAGGATCGCACCTTCCTCCTTCCTCAGAATAATTACTCATGACTTGGCATGCAACTCGACATTTTGTGCAGAGATTGTTGCCAGAATCTTCTCTGAGGAAAGTTGCAGACTTTATGGAAAGAACCCACGGACAATGTGTGGTTTAGGGAAAGATCCCTCGTTCACTAGCGTCACTTTTAGACCAATCTTAGCTCTAATCCTCTCAAAATTCATGCTCATCCACACAGCAGTAGCACTGTCTGAGCAGATGAATACTAGTATTCCTGATTTGAGAAGCGAGCCGGAAAAATGTAGCCACACGCCGCTATCGGTCATCCCAATTGATATATCTATAACTGCCTCTTGAAAAGCGCCATTTGGTCAGTTGTATGACAAGTCGGTCGGGACAACACCTTAGCTAACAGCAGTAACCACTTGGCTAAAAGTGAGAACATAAGGTATAGGTCCTGCCCCGGCTTTCTTGGCAGCCAAAGCTTAATTCGTCTGGTCCTCTGACCTGAAATGCTTGGCTTTAAGCTAAGTGGATGGGCCGGCTTTGGTAAAAGTGCCCTCTCTCTATCTTTGACCATACGTAAACATGTTTTAGTCGCCTTCTGTTTTGCGAATTCAATTTAATGAATCCGTCTCGGTGTTGCTGGATCCGTAGACCATCTAATGCCTTCCCAATAGAAGAGCATCCGGATTTCTCCGAGATGACGCTACATGCCTCAATGATTGTATGGGCCCGTTCGGCTGCTCAACGGCAGACCGAGCAGTTCAAAACAGGTTGGTCGCGAGGTTGACGCGCTTTGAGATGCATCGGTCTCATAAGGTCGCTCATAACAAAGACCTGTATGCCATGGGAGGCCAGTTGAAACCGAAGTCGCAGGTATTCGAAGTCCGCATACTAGCGACTAAGCACCCTCTTAGCCACGCATCTATCGGCGTATGCTGTTCCACAATGGATTATTAATACCTTTTACTAAGGATAGCACTAGTCCGTTGCTCAAACCCTCCTCCTTTACCCGGGACTGCTTCCTTCGTAGCAAGGCGGAGTTTACCAACCCACCCATTGACACTACCCACTGAAGCCACCTCCCCACTCTGACCTCCAAAACCAACTACTGTCTAACGCCAGACACACAGAAATTGATGTATATGTATATATAGGGTTTTTCAATAAGAGCACTTCAACTTTTTTTTTGAATAAAACACAAACTGTTCTTTTTTTTTTTTATTAACGAATTTGAACATATACATATGATACATTTAAGTATGAAACTCGATTTCTTTTGCATGACCACCGCGTGCACGTTTTACGAAGTGAGCCTCATCGCTGAAGATGATTTTTCGGTGAAAATCTGCATCATTTTCGATTTGCTCTTGAGCCCAATTCACGAATCGGCGTCGCTTCAAATGGTCAAACGGCTTTAGTTGTTGTGTCAGCTTGATCTTATACGGATGTAGGCCAAGATCTTTACTATACGGTCGATTGTCGAACGGGCTTGCTTGTTAAATAGACCGTAAAATGGCCGTAATGCTCTTAAAGTAGCGGCAACAGAACGATTATTTTGATAAAAAATTTGCACAATTTGCAATCGCTGTTCACATGTATAGCATTCCATGATGAAATGTATACTAATGAAGTTTCTAAATGACAAAAGAACAATATAAAATATGGCGTCGTTCGCCGTCCCTATCGGAGAAAAGTTGAAGCGCACCTGTTGAAACACCCGATACCTATTGTAGCTGCATGGCCAAAAGCTGGTTTAGAAAGCTAAAGAAACTAACTCTTATTCAAAAATCAACGAACGTTTAAAAAACATCAAATTTTGGTTAGCCAGAAAGTGGGTGGGTGATCAGTTGGGTGGTGGTCAGTGAGATGGGCCACCCGGGAAATGCCGGGTATTTCCGCTAGCGTTGAAATAAAAATAAATCCCGCCGAGCTTATTTATTGCATTTTAAGCATTTTTTACATTAAATGAAAATTTTAAAATAAGCTGCTGAATTTAAAAACACACTCTCTAACGGTTTAAGGCAAATGTAAAATTCTCTGGCGGGTTTCTGTACTGTGCCAGTAGTCATGATAACTTGAAGATATTTGGCTTGTGATGTGATTTTATTGTGATTTTATTTCGAATTTATGTTCAAAATTCAGAATTTCTTCTACTATTCCTAACAGATATAGCTGGTCAACATTGTGCATTTGTTTATGAAGAATAAATTTCTTTACTTCAATAATTATCATTTATCATGCGGATCCTTAGCACGTCGCCTATTCTTTACTTTTTTATTATTTCTGTGCCATTGCAATTCACCAGTATGATGTGGTTCGGAAGAGAAAATAAACTCCTAGCAGTATTGAAAAGACGAAAGCTATAAGATGAAGTTTTGTCCAAAATCATTTCCAGAAATTCTTGTATGGTTCTGTGCAAAGCGGATGGACTCAGATAGCTACAGGAAGATGCTTTATCTACTATAGTATTCCAACAGAAAGGAGTGCTCCTTGTTTGCTTAAAACGGGGCTGCTTCCAAAGGTGCATTGTTCGAATATATTAATATTATTTGTTTTTCGAATTGTTCGACTATGTGCACAAATCCTATTCGACGTTACGTCGGCATTGGTCGTTTCTCAAAGGCGGTATTATGTGCATACACAAGTGTGCCCAAAAGTGAGCATACGAGTATATCGATGTGACTTGCTAGACACGTATGTAATCTAATAATTTGTACAATCGGAAAATTGTTTTGAGCTGCTTGCTTCCATGGAGGAATGCAAATGCTCTTTGAAACTTTTCAAACTGGCACAATAGTATGTAAAATTTTCTGGTTGTAGCATTTTTCATTTAATATAACTCCAACTCTATACATTGGGAGGTATAGTACTTGTGATATCAATTGAGGATGATGGTCAAAAGTCATATAAACAGTACTAAATTATTATTATCTGCCAGAGGTTTAAGAAGAACTCATTTATTTTCGAGACTTTGGAGACTGTTGTGTTAGCTCACTCTCTTTAATAATTCCAAAGATTGTTCAGCTATTTATTTTACGCTTTTTAAAGGATATAGTTTATGGAGAGAAATGTCTTTAGGTAATAAAAAGATGTGCTTCGATTCCCGATTTAGTAAAAGGCTTACGACGTCAGTTAGTACTCGTAACATTTCAATTTGCTACTGTTGTATAAGACTTAGATCTTGAGAGGAGTTGTAAAGTCATGGTAAAAATTAGTCTAAGAACTCTAATTATTTTGATTTGATAAAATCTAATTTAGTGCTTGTCTGATTATATGATTTCATATAAATACCTACTCGCACAAAATCTACCAAAATCAAATGTTAACTATACCTAATAACATTAAATGAATTGCAACGTATCTGTCTGGCTTGTAAATTCTCGGAAAAACTTTTGTTTTCATCAACCACATTAATGAAAAAATGTATTGGAGTATTAAATTAGAAAAAAAAATTATCAATGAATACGGCCAACAGATTATAATTTGTAGAATTCATTCTAACATTCCTTCGAATAAAAAGTTACATATATTTCTTTACCGGTGCCTCTTTTGCTAGAAACTTTAAAATACTGTATACCTACGGACTGAATTATAAATATCCACTACCCACAAATCGTCACAAGATATACTAGTAGATTGTGATGGTGCAATTTTAAAGGCTTATTCATATTCACGCGATGTCACTCGTACCAGTAAAAATGATTCACTAATTTCTATTTATTTACATGGTACAATATAAACTAGTCAATTAAAAAATACTTAATAAACAATTAGCACACATAAATTTCATAGAAAATTGTATAGCCCTTAAAAATTAAAATTGTTCTTGTAAATTCTCCAATCCGAGATACACATAAAATTTAAAGAAAATCAGGTACATTTTTAAAAAAATTTCAATGGGAGCCCCCCGACCCCTAGACCCATTCACTTCCAAATTTTTGAAAAATTTTTGTTGTCAATCGGAGATACACACGTGTATAAACTTTGAAGAAATCTAGGACTTTTTTTTATAAAATTTGTATGGGTGCCCCACGACCCCGGTGCCCGATAACTTCCAAATGTTTACAGAAATTGTTATCCATCGGAGATACATATGTGTATAAAATTTTAAGAAAATCGAAGCGATGTAGTTTAGCCATGCTCGTTTTTCGTTCCTAGCTGAACGGCCAACTTGCCGGTCCAGATCCCTATACTTCCGCGCTTCGCTCGGCACCCGAGGCAGCGTTTAACTCTGCTTTGATGGATTGGCTTTCACGAATGGTGTTCCATGTGGTATCTGATATCCATTATTTTCTAGTTTTGTCGGGATAACCTAAAATTTAATTTAATTTAGACTCTAGGGTTTGGGGCTGTATCTCAGAGAGTGACTGTTGTATGCGGGATACATATTGCAGTTTCACATCTGGGTCTTTCAGTGCTGCTACAGCTGGCTTTCTCGTTGTTTGACTTCGTGTGGTTGGGCGGACCGCGATCTTCAATCGCACACTGCCAACCACAATTGAAAATTTCTTTCTGGATTCTATATGATTCTGAAATGACTCTGAAACTTCTTTGTTGAGTTAACTTGGTATTTTGTTCTTGCATCCGCTTGTGGCTTATTTGACCAAAGATATTGCTCATCAACTGCTTTTGGTAATTCAACTCTCTACTAATTTGAGTTCAAATCTGCTGTTCATTTGTTGTATTAGAGCTTTAAACATAGCTTCTATGTTTGGCACTTCTTTTATTTTTCGAACTTCGCTCCATTAGCTCCGTCTCAATTGAAAACGCATCGCCCAGATTGCTCCATTTTCGTTTTTACAACTTGTTGCAGAAATAAATCTCTTTTACTTCGCCTTTTTATTTGTTTCCGAGCTTTCTTTCAGTTCTTATCGATTTGCTAAAACCCACTTCTGACACCAATTGTTATGAAAATTATTCGTCGGATTTTGCAAATAAAAACACAACACAAGTTTATTCATTCACAAATTAAAGTTGCAATTAACGAGTAGCAAAAATAGTACATACAAATTCAATTACATAATTAGTACATGATGCTATCATTTTATATAAAGCTCTCCACAGGATCTCCTTACAAAACTACTGAGCACAAAAATATGCAACGATTCACAATAACCAAACACAAAGCTTTCTAAAAACAATTCAATACAGATATTTATATACGAGTGTGTACAGTGCAATAAATTATTTCTATTTACTTGTTCGTAACAGTATGATAAATAAAATCAAAACACGTGTTAGTTATGGATTTAATGTCCTCCACAAAAACTGCATGAGTGAATACGCTGAAAAACATGACGTTTTCGCATAAATCTGACGATATGTCAGCAATTTCCTGTACGATGTAGTTCCTGAGGTAGTCTAAATCCCCAGTTTATTAACTAAGACAATTCACACGACCTCTTTAGTATGGAACCCGCACCAAACACTTTTTCTGGGTTTAATGGCAATTTCCGATGTAAATTGGGATCGTTGTCACTATTTAGGGACTAAGTTACGTTGCAGCTGATGATCGTTCGGCTTCAGTTCTTGGGTCGAAGCGGTCTAATAGGAATTACATGCCCAAGTCCCTGCGCAAAATTTGCCAAAAACTGATTACAGAGATGTCCAATTCCCGAGATTGACGCGGAATCCATAAGTTTGGGACCTCATTTTTCTCGGCATTCCTTACGATTCTTTATCTTTTTGGGCACTCCTTATGGTTCTTTATATTGTTGGTATTATAATATGCTTATGTTGACTCGTGCTCAATTGTTTCTTTATATAGACAATATAAAATAAATTATTACGAGGACCAAAAATTATAGTCAGCGCACGTAAAGCTGTGGCAACCGAAAGCGAAAGCGTGCAAATTTTCACGATTATTGCCATTGAATCACAGAAACCATAACCCTATTGGAAAAATAGGAATTCTAATTGATACACTGAACTGCTCTTATAATATGGGTTTGTAAGAACCCTATCATATCGGTGTCTTTTAAAGATAAATCCAACAAACAATCCAAAAGGATATTGTAAGTTAATTTTTACCATGTAGTAATCGGGAAAAAGCACAAAATTTTGCGAACTACGTACCAAGAAAGAAGTGGGCGTACGAAACTGCAAGCCAAGACACATATCCTTACAACTGAAACTACTTCGTCGGTATATCATTATCAAATATGATCATCTGCTCAGTTCGTTTCCCCAACAGAAAAATCGCAAAAAGCAAATATAATCATAAATGTATACATACCTGCAAGAATCTCTGTACACAGCTAAAAGTTAAATATTGCAACGCGAACGACATAGACAAATAATGACAAAAACAATTTAAAACATAAAAACAATATACAGTATGAATACTATACATTTATCAGGTATAGGTTAACTTTTGTATTTTTACAACTCTTCATGTAGGTATGCAACTAAACAGAGTTTTTATTATACAAATGAAACATGAATTTGGTAAGAAAGGCTAAAAACGAAAAGTTGCAGTCGATGATGTGTGGAGCATAATATATACACAATAGAGTTTTGAAGATCGATTTCGAAAACAAACATCTAAACACAAGACACACCTATAAGTATACATTTAAGAAATTGCAAGAAATTATAATTTATATTAACCTACTTTAATACGCAATGCATTGTAGGAAAAAAATTGTATTTATAATTATATTTTTTAAACAAATTTTAGTTATACGATCCCATGTCATATAAAGCAATGTGATTTTACGGTAAATTAAAAGCGAACTTTCGGCAAACACATTTATTCATTCACTCATTCATTCGTCGTTGATGTTGGCGCTGTCGTAAAAAGAAGCACCGAAGTGTCCTTGCATCGTAGAAATGTAGTTGCATCGTTCCTAGAGTAGAACGCTTCGCGTTTCGCCTCTATACACTTCGTCTATACAAACATTGTATATTCATGTGAAGAAAGATGTTTGAGGGGAAGAATTCTCATATACATAGTGTACGTAAGTAGTTATGGATATGAAGAAGAGGGCGGTTTTTAGGGATGCTGTATATAGGATGGTGTCATAAATTAAAATTTAAACTTTTGGAAATGTCAAGTATAAAACGGTAAATCTCTGCCTTTCGTCCTGTTCAGTTTTAGTTCTCATAGTTCGCCATCGCAGAACTCGGTGAAAAAGAGAGTATCCACCCGTTTCTCATAAATTGCAAACCCAACTATAGATTATCCGCATTTAGTTGTAAGGATCTTAAAATATATTTCATTGTACATACAAACATTTATACATGTACATATGTGTATGTATTGCATTGCTATCTGTATAGTATAGAATGTTTCTGCACGACGCGACGTTTGTTATTATCATTACGACGAGAATGCGGCTATTGAGCATGTCTATAGAGAACAGTAATATGCTATAAAAATTGGTAAAACTTCTGCAACAGAAGGATATGCAGCTGCCATGCCTCAATCGTATGTTGGGTAATCCCTCATGTAGAAGATTTATCTTTTACGTGTGAACCCACACTTCACTTGCACTCACCTTTTTTACTGATCTTATAGGAGTCTATGTTCCTTACCATTACCGGTACTTACATAACGGATTGTGGATGACAACTGGAATTGAAATCTCTTTATGTTCGCGCTATAATTATCGCACAAACTAAGAGATTTAAAAGTTTTTCAAAGCCATTTTTGACTTTTCGACTTCTTGTGGGTATCGTTTTGAATTGGAAGTTTCAAAGGGACACCTAGTTGTAATAAAACAACGATTGCGCTCAAAGTTAAGTTTAGGCACCGGTGAGATATGAGCAATATACTTTTTTAATCATCTAATTGGAACTTGTGAGGATTAGCGGTGCGAGCAAAAAGTACATTCTGTATCCGTCAATTTATTTACATAATTATTTAAATTACATTGCAAACAGATTTGGCATATCTTTCGAATTTTTTGTTAATTTCAGTGCAAACTTTATTGTCCTTAATTAATCGAAGAAATTAAAAATTGTTTGTTACTACGTTTTTAACACACAGTAATACCCCGACTTCATGTTCGGCACTCGGAAGTAAAGGTGGAAGCAAAGCATAGTGTGAAAGCGCTGAGCTGCAAAATGTGTAGCAAGTAGATTAGCTTTGTCCTTAAAGCTGACAGCTGCAATGTTGTTGTGAATGATCGTTGGAATTGACGATGAGGCAGCGTTCTTGATTCTTTTCACGAATGACCAAAAATGTTTATTACTCTTGGGACATTGTAGTAATTTTTGCTTCAATCTTTGGTCATAGGCGAATTTGGGTTGCCGATTTTTTACATTGCAATCATTTCTGCCACGCTTTTATTTTAGTCGGTTTTTCTCTGTGGAGTTTTCTTTATACAACTGATAGCTTACCTCCCTGTTCCTAGAAGTCTCTTTGCAGCTTAAATCATACCAGCCATCATCCTTTGGTTTGAAAGACTTATTTCTGAAAGGAATAATGTATTTCTTAACAATGTGAATGATGTTTGTAATCGTATCAGCAGCGGCATCCACGTCGCTAAGGAAGAATAGCGACCAGTTAAATTTCCTAAAGCATGTATTAAGGCCACCCTAATTTGCTTTCGCGTAATGCCATTCAATTCTTTTTGGAGTTTTTTCCTTAACGAGATTCTTGAATTTATTTGTGTTCTCTTTTTCAGGATTTTTATTGCATGATTACTATTTCTTCATGAATACATTTATGAGACATAGCTTTTTTTAATCGCGGTTCTGGAATACATTTATGAGACATATCTTCTGTTTGATCGCGGAGCATCCGATAACTAACGTAGGGTCTTCATCATCATCATCATATTTGGCTCTACAACCGGGGTCCGGTCCTGGCCTCCCTCAAAAAGTCTCTCCACCGGTCCCGATTTCGAGCCGATGTTATCCAGTTTGGCATCCCTAAACTCTGGACGTCCCGGTTTATGCCATCCTTCCAGCGTAGGCTTGGCCGGCCTCGCTGTCGTGTTCCATGAATCCTACTGCAAAGGACTTTCCGAGCAGTATCCTCTTCGCTCATGCGAGCTAGGTGTCTTGATCACCGGAGCCTACCGAGCTCAATTTTCTTCACGATGTCGACATCGCGGTAACGCTCATAGATCTCATCATTATAGAGTCTCCGGAATCGTCCTTCCTCACATACGGGGCCAACAATTTTCCGTAAGACTTTTCTCTCGAACGCGGCTAAGAGGTCAGAATGCTTTTTGCTAAGCACCCAAGTCTCGGATCCATATGTAAGTACTGGTATAACCATTGTCTTATATATCAGCATCTTGGATGTTATGGTTAAGTTCCTGGATTTGAAGAGTCTTGACAGGCTATAATAGGCTTTGTTGGCTTTAAGCAACCGTGCGCATATTTCTGATTCCATGCTATTATCGGCTACTATAGTTGACCCGAGATAGTTAAATGATTTCACTACTTCAAATTCGCGCTCCCTATTTGAATTGAGGGACCAATGTTGGATCTTCTACTCGCAGACGTGGCCACCATGTACTTTGTTTTGCTCTAATTTATGTGCAGCCCAGATTTCGTTCCTCCTGCTCTATCTGGATGAAAGATTCCTGTACAGCTCTTTGGTTTTTACCAACGATGTCAATATCGTCTGCGTAAGCCAGTACCTGAAAGGACTTATAGAGGATTGTTCCTCTCGCCGTTACGTCAGAGTCTCGGATCACTTTCTCCAACGCCAGGTTGAAGAGGACGCAGGCCAGTCCATCCACTTGCCGGAGCCGGTTATAGATGTTAAATGGGTTTGATAAACGTAGGGTGGTTAAAAATTTTGTTTGTCTCTGGTGCCGGATTTCGCACTTTCCTGGACCCCCAAAACAGACGCCTGAAGTTTTTGCACCACCAGCAGACCGACCTGATGGTCTACCTACCTCGCTCAGGATCTCTTTCTCAGTGTTTCTCTTGCATATCAAAAATTATCTTACCACTGATTTGGAAGTCAAATCATAAAGCTTGGATGACACCTTCCCTTTTTGAGGACTGAACACTTCATAACCGAAGTAGAACGTTATTCCTTCAGGCGCAGCTTCATATCAGATAAGCGCTTGACAATAACAAGATTGACTAAAGATCTCAGCTCAATTGAAAGGTGCTTACAAATTTTGGAGGAATAAAAAAATTATTAGCTTGCTACGAGGAAATTCTGCATGAAAAAAAGAAGGCATTGTGTCGTCAAACGAATTTGTTGATTTTATGAAGCCATCGATATCTAACTAACTTTACGTAACACACTAATTTTATTAATATTAATAGGTATAAAGAAATGCAAAATAATTAAATATTTTTCGTTTAAAAAGTGTTTTTGTTAGTCCTTGGCACCGAAATTTATGTGCAAATTTATACCCCGACTTATACGAATTCGACTTACGCAATTTTCGAGTAACTTCGGGGTATTACCGTATTTGCTTTCAAGTATAGTGCGACAACAAAAACCATCATTCATCATTCGTGCGAACCAGAGCTAATCGTTTCAGACTTACAAAAACAAGGTTTAAAAGCTATAAGTGCTGTTAATAAGCTAAAATGGAACAATAAGGAACCTCTTAATATGTTTCTCTTAAGTTTCGACGCGACAGAGGACATAAACAAAATATACGAAACTACAAAAGTGTTGAATTCAATTATAAAAATTAAACCAATCAAAACTAATACCGCAATGCAAGAACTGCCAATCCATTGGACAAACAAGAAATCATTGCTCTAGGCCAGCAAGATGTGTGAAGTGTGCAGGCAATCATAGTACAACCGAATGCACGAAGACCTCAGAACAACAACCTAAGTGCTGCAATTGTAACCAAAAACATCCAGCTAATTATCGTTGTTGCGCTGTCATAAAAGAACTACAAAAAATAAGAAATGGTATAGTAAATAAAAAGTCTAAGGAAAGAGATCTGCCGATTGTCACTAGAGTAGCAGAATCAAAAAATACAAGTATAAACATTAGTACTCTCGCTAGTAAGCCAAGCTATGCACAAGTAACACAAAGTGTACAATGTTATTAATCCAAACGTACGCAGGAAAATCAATTACTATCAGAAATTTTACAAAAGCTCGATAAACAAGAGCAGCTTATTTCATCATTTCGAAAACGATTAAATAGCTTTAATGTATATCTGCAAGAAAAAATTACTACCCAAAATAGTATCAATGGTTAAGTCACTAAAGATAATGCTATGGAAAGCGAATGGCCTATTAAAAAACAAAGATGAATTGCAGATAGTGTTAGAAATGGAAAAAATTGTGGGTGCATGATATCAGAATCGCACTTCACAAACCAATCATTTGTTCATTTTAAGAATTGTAATACATATTACACTAATCATCCTAACAACAATGCACGTGGCGGTAGTGCGATAATAGTCAGACGATGTATAGATCATTACGAATAAAAAAATTTGGAATTCTGAATTTCAAGCAACAACAATAAACGTCAGAACGTCATATTATCACTCACAGCTGTCTATAGTCCATCAAAACATAAAATTAGCTCTAGATTGCAGCTTGGAAAAGTACTCCTGTTATGAAAAAAGCTAAAATTGGACTGAGATATCAAAACGAAATCTTAAATCTAATTTCTGAAAAACGGAAAATCCGAAAGAAATGGCAACAAAAAAACAAAATGTACAAATCGCAACTAACCAACTCACAGAATTAGTTCGCATGCAAATAAAAGAACATACGAATCAAACAATTACAAAATATTTAGATGCACTCACCGCAGACAAAACAACAGATTATTCGTTGTGGAAATCAACAAAATATCTCAAACGCCCTATACAACAGAATCCACCACTTAGAAGAAATAATAGTTCATGGGCTAAGAGTAACTTGGAAAAAGTAGTGCTTTTTTCCGAACACATGGCAAACATATTTCAACCCAATGAAACATCAACTTATGAAATTTTGGCAGAAAGCAGTGCACAAAGAAGTGAGGAGATCCGTCTAGTCACGCTTACTGAAATCGAAACACAAGGAACACGAGTGCCACAAGGAAGTATATTAGGGCCAATCCTATATTTGCTTTTTACAAATGACATACCAGTTTCTCCAAACAGTACAGTAGCTACATTTGCCGACGACACCGTGACACTGATAGTAGAAAAAAGTGAAGTAGTATCAGCTAGAATCCTTCAAAGTTCTGTAGACGATCTAGTAAATTGGACTGAGAAATGGCGAATACATTTCAACAGTACTAAATCTGTTCACGTCGATTTCACCAACAAAAAAATTCAACAGATCCCGATTACTATCTCAGGAAGAGAAGTTCCCTCGAACACAGCAAAGTATCTCGGAATGAACTTAGATGCAAAACTAAAATGGAAGGAACATATAAAAAAGAAAAGTGAAGAGCTTTAAATCAAACTTAGAAAACTTTATTGGCTTATTGGTAACAGATCGTGTCTGTCTACTCATAATAAATTATTACTATATAAACAATTACTAAGACCCGTATGGACATAGGGAATTCAGCTATGGGGATGTACGGCCAAAAATAACATCGAAATAAACCAACGATTCCAAAATAAAGTCTTAAGGGGCATAGTCAACGCACCATGGTACGTAAGGAACTCAGATATACATCGCAACATTAAAGTCAAGATAGTTGAAGAAACAATTAAAGAGCATGCAACAGTTCATAATCGAAGGCTGAGGCCACATATTAATCAGGAAGCAGTAAAACTCACCGATACAACCAGACTTACTCGAAGATTGAAGCGCATCAAACCACATGATCTAATTGCTGGCAGCTAAAACTAATATCTGTATATATCTGTATGTGTAATTTTGTATAGAATGAACTATTTCTGTATCAAATCAATGTAAAAACCAACAAAATTGAATTGCTCGTTAGCGTAAACTAGTTGCAGTGTTATGAAATGTTGAGTTGTTCAAAGAAGACGTCAAGTTGCAGAAGAACAGATTTTTACTACAGTCTAGAGAGAATCCATGAAATTTGAAGTCTGAAAATTTAGTAATTATTTGTAATATTTTCTTGGTCAGGGTTTTTTGTAGTTTTCCCTGACCATGATCCATTGATTGGATTGCATTGGATTCGCGTCGTTTTTAGTTTCGTAAACTTTTACTTTTTAGTTTACAAAACTTCGATCTTTGCTATTGCCCTCTGAAAGTGTTCTTCCTATACCAATTTTCGTAAAATCACACTGTTTTATTGATAAATTAAATTAAAAATAATAAATCAAGACAACCAACAAAGCTTTTTCGCAGGCCCATAGACGAAAGTAACTGTTTAATACACTATAACCTAGCTTCGAAAGTAGCCTTGACACACTCTAGTGATTTAACATATTTTTACATTGCGCATAACCGGCTTAGGAGTAAAACTGGTTTTGTTCGTGTGAAAAATAGCGTACATTACTCACAGAAAAGTGTTCATCCACTTTCCTCGCTCGTTATGTAATATACCATTTTACCATACATTCATAAGCTCCAACTATTCACTACTGGTCGTAATCAAGTGACGCATTTAAATTGCATGAATAACAAAGAAAACAAAGATAACGGTTTTATTGTTGTTATCTGTTTGATAGTTATTTCAAAAGGAAACAATATACGCTCAAATGCATGTAAAAAATAATTTTCTTATTGCAGAAATGTGGAACTTATTGACATTGCACTTATCAAATATTTTTAATCACAGTACTCAATTATTTCTTGAAGCAAATTGAAATCAGTGAAAAATAAAAAATAATTCACAGCTCCAAAGTCAAAATAGCAGGCAAAATGAGTTATTTGTTGGTGTGTTGGTGAGACCAAAAAACCCCGCTGCAAAAATAATTGCACTCAGTGCATTTTTGTGACCTTGAGTGCAATATCTTTGTAGATAGTAAAAGCAGGACACGGTTTTCAATATCGCTAATGGTCTTCCATTGGGCGCAGTAACGGCACCGCTTGTGTTAAATATATTTATTTTTGAAGTACTGAAGTATTTAGACACGCCCTTCGCTTATGCTGACGTCATTATGCTATACGTGTCGGCTCACGAAATAAAGAGATTAAAAGGAACTTCAAAGCTTATTCGATGAATTTCCGGCATACTGCGAAACATGGAAGCTCAAAATTAGCTATACAAACTGCGAAATTATACTATTTCACACCCTTCTAACACGCGGAAATAACGATCTTCGACGCAATTTAAAAAATTTGAAGATAACTTGGGCAAATGGCTTTCAAATTCTATCAATGACAGTACTGCGATATTTGAGTGTTTATTTGGATACATTTTTGTATTACAGTGAATACGAGATGAAAGGTGAAGGTTCCTTCTTCTTAGTAACAAGCGTTCGTAAAACCATTTTTAACGTACGCGTGTCCTATATGGTGGAACATTAGTTCTTCATATTCAGACAAATTTGTTAAGGCTTACATTCTACAAGTCACCCCCCCCACCCCAGAAAATAATGCAAATAATACCGATTTTGGTTGAATATCTTAAAAGTATATTTCGGTATCGTAAATTTCATTCAAAACTGCAATTATAATTAAGTTTCACACAAAAAATTATAATATTTCTTAGTTAAAAAAAGCTTCGGTAGTGTCAAAAATATTGCCTTATTCTTAAAAGCGTTCTAAGAAATGAATTACCTACCGTTAAACTAAAATTTATTAAAATTGACAAAACACAACACAACATTATAATTGACTTTATAAATTTTATACAATGCTGGGTATTGCGTTAATTTCTAAAAAATTTCAACCACGTAAAAAGCTCACCAATTCAAACCGTATGCGACGCACCTGAATTGTGTCATAATTTCAAATGTTCATTAAAAAATGCCCTGAAATATAAAAATTTATAAAGTTTGCGGATGCGGACGTAAGAGTACCAAAAATCATTTGTCTTGGTAGAATTTATTAAAATTAAAAAACCAAAAATGTCCAAGAAAAATAACAACATAAAATATGGCGGGCAATGAGCCATGCAAATGAACCCCATAGCCAAAATACAAAGGCAAAAGCAAATCAGCATAAGCACACAATTGTTTTACTATCTCCTGGACCCGGGTCTTCTGCTGTCTGCGACTGTCCTTAAAAAATATTGTTCAATATGTTAAACGCTGATTATCGTTTGGATGTATCGTTCGTTGGCGATAAACACAAATGCCGCGAGCTTTACAAGAAGGCACTAGCATGGTTTCCTGTTATTCTTCTCTGATAAGCGCTTACGGGAAGGAAAGTTTTCCTGCTGCAGTGATGAGTCCGGATAAAAAAAATGCAAAGAAAAGCATCAAAAAACATACAAAATTACGAAAAATATTTAAATTTATTTTTATTACCCAATAAATTTTTGTACTTTAAGAAGCCTTTGCCTTGGCATAGATTCAAGCCATACTTCGTGGGCGCGTTAATCTGCCACCAAGCACAGTTTTTACCCCCGATGAAGCTGAACGTCCTGCATTGGCCCTACGCATACAATTCAAATAATATACAGAAGTAGGCATATAACTTCCAATTTGGATCCACATCATCCGTACACCCATAGATAGTCTATTATTGCCGCTGGTGTTGTTTCTATTGTGAAGAGAGCTGCATGTATGAAGATGCAGAGCGAGCGGAGTTGGTCCAGTTCGTTTGCGTTACTTTTTCTGTTGTCCGTCGTTTTTCTTAATTTTAATAATATTATTTGATATACACGTATACACTACATTCAAATGTTTGTTTGGCCATCAGATGCAAAATAAGCTTCAGCGGACAGCAATAGCTACAACAACTGAAGAAGATTGTAAGGAAAGTTTTAATTAAACTTTACGCATTTCATTACCGGTTTGATCATCGTTGCCACACTGGCCATTGCAATGTTTTGTTTATTTAAAAATATAACTGTTTCTTCTTCTTCCTTATCGCTAGCTGTTTCTTGAGCTCTTCGAACGAAATTTTCTGCGAAAGAGCAGTTTTATTTTTACTAATCAAATTTTCCGTTTTATTTGGTTAAAGGAGTGGATCTTTAAAAGTTCTTCTCGAGTTTTTGTAAGTAAAAAATATGGAAAATATGGCTATTAATTGCAATGATGCAAATTGAAGTCATGTTTTTGTGAGATATAAAATTTCTTATTTCTTATTTTTAAGAATTCAGCTTCTTGTGCTTAATAATATTTGTTCAGTTTTTTGTTTTTACACAAAAATAAGTCATTCAACGAATTTACGCATCTTAGACAATGTGCACATGTTTACAATCGGGAAGTGATGACAACAGATAGTTTCAGCTGACGTTTGGATGATTTTGAATTTCTCCATTAAGAAGTCTCTACCGTATTAACTAGTTATTGGGACCTGTTATGTGACGTGGCAATGGGGTGGAATTTGACCTTTTGGTGGATGTTTTGTTATTAAATTATTGTGGTATTGTCTCCAACCTAGAGTTGGGTTTTCCAAGATTCATCGTTAGGTTCGATTAAAAATAATTTAAGTTTTGGTGTTTTGGCGTGGGACACCAGTTAGAATATGTAATCAATGAGAATTTAACAGTTAAATTTTGGATTGTAGTGATTACATTTACTCACCTGTTGCAGCTTATAGAAAAGAAATGACGTGACTTGTAAGTTATTCTATTTCGTCATGCACACTTTACTGAGATTTTAATTGAAGTTTCTGAAGCTTTTTAAATTCTCTATATTAACTTCGCGTGCGGGCTGGCTGGTCAGATTTTCTGATCAATTTTTAACCCACTTCCCATAACCCGATTTTATTGAAATTTTGCACACATGTATATTTCCGGTGGCAATACTTTCTATTAAAATTTGAGCTCGGACCTCGGGTTCGGGGGGCTCCCATACAAATATTTTACAAAATTTACCCGATTTTCTTTAAATTTTGTACACATGTGTGTCTTCGATGGAAAACACTTTTTGGAGTGATCGACCCCTGGGGACCCCCATATACATTTTTTAAATATCGCTATATCGCATCAGATCACGGCAAAGTATGAACTCTGTGCTTTGTGTGCAGCGCTGTTCGCTGCCGCTGCGTCATTTGATGAATCATTTTGCCACAAAACGAGCACGCAGTGTGTGTGTCTCTGTGTGTGTGTATCCCCGATTAGAGAATTTACAAGAAAAATTTTAATTTTTATGGGTTGTTTTTTTAGAATTATATAGGTAGCTGAGGCATGGAAACGCTAATTAGTCATCCGCTCATGAAATGTCTTGAAACAAAATAAATTCCGGGTGACCGGCCATATGGGTTTCGTGAGCAACGTTCTACTAGTATTTGATGGCATATTGAAGTGCATAAAAAATAAAAACCAAAAAAACCAAAATGGCAAGTCTTCATCAAAAGCCTGAATTGGAAGTTGCTCCAGAGAGCTTTGCTAAGCTACAGGGAACCACAGAGAATCGTCAAGAACTCCATTTAAATTAAACTTTTTCGCTCATCATTAGTTATGTTCGGCGTCAAGAAACACATTGATATTGTGGACTTTGCAACATTTGAATTTTGATAAATCTATCGGCTCGAAAGTTGTGCATGCCTTTTTTGTTTGTTAGGCCTGGTACTACAACGAATCGAATCCGGTACAATACACTGTGGAGTTGTTGGCCTTCAAGAAAGTCGTCAACTAGTTCCTGAATGATCTAGTTTGTCAATAGATGTTCCGAGAATTTTGAAGGCTCACGTACGTAATTTTTTGGTAATATTTAAATATTTACCTGACCATGATCCAATGATTAAAGCATTTGCACTCGCGTCGTTTTAGTTTCATGATCGTTTTCCGTATCTATTATTTCAATGAATCAGGGAGAATCGTCATCATATTTGGCTCTACAACCGGGTTCCGGTCCTGGCCTCCCGTAAAAAGTCTCTGCACCGATTTTAAGCCGATGTCATCCAGTTTGGCATCCCTAAACTCTGGGCGTCCTGGTCTACGCCATCCTTCCAGCGTAGGCTTGGTCGGCCTCGCTGTCGTGTTCCATAAATCCTACCGCAAAGTTCTTTCCGAGCAGGATCCTCTTCGCTCATACGAGCTAGGTGCCCTGCCCACCGGAGCCTACCGAGCTTAATTTTCTTCACGATGTCGACATCGCGGTAACGCTCGTAGATCTCATCATTATAGAGTGTCCGGAATCGTCCTTCCTCACATACGGGGCCAACAATTTTCCGTAAGACTTTTCTCTCGAACGCGGCTAAGAGGTCAGAATGCTTTTTGCTAAGCACCCAAGTCTCGGATCCATATGTAAGTACTGGTATGACCATTGTTTTATATATCAGCAGCTTGGATGTTATGGTTAAGTTCCTGGATTTAAAGAGTGTTGACAGGCTATAGTAGGCTTTGTTGGCTTTAAGCAACCGTGCGCGTATTTCTGATTCCATGCTATTATCGGCTGCTAGAGTTGACCCGAGATAGTTAAAGGATTGCACTACTTCAAATTCGCGCTCCACTATCTGAATTGAGGGACCAATGTTGGATCTTCTACTCGCAGACGTGGCCACCATGTACTTTGTTTTGCTCTCATTTATGTGCAGTCCCAGATTTCGTGCCGCCTGCTCTATCTGGATGAAAGCTTCCTGTACAGCTCTTTGGTTTCTACCAACGATGTCAATATCGTCTGCGTAAGCCAGTATCTGAATGGGCTTATAGAGGATTGTTCCTCTCGCCGTTACGTCAGAGTTCTCGGATCACTTTCTCCAACGCCAGGATGAAGAGGACGCAGGCCAGTCCATCCCCTTGTCGGAGCCCGTTGATGGTGTAGTGAGTTTTGAAACTCTAGACAATTTTCCATCACCTGCCTTAGGGTGTAAATCTGATCAGTTGTTGATTTGCCTGTGATGAAGCCACACTGGTATGGAACAATGATGACCTTAGCGTATGGGGCTATCCTGTCTTGAATGATAGAGGAGAAAATCTAATACGCGGTACTCAACAACGTTATACCGCGATAATTGCTGCATTTTGTGATATCTCCCTTCTTATGTATGGGGCACAGGATGCCTCTTCGCCAATCTTCTGGCATAACTTCTTCTTCCCATACTTGCACTATTATTTCATGAATTGGTTGGTGTGATGTGGGGCCTCCTATTTTTATCAGTTCCGCTGGGATCCCATCAGATCCCGGAGCCTTATTATTTTTGAGCCGATTTATCGCTCTGCTAACTTCAACTATGCTTGGTGTCGGCAGCATAGTATGATCTTCGGTCATTGGTGGAGCCTCCAATTCCTCAGTTAGCTTACCATTTAGCAACTCATGAAAGTGCTCTTCCCATCGCTCTAAGATGCCTTTAAGATCGGCGATCAGATTACCCTCTTTGTCCTTGCAGTATGTGCAACGCGGTGTATATTGCATCATACCATGGATTTTCTGGCTGATTTCTTCTTTCTGAGCTCTTTATATTCGTGTTCGCGTGCCCGCGTTCTTTGAGATTGTTGCATTGCTAGGTACGCAACATTCTTACGCTCAGTCGCTAGCTTACATTCGTCATCGAACCAGTCGTTTCGATCTACTGCCTAAGATGGAGTCAGCAGTACTAATGACAGTATTCTTAATGCGTGTCCATTTCTCTTCTACGTCCGACATCTCAGCCCCAGGACTTAATCTACCTGCACTTAGGGCGAGTCCTATCGCTTGACCGTAGTTGTTTCTCGTCTCATCATTGCAAAGGGCAGCCGTGTTGACTTGAATCTGATTCGCGGATGCAGTCTTCCGTGATGATGCAATCCGCGCTCGGAGCACCATACCAACAAGATAGTGGTCCGAGTCGACGTTGGCACCTCGGTACGTTCGTACCGTCATCAGGTTCGGGTTGTGGCGGCGGTCTATCAACACGTGGTCTATCTGGTTGTGAGTGGCTCCATCGGGAGATACCCAGGTGGCTTTGTGGATATTTTTACGCGCAAACCTGGTACTCGCAACGACCAAAGTATTGCTTGCTGCCATCTCTATGACTCGTTGTTGTCCATTGTCATTAGTGTTCTCGTGTAAGCTATGGGTGCCAATGTACTGCCTGAATACTGGCTCCCTACCTATTTTAGCATTCATATCCCCCAGAATGATGTTTACATCATACTGAGGGCAGGCATGGAGTTCCCGTTCGACTGATTCAAAGAATTCTTCTTTTTCAGCATCTAGGGAATCCTCTGTAGGTGCGTGAACGTTTATGAGGCTTATGTTTTTAAATTTGCCCGCACGCGAAGGGTGCATAGCCGTTCACTTAGTGCATTAAAGCCGATAACGGTGGGTTTCATTCTTTTGCTGACTAGAAACCCCACCCCGAGCACATGATGTCTTGCATGACAGCTGTAATAAATGTCATATTCTGATTTTTGTAAGACACCATTCCCTGTCCACCACATCTTCTGAATTGCTGTTAAGTCAGCATTATATTTGGACAGGGTATTGGCAGCTGCTGTGCAGCTCGAGCTCTATACAGTGAGCGTACGTTCCATGAGAAAATTCTTAAATCGTTTAGCCTTTTTCGTTGCCGTGGTCGTCGTCGTTCATCAGTGTATCCGAGGCTGATTTTGGGTTCCGTAATAATAATTTTTTTACAGGCGAGGTTATTGGCCTCGCGCCAACCTTACTTTGAAGGGACTAGCCAGATCATTCAGCTTTTCCTGCATTGGAGGAAAATTACCAGCAGCCACCACGTGGAGGTTTGATCGCACTTCCACCAGTCAGAGATAGTTACGGCCACATGCAATTCTAGAGCATTCTGTGTTATTCCCCCTATTTCTGCTGATGGCTGACCGCTAATCATGGAGAATGGTGTAATAAATATTTTCCTCCCTATATATCCAAAACTAGCTTGCATCTACTAGATAAAATACAGAATCAAGCGTTTAAACTTATTGATGACGAAAACATTGCAAAGTCAATAGATTAGTTCAAACACTGTTGGATGACTTCCTGTTTACCACTATTTAATCGGTACAACCGCCAGCATTACTCAAGAGAAATAGCCAGTTGCGTGCTGCCCCTCCATGAATTAAACCACAGTAATCGTGGCGCTTTATATGCTCACAAGTTTACCCTTAACCATATCTTCGGACGTACTGATAAGTTCAGAGATTCTTTCTTTATCCCAACAACACGTATGTGGAACACTTTGCCAAGCTATGTGATCCTTCATCAATACCATCCACGGGCATTCAAAACAATAGACCACATCAGACATCTCCTCTTGTCCCTTAGGTAAACTTAACGCCAATGCTTTGCCAAGCGTATAGTCTAGCATTACAAAGGTGCAAGATCCTTTATCCGTTTCGTAGCGTAAAAAAATATTTAAAACAAATGCAAATATGCGTTGAAAATGCATGTAATTCACTTGTGTCTTCACTGCATTAAATATGTTGTTCATGATAGTTCAAATATGAATGTACATATTAGTACAAAAGAAGTATAAAGTATAATATTATAGATATAAAAATCTTAAACCTGGAAGTAAACATTTTGAAGATTTGGATTTCGCCAACGACCCGACCATTGCACTCTGAGTACATCGATACATCGACCAATAAACAATAAGCAAAATCGGGAGCGGTTAGTACTTAAATGTAGGACTAGTGCTGCAATTTTCGCTACGCTCATACTGACTGAATGTGTCTACCCACGACTTGCTCCACCGCGAGAATTGTCTATTAGAATTTCTCCAACGACCTACCAAATGAGTAGACCGTTTCTCGTCCATTCGAAATTAAGCAGCATCAGGGGCGGTCAGTACTTAGCGTTCACTTTTCGTTATGCTCCTATTACTCATTTTTGAAGTAAAAATCTCTAATCCTAATCTATTTCAAGGAAACATGGCTTTTCTTGTTCTTTGATTTAACTATGAATATACTTACCGCTTTAATATGTGTATCTTTTTCAGCATATTAGATTTGTTGGGATTTTCACCGCAGTTGTTCCACCAGTCTACGTTAATTTAACAAGATCTAGCTTGTAGCTCTTTCAAAATCTGCAACAAGCTGCGCATATTAACTTTCTGATGTATACACATATATGGCCCTTAGTTGTTTTTCAAGACTGCCTTATCTGCAGTAAACCTGGGGTACCATAGAAACGTTGAGGCTGAAAGATTCTAGTCTAGTGTCATTTTCACAGGCAGACCATTTAATTAAATTCGATAGTTACTCATTCTCTAGAAATTCCAATAGTATATTTTACGAGTACGTAATTTGATGAAAACCTCACTAAAAAGCAAATGAGAACATAGCATAGCAATTTCTTTTTACCAGGTAATTATATATTTTTATAGGTAATTAATGCGATATCTAAAAAGATGAAATATGTCTGTGTCCTAAATATTATTTATCACTTACGGTGCGGAATTATAGCTTTAACTTGAAATTTAAGAATTTATAACTTCGTAAAAAATCATATTTGATGCGAAAATGCTGATATAGCTCAATTAAGAAACTTTATTGTATTAAACTGAGCATAAAAATTATTCTTATCTTTACTCCTTTGTAACTTAAGCGATTTAGTAATTTTTCGCTCACTAATAAGGAGATGGCTGAACTTTGTGCATATGCCGCTATACAAACGCATCCTTTTAATTACGGTCGTAAATTAAATGACTATTCTCTGATATAAAGCTTTTTGCCGAAAATGTCTATGGTGAACCAGCACTGGTTTCTTCAAGAAAAAGAAGAACGAAAAAATTTACCCGGCAAAGAAGACTTCCAGAATTCGGGTTTTCCGCATTGATGATGCTACCGCTCTCGAATTTCGATGATTGCAAGAACCAACCTAGGAAGTTGGATTAAGAAAAAGGTAAAGAGCAAAACCATTTCTTGGGCATTGAATGCACTCGTAATTTCATTAAAGATTATCTCAGATTTATAATTGCGGGTCTAATCTTGAAAAGAAAATGGATGAATGCAAATAATAGGAATGGCTTATTTTGCAAAGGGCTGCAAAACAAAATTTAGTTTTAATTGTAGGGCTGATCTAAAAATATTTACTTCGCAAAGTTACGGTATGTCGATTCTATTCAAAGTAATTATCTTTAAAGTTAATAAAAACCCATGGTATAATCCATGTTTACCCTTTCGTGGCAGGACTGATGTGTATTGGATATTTACGGAGTATAACAAATGGATGAAAATAGCTGCATTGATTAAGATTTTGCTCCTGATTGCTTTGCAATACCGGAAAAGCTTTACCATTGAAAAAATTGTTATAGTTAAAGTGCCCTAAGGTCCCTTCTGTACAAAAACGCTTCAACAAACTTTTTATCTAGCGCTCATTCAATTAGCTTAAGTCAAACTTCAATGGGTCGTTACATTTCTGCTTGTATGTAGTTTGCTAAAGTGAAATTGTTTTGCTCTCAAATGTGTGGTAATCGTACTAATTACGCTTTGATTAAATTTTCATCGCAGTTTTCTTAATTTGCTGTACACGAAGTAAAAACTAAATGAACAATTTTAGCGAAATTCAGCAGTAATGAAGAAATAAAACGGTAACAAAATCTTATTGCAAAATGCAAAAACTTTGCGCGTCATCTAAGTACAAGTATCTTTGTTTCACAAAATTTCCCTAAAACTGCTGTAGTGTAACTACAAGCAAATATTTTTTTTTAATTTGGTTGCAATGTTTGGTTTTGGTTTCTGAGCAAAAGTAATTGAAATGTTCATTGTTGGAATTGACTTTTTCATTTGGCACAGCAAACGTTTGGAGTGGCGTGGTTATCCACACACATTTGCCTTTAACTGATATTTACGACGGCCAAATCAAGAAAGAAGAAATTTTAAATGCTTTTGCATTAGTGTACCACACAGATAATTAGTAGAGTTGCCGCCACTTGCAGAAAAAGACCAAAAGCCCTGTGTTGCTAGTAGCTATAATAAGAAGATATTGCTTTTAATATTCAATAAGATGAGGTTAAGGACAGTGGTGTATTATGAATATTAGAAAACAAGTTTTGGTATTTGTTCCGATATTGTGTGTATAATAAATATACCTGCATATATCCAACATTTTATGACGGGTAACTGTTCAACTACCTCTAAGTCGATGTTCATTATCCTTACGCATTTATGATGACTCTGACCGGTCTCGTAAAGTACACTAAATGTCTCATAAAACGTGACAGTAATCATAATTAATGCCCAATACTACCTCCTAACACGCATATATCTACAGTACGCCTATTGCAAGTCCTTTAGTAACGAGGAAGGTAATATAAATATACAACAGAAGGTGGGGTGAATCATATCTTATTATGAAGGGCAGACTAAGTTTTAGGTTCAACTTTTGGTAAGTTAAATTGTATTTTGTGTACTCATTTATGGGAATCAATAAAATGGTTAATTATCATAATATGAACTATTTGTTGTTAAGGAATAAATTGAGAGGTAGAAAAAATATTTAGATAAGTTATAAGAGATGTATATGCACGTAAGTCCTAAATGCGTGCAGATTATACAGATGCGAAACACAGAAACCAATTCATTGCACATAACTATTGTGAGGCTAAAGAAGGAATTTTTTGGTACATCTAAAGTTGGTAAGATGGTCGTAATGGTAGACCCGTGGGAATGGGCGATCCTTTGCGATCCTAGGAAAAAGCAGAATTTTAAAAATGACGTGTACCCTAACGAAAACAAGTCTTTCAATTTGAATGGCTTACAACATACTCGCGGATGGCCGGCTCAGATATTAAAAAAGGATCTCTGTGTCGAATATGTGTTCTATTTAGCACTGGTTTGCAGCGCTATCTACAAGGACTGTTCATTGTTTCATCTTGTGTTATTAATGTAAAAACTTTCACGAAGCTGCACAATTTCATGCGACAAGTTCAGTACTTACTTACTTAGTATTGTGACGTACATGTTTTAAAACAAAACTTGAACAGATTATGAAAGAAGGGGCTCATAATTCTTAACATACGGCATTTCCTAAGGAAGTTGAAGAGAACGGTGTGAAGCTTCGATTAATTATATCAACAATTACATTTTGTGGGCAAAGTGTTATTCCATTTCGCGGATAAGTGGATAAGGGTTATGTATTCTATTTTCACAGATCTTCTACATTTTTAAATTCTCTATATTAACTTCGCGTGCCCGTGGCAGGCTGTCTGACTGGTCAGATTTTCTGATCAATTTTTAACCCGCTTTCCAATGCCCGATTTAATTGAAATTTTGTACACAAGTGTATTTCCGGAGACAAAACTTTCTATTAAAATAACCCGTTTTTTTTAAATTTTATACATATATGTATCTCCGATGGACAACACTTTTTGTTAAAATTTTGGAGATCCCAGGCTCCATAAACATTTTTTAAAAACATTAACCCGATTTTCTTTAAATTGTATACACATGTGTATTTCCGATGGACAACACTTTTGTAAAAATTTTGGATACCCGGCCCCGGGGTCGTGGTGCCCAACATTTTCTATTAAAAAATTAACCCGATTTTCTTCAAATAGAAGAAGAAGAATAGAATTTATAGAAGTATGTATCTCCTACTTTGTATCTATCTACTTTTTGTAAAAATTTTGGATCATGGAGCCCCAAGAAATTTTTAAAAAAATCTCCGATGGACAACACTTTTTGAAAAAATTATGGATCATGGGGCCCCAACAAATTTTTAAAAAAAGTAAACCGATTTTCTTCAACTTTTATATACGTGTGTATCTCCATGGACAACACTTTTTGTAAATATTTTGGAGACCCCGGCCTCCAGGGTCGTGGGGCTCTATACAAATTTTTTAAATAATTAACTCGATTTTCTTCAAATTTTATACACATATGTATCTTCAATGGATAACACATTTTGTAAAAATTTTGGGGACCCCGGGGTCATGAGGCCCCAACAAATTTTTTAAAAAACTTAACCCGATTTTCTTCAAATGTTATATACGTGTGTATCTGCAATGGACAACACTTTTTGTAAAAATTTTGGAGACCCCAGGGTCATAGGGCCCAACAAAATTTTTAAAAAACTTAACCAGATTTACTTCAAATTTTATATACGTGTGTACATGTACTTTTTGTAAAAATTGTGGAGACCCCAGGGTCATGGGGCCCCAACAAATTTTTTAAAAAATTAACCCGAATTTTTTCAAATTTTATACACGCTGTTATCTCCGATAGACAAAACTTTTTGTAAAAATTTTGGAGACCCCAGGCCCCGGGGTTGTGGTGTTCCATACAAATTTAAAAAAAAAATGAACCCGACTTTCTTCATATTTTTTTTTTAAATTAGCCCGATTTACTTTAAATTTTAAACATATTTTTATCTCCGATAGACCGAACTTTTTGTAAAAATTTTTGAGTTTTTGATTTGGATTTTTTTCCCATACAAATTTTTTTTACACATGTGTATCTCCGGTGAGAACAGTTTTTGAAATTTTTTTTTACTTAAGTATTTGAAAAAATTGAATATACAAAAAAGCCAATCATTTGTGAAGAATTCCTGCGATATGTGCCGTTGCAAGAGCTGAACGCAATAGCCAATTCTGAAACTATTATTTAATATTTACAAGATTTGAATTTATATTTAAACAAACTTTCTGGTCAACGGGTGGGATGAAAAAAGAAATCGCTATTGTTTAGAGATAGTACGATGGGATCGAATAAAATTTTAAATATACCTCTCATAGTAAAACACGTTATACAGCAAATCAGCAATTTTTTTTTGAAAATTTTAACACAATTGTACGAGTTCTTAAAATAACTTTCAGCAAACACTGCACGCACACTCGAAAACGAGACCCACACGACTACAGCCACTGCTATATTTGCGATTGTCGATGTCGGTGGTATAGTGGTTATAATCACTCGCTCCCACTCGGAGGACACCGGGTTCCATTCCCGGCGCGTCAAAAAATGCACGAATTTTTTGTTACCGCACTGATCATCTAGATTACAAGTACACATGATACGATGCTGTAGATGTGTTCTACATCTACATCAATGTGGGTTTATGACCACAGTATTCTAGTTTGTGAGTGCTCGGGTGTGGACTCAACTCCCCCCACCATAAGACTTTCCTTCTTCTATCCAAATATTTCCAAGCTCACTCTGTACCTAGGCATTATAAGGGTGAAAATCCATTGAAGCCTGCGCTAATTAAATTAAAAAAATATGGAAAACGCGAGTAAATATTTTTATGTAATTTTTATTAGAAAATGTGCTTTTGCTAAGAAAATTTTCTATGAAATTATATTTTTTAATTGTTTATTAACTATTTTAGGATTGACTATAATATTCAATCATGGTATTTAAACCATTGATTAATTTTTACCCGTACGAGTAAAAACGCGGTGCATTTTACTAAGCTTTTTGCGATTGTTCGTCATTCCGCCAAAGTCGAACCCTGGTGCAATCAACTACAAGAAGTGAATATGAACATTAAGGTAAAATAAGATCTCATAACTAGATTGACGAACGTGATTCAATCTCAATGCGATATTGCCTCGACAAAATTCGAGAGAGCTCGAAATATATATTTGCGAAAAACTGTATGTTAAATTTAAACGTCCTTGAGTGTTGGTAAGGCAGATTGATAGATTAAATCAACCTTCTGAAAATGAAGAAGAATTTTTCAGAATAACTATTTGCATCCCATACTTAGCCTCAATCGTTTATACACACACAATAATATTTTCGCTTATGCAGCTCGAGCAAGAAAATTTAAGAAGTATAGATAAATCTTAATTTTTAACCATTGCAGAAGAAATACAGAACATTTACGGATATATTTTGCAGAATTTTACTGCTGAGGCTACCACGTGTATGAGATGTGGAAAACAAATGTTGCGTGTGATTCCACCTAAATGAATTTCTTGAGTTCGCAAATGAATGATCGCAATAGTAATTTTTACGTTACTTCTTGTCATGATGACATGGTACGATAGTATAGTAGACGTGAGGCTAACCGGCCTTTCCATGCTCAGTTTTCATCGGAAAAGGGTAAAAGAGGACCCCGAATTCATTGACAAGGTGGTAAACAATTTTGGACAACAACCTAGAAGCCTGTTTTTTCACGAATGACTTTTACCAAAGTTTAACATAAAGTGTAAAAACTATATAACCAATTATTTACATAAGTTATGAATAAAAAAACGTTTTTAAAATAATTTATCTTAGCCCTATACAGATTCCTAACCCCATAATAAATAAAAAAAATTAAATTAAATTTTCTATATTAACTTCGCGTGCCCGTGGCTGGCTGGCTGGCAGAAAGGCACACCAAATCTTGTGATAAATTTTTAACCCACTTCCTAAAGCCCGATTTTTTTAAAACTTTGCACACATGTGAATCTCCCATGACAACACTTTTTACTAAAATTTGGAAGTGGCCCCAGGTACGAGGGGCTCCCATATGAATTTTTAAAAACTAGCCCGAGTATCTTTAAAGCACTTTGCGTAAAAATGGAATGATCAGGATAAGGGGTCTCCCAATTTTTTTTTTAAATGTTACCCGATTTTATTCAAACTTTGCACATTGTATATCAATTAGGGAATTTACACGAAAAATTTTAATTTTTATTGGTTATTTTTATTTAAATCTTACGAGTATATTCCGTTGCAAACTCCTGCTGTCGCCCATGCCCGTGCGATCGAGTTGTGGCAGGAGTATTGTGTTTGGAACGTGTGCGGAATACACCTGAAAATTTATTTTGCACTCCGCTTTTGGAAAAAGCGATATAAAGTGACAAACAGGAATAATTCTTACGATGTTCAAACGGTTCTGTAATCTGTCTTGGAGGTGCAATGTGGTCATGTGGTAATCATTTTTAGTGATGACGATGGAGCGACCACATAGACAAAACAACCGAGTATTACTGGTTTTTCAGTTTCAGTGGGTCCTAGGGCCTCTACTAGGCCTACGCGCTATCGTGTGCGGTTCCTGGCAATGAGCTTCAACTCTCTCCAACTCTTCCCCAATTGCCGTGCCTCCTCCTCAACTGTTATGCGCCATGTATTTCTCTCGGACGACCCGTTCTTCTACCATCCTGAGATAACGGGTTCCATTGCATTGCGTAGTTTGCTATGGAACTGTCGCCTTTTCGGAGTGTATGAGCACAGAGTGATCCACTACCACTTCCGACGTTGGATGGTTGTGCCTATTGGTTCCTGACCCTTTCTCTGGTAAAGATGTTCGTTAGAGATACGGTTAGGCCAGAAAACCCTTAAGATGTTCCGTAGGCACCTATTTACGAATGTTTGTAATCTTTTTGTGATAGAAGCGGTCACCTTCCAAGTGCTGCACCCATACAACAGCACAGATTCAACATTTGAGCGGAACAGTCGCAGCTTGGTGTTTAAGCTGATCGCATTGCTTCGCCATATCATGGACATCATTCCAAACACCGATTTTGCTTTGCCGATTCGGTTTGCCGATTTTGATTTGTTTGGTTCCACCTTCGGTCGAGACAATACTCCCAAGATATTGGAAACTCTCTACTCTCTATACCGGCTGTCCAGCAATGTTAACTTGAGTTACTGAACTAGTGCCGAGGTTATTGATTTTGGTTTTGGCAGTATTATACTTCAAACCCACAACATTTGCCTCCCTCTCCACATTTGTTGACGTTAGGTGCAGCTCCATAATTCTGTGTGAGAGTAAACAAACGTCGTCAGTGTAATCCAGATGTTTGAGTTGAGATGTAAGAGTCCAACGAATTCCTCCTTTTCCAGTAGATAAAGCTGCGCGAAGTACATCGCTAATCACCAACACAAAAATTATCGGCGATAGAATGCAACCTTGTCGTACCCCACTTAGGATCTCGGACAGCTTTCCTCTATGCAGCACATGACATTTAGAGCCATAATAGGCTGCTTTAATAATAGCTATGAGTTTATCGGGTATAGCTCTCCTGCGCAAGGCGAGCCAGATAAACTGTCTGTTGACACTGTCAAACGCCTTCTCAAAATCGATGAACAGCAGGTGCAGTGGTGACCGGAATTCAACGCACTGTTCAATAATGATCCGCAGGTTGTTTATGTGGTCTACACAGGAGGATCCATTGCGGAAACCTGCTTGTTCGGCATCGAGTGTATCTTCCAGATGTTCCTTAATACGCTCAAGTACTACTTTGGCTATAACTTTTGCAACTGCAGGGAGAACGCAAATGCCTCTCCAGTTTTCGCAATCCATAAGACTACCTTTTTTAGGGAGCTTGACAATCATTCCCTTCTTCCACTCGTCGGGGAAATTTTCTACCTCCCAAGCTCTCCCTACAAGATGATATAAAAGCTCTGCTGATGTCGTTGGAGCTGCACGCGGAAGCTCTGCGGGTATACCATCTAGTCCTACCTACTTGTTGTTCTTTAGTGCGTTAATCGCGGTAGCGATCTCGTCTTTACTGGGAATTGAGGTGCGAATTCGGAAAATTGTTACATCCGGCATCTCCGTTCATTTAGGTACATATCGTTAGCAAATACACGGTTAAGGACCGTAGAGAAATGCTCCTTCCATCGCTTGAGCTGATCCTCATGTGAAACGAGTACGGCACCATCTAGGCCTTTTACCGGATGTTGGCTCTTTGGTGATTCTGTAAACGGTTCTGCTATCGCACCTAGTCGCTGCTTCCTCTGCTTCTGAGGCCAGTTTGTTAATATAGTAACGCTTGTCACGTCTTACGCTACGCTGCACTTCTCTCATTTTTCTTCGATACATGGACTCTAGCTCGCTCCTCGCTGCTGCTGTGATATCTACAATACGAGCTTTAAGTAGCTTACGTTCTTCAATCCGCCTCCAGGTATCTTCGGTAAGCCACGTGCTGTGCCTTGCCTGGCTTCTACCAACAATACTTTCCGCTCCAGATGTGAAAACATTTTTCACAGCCTTCCAATGTTCCTGGATGAGTGTCGGCAGTGAGCTGCTGATTGCTTCCACTCCTTGCGATAAATGACCCCTTAATTGTTGGCGTACTGAGGGGATCTTTAGCCGGTCGATGTTATACCTAGGCATTCGGATGATATTGCGGATTCTTAGAACTGATGCAGTACGTAACTAGACAGTAGCTACCATAAGGTGATGATCACGTACCATACCCATGTCGGCTCTTCGTCTGTTTCGGACGTCTAACAGACAGCTCCTAAAACGTCTGCTGATCGCCACATGGTCGATTTGGTTGGATGATGAATGCCTGTCAGTTGACACCCAGCTGACCTTGTGGCAAGTCTTATGCTCAAACATGGTGCCTCCTATGACAAGGTTGTTGGTGTTGCAGAAAAAAACAAATCTTTCACCATTATCATTTCGTTCGCCGAGGCCGTGCTTCCCAATCACATGCTTGAGTCCTTCATTGTCGTTGCCAACCTTGGCATTCAAGTCCCCCATCACAATGACGATATCTCCGTTCGGCAATGCGTTTAATACAGCGTTTAGTTGATTGTAGAAGTTGTCCTTTTCATCCTCAGTCGAGGGATTCGTTAGGGCGTAGCACTGTATGATCGTGGCGCGCCGTACTCTAGTCCGAAATCTGGCCGATAAGATCCTATCACTATGCGGGTGCCAGGAAATTAGACCTCTACGTGCTGTTGGCGTTAGCAGCAGACCCACTCCAGATTCACGGGGACTGCTGGAAGGTTTGCCAGAGTAGAGTAGCACAGTGTTACACGTTGGGGATTGGTTCTCTCCCGCGTCGAACCATCTTACTTCACTCACTCCCAGTATGTCCAAATTATATCAAAGAAACTCACGTTCCAGTTGAAGAAATCTTGCATTTTGTGGTCCTTCACTCCCAGAATCAAGGAGCGTCCTCACATTCCAGAAAGTAATCTTAGTCCGGGTACAATAGCCAAAAGTTTTCATTATTCGATCATTACTTATCCGAGGCGTTGTGTCAGTTTCAGTAGCGGGTATTTTTTGGTACCGCAGGGTGCTAGCCCACGTTACCTAGACTAGAAATGCTAGACCGTTCGCACTTGCCGTTTTAGCCTACATGTATAAGGATTTATACCCATAGTTGCCCGGGGACCACCACGAGGAGGTAGAGCAAGCACTACATCACGAACTTGATTGTTGCGCTACTGGCCCAAACCAAGTTTTGAGCAGTCTATAGTTTCCCGATCAATCGCAATGCAGATCCCGTGTAGTCATACTGATTCTTAAAGTTTTTGATTTTTTAGTAATAACGTGCCCTGTTTGCTCTTATTCTCAATAAAATTCTGCCTTTTTATACGGTACTGAGTCAGAAAAGGCCTGAATTTGTTGTGGCTTAATACATTCCCCTTGTTTATATTTATTTATTTACTTTTTTTTGTTGCTAATTTTTTTTACTAAAAGATTAGTAAGTTTATCTATATATTATATTAATTGGTCAATAAAATTGAAATAAAGGTATTTATTAAACCAACAAGCAGAATAAACATTGCAGAATGACTAAAATTCGATAATGTTTTTAGTGAAGCAATACAATCACAAAATGAACATTAATCTAATACAATAACAATACTTGGTATTGTACGTTTTGTAATAAAATTCAATCACCAATCTTCAGAAACAAAACAGGGACGTTTATGCCACATAAATTCCTAGGGCACCATTATTCACTTTGGTTAACTGGACAAAAAATTGTGCTTGTAACTCTTTAACTGCAGTTCCTACAACACGAAATGTGTGGTAAATGTCATAGCGAAGGGATGCTATATTACTTTTAATTGTTATTAACGAGTTAAAGGGGAGAATTTTATGAGTTTTTCAAAAATTGGCTCACTTTCTCATACTGCTGCATTTTTAATGATTTGCGATTGTTGTTCGACAGGTGCAATTTAAAGTCTGGTCAAAATTTAATTTACTATTTATTGAGGCCGATAGGTAATATATTTGAATTCCCAGAAAATCCGATTTTATCTTGTTTTGCGTATATTTTTTAACCCAACCTTACTACGATTTTTGAAGATACGTGATTTACGACCATTAAATTCATTCAACAACATTTGTTTGGGTATATTCATGTGACAGAGATTCCCAAACAAACACATTTCGATTTTAGAGGGAATTACCTAAATGCGCCGGAACATATTATCCTGTTCAACTCTCTTAGCTATATATTATTGTATTAATTAACAAAAACAGGATCACCAATCAACAGCTTGATTAATGATGTCATAGAGAGTCGTAAATCTAATTTGTAACATGAGAAACGGATTTAAATCTATGAGATAGGCACGCTTAGACGCACTATATGCCCATTAGTATACATATGTTATAACATAGTACATATATACGTACAGCGACACACTATCAAAGTCACTTATTTCCGGGTCCCTGTTTGTACATTTACTTCCAATTGTGTACAAGGTGAATTACAGTGAATATCCCATCGACGTTTCTATTACTCTTTTGCATGTATATCCCACTTGTTTTACGAAAGATATGCATGCATATCCGTATATCTAAGAACACGAGTAAAATCCCTGCACCTCTATTTTGACTTCGCCAACACCTATCATTACATATATTATGTATTAAGAAGTATAAGCCTTTTATTGCTGCACCGTAGTGCAGGGATATTTATTGTTTTCTTTTGAGCATAACATATTATGTCTACGAATACGAAATCTGTTATCAAATATTGGCTCAAGAAAATGTTATATAGATATATTAACGAAATTATTCGAGTACCTGTCATACAAGTTTCTATAGTTGTGCGGGGGTGGTTCGCTGCCCTCATTCACATGACAAACACATGACATATATATATATATATATATATATATATATATATATATATATATATATATATATATATATATATATATATATATTTACGCAGCCTTTATAATGAGAAAAGAAAGGATACTTTCAAAAGAGATATCATTGTAAAGCACGTTTCGTGCCAATTTCTTGTCAAATGTAGTTAAACGAGAGTCCTTTTCCAGCCTATGATATTCGAAACAACGAGAGGAGGTGAGCCTGGAAGAAAATAAGTGTAGAGTCCTCATATGATACGTTTCTTAAACAAATCACACAATCTTTAATAATAAATTAAGCAGTTAATACCAATTAAGCAGTGAGACAAACAAATTTCCTTAAACAACTTGCTCTTGCCTGATTCCAGAGGAGTACGGTTGTTTGTTTTCCTCATATTTTGCATCTTCACACGATCACAACGGTCGGTGCGATACAATATATGACATACAACGAATAAGAACAAAGGCGCTTAGAGATGTCTGATGACGCAAGGGGGATCAAAAAGTCTTGCACATGGTCAAAATTTCACAGTTACACTTTGAACTTAGTGTAATTATTCGTGATTGAATGTACCACTTATTGCAATATAAAATATAAAATCTATAATTAAATGTATTTAGTTTACAAATACCGTCTTTATTGTGGTACTCATGTCTCGGCCATTCATCAGCTTAACGGAAACCATTGACGAGTTCAAAAATGTTCATGAAACTTGTAAAATGCAATTTAACATTTTGACCAAGTTTAAGATTATTTATGGAAGCAGTGACTTGCAACATTTAAAATGTCATTTACTATTTTCTTCAGGATATTGACGGGAATGCCCGGGTCACTTCTGCATTATGCAACATGCAGTGCAAAATTCAACTTGAGACCTGACAGTATACTGATAATATGTTCGTTCCTGAATGAGTAAGGCGACTTTTTCTGTACGAGTATGAGATGCCCTTCAAACCCACACATTTATACGACAATACCGAAAGAAGAAAGTAAAACTTGGACCAAAAGAAAAAAGAGATGTAAAGAAACTTCATCCCTGCCTCCTATTATAGCATGTTCGTGGTCCCATTTATAAAGTTATTCGTGCTTATAATTAAACAGTTTATCGTACATTAGTTGATACTGCATACGCTGGACGAATAGCTCCTAAATATAATGAATATATCAAATGTTTAAATGAAGCCAAAGAAGCTAAAGGTTTGATTTGTGGATGAATGTGGACAGCTGTGGACAGATTTGAAAGCATTTATGATTGAAGACTTTATAAATTTAAATATCCCCAATGAAACAACAGAAATTCAAGGAGCTCTTTTGCAAACTGAAGATATTTTTGTATCGCATAATACTTCTTGTTCGAAACTTGGTTTGTTCGTTCACAAACAATTTGGTCCAGATTTTGGAACATTGTTAGACGATCTCAATTTCCTTAGCTTTTGTTGTGTCTGAATTATATATATGAAGCGCAAATATTTAATAAAGCCGGGATATTGATAACAAAATCTGTCTTTGGTCGCGGTCCGTTGTATGTAGCAGCAAGATGAGCAAGTTCGTATATTGCATAAGTGCATTTCTTCTTTTTAAACAAAATTAAATTCTTAATTTTTATATTTTTTTTTTTTTTTTTTTATTTAAATTATTAAATTTATTTTTCGTGTTTTTAAAAATCATCACTATACCATATACATCTCATTTTTTTTCTATTATTCTTTTGGAAAAACCAAAAAAATGCCAGTGCTCAGTTATTACTTTAAATAAGGTAAACAAATTATTAAAAACAATTGTTAAAATTAAAGACGATGGTTTCAACGAGGTAAAGAAGACTGCGAAGCCTCTAGTAATTACAAAGAAATATTGCACATTGCTAGTTACGCGATGTATTCCCCATAAAATAACATAAACCTCCTAAATAAGCCTAGTAGTAGTAGTGAAAAACTGATCTGTAAAATCAAAATCAAACTTTAATGTGGTGTCGGAGCCGGTGGTGCAATAGTTATGACCGTTGGCTCTCACTCTGAAGATTGCAGGCGCGTGCAAAAAACGTACGAATTTTTCTCAACGCACTGGTTATTTAGATGGCAAATACACATTATACAATTTAAAATACAGTTGCCGTTTACCTAGTGCCTTAATGACATGTACGGTTGGGTTGATGTATAAAGTAATCAAGATGTAGATCCAATAATGTGGGCTTTATGAGCACAATATCCTAGTTCGTTTCTTGTGAGTGCTCAGGTATGAACATGATAATACCTTTCCTTTTCCTATTCCAATATTTCCAATCCCATGTGGTGCCTTGGTATTATAATGGTGCGAATCCCTTGACTTTGAAGGGTGCATTGTTTATAAAAGGAGCAATCAATGACTTACATACTCTACAATTTTTTTTTTGTTTATCCATTATTCCGGTTGTGGCGTGAGTTGCACAACTGCCAAAAATCTTATGAGTCCAGTCGCGTTAAATTTATTAAATATAAACTAGATTTCATGGATTTGAAGAAAATTAAATTGGACTCCAGGTTGAATTTAATTCGAATTAAAGTTAGAATTTTCTTAACTAATATTTTTGTAGTTGCATGACAATGATTATACAATTTTTAGGTTAAGTATTAATAACCGTCATAGTATTTTAACCATTCTGTTGTTGTCATTAGCCCACAGTCCACTGATGGCACATATTGTCGTCGTAATTTCCGTAGCTTTAGAAGGATGAAAAACGTATACACTATGTAGAGGAAGATGTACTTCTAAACTATGTAGCTGTAGCAAAACAATAAATGTCCTTAATTTATGTGCTTCTTCTATGAATTTAATACACTTACGATTTTCGAATCGTCTGTAGAGCTGTTAATGCATGCGGTACTACCTCATTCGTTGTGCCGTCACGGAGTGATATGAGAATCATATGAGCGACACGTATGAGCAGCTACTGTGGTTTCTTCCTCCTATAAAATTTATGGAAAATAAAGGGTTTAGTACCCACCAGTATACTATTATTGGTTATATTCAAGTGCTTAAGCGATACCGAATGGACCTTTACTCTATGGTGGTTGTAATAAATGCTGATTCACCTTCTCCTGTCTATCCGCTCTAAAAACGCTTTATAATAGTACTTCGCACACCTAGAACCAGTTTCTGTACCCAACCGATCCGTACGCTGCGGACAAATTGTTTGTTTTGACTCAATATTCAACTAATGACAGCCAATCGAAAAGCGCCAATAAATTTGCAAAAGTTGGGGTGATTCATTTGTCTAACTAAATATACATTCTGCAGTCGCACAGAATGTGAATGTAACTTGGGTAGAGAAAGCCTGCGAACTACCTGCATCAACAGTTGCTTACATTTCTTGTAATATAGAAAATAATAACCTTTTCATTATTTGTTTACATAGTACAATTTGATTGTAACGGGCTTGATTTTAATAATGAAATGAAATGTGTACTAACTAAATCAATTTCGCGACAAACCATATAGATAAAGATACCAAATAGGCATACTTTTAGCATAAGAATAACATTACATAAGAGAATCATTATTGCATAAATATATAGCATCATTTTATAAAAATATCATAAGAATAAGACTAAGATTACAGAATCAACATTTTATAAAATACATACATGTGTATAAAATTTGAAGAAAATCGGCCAATTTTTTTAAAAAAATTTATGGGGTCCCACGAACCCGGGGCCCAGGGTCTCCGAAATTTTTACAAAAAGTGTTGTCCATCGGTGATACACATGCGTATAAAATTTGAAGAAATTGGGGTAAATTTTGTAAAAAATTTGTATTTTAATAGAAAGTATTGTCACCGCAAATATACTTGTGTGCAAAATTTCAATAAAATTGGTTTTTGGAAAGGGTATTAAAAATTGATCACAAGATCTGACCAGCCAGCCAGCCAGCCAGCCAATCCGCCAGCCACGGGCACGGGAAGTTCATATAGAGAATTTAAAAAACTCAAACAAAGTGGAAATGTTAAAAATTTTTAAGGCTCTGCACAGGCTTGCGATTTTTCTTATCATTGTTTTGGTTGCTGGTACTCGAAAGTAGATGAGTTCCGATTTGTTGGCGTTGATCTTCAGTCCCCACTTCAGGTAGTACTCCCAAAGATTTCGGAGGTGTTCCTCCACTCTTCGGGCAGCTATCTCAGGAGAGCGGGAAACGGCATACGTGATGGAGTCATCCGCGAAAAGCATGGTCCTTGTTCCGGCTGTATTGGTGGGTTGATCCGCCACGAAGATGCTAAAGTCCGTTTGTCCAGACGCTATCGATTTTCACTTCACTGACAACAGCTGACCCGGTAAACACATCCACGTCTGTGGGTGCGTTTGCGGGATTGTCTTCGTTGAACTGCACTTCAAAATTTCTTGGGAAAGTGGTGTCTTCCGGGCCTGGTTTGATGTTCTGAAGTCGTTTGGTCAGTTCATCTTCCTGGTAACTTCGCACAGCTTGACGAAGCAAGATTACTGTACAACGCAGCTGCGAAAATACAGACTGGTATTCGTCATTAACAGTGTTGAGAGTTCTGTTAAAGATCCTCTGAAGTCGATTCCTTAGCCTTTGCTTGTGAGCATATATTGCCTGAATATTCTCAGGTAGATGTTGAAAGCGATCCTTGCTAGAGCGAACAGTTTTGTGCCGATCTATGGCTGTATTCACTAAAGTCTCGAAATTTCTGATAGCATCATCAATTTCACTATTCTCCAGATTTCTACATGCCGCTTTAATTTGAAGTCCAGCTTCGACTTCTGATCTAAACCGGCTCCAGTTTATTTTCGTAAAGTTGATGTGTTGTTCAGGTGTTGGGGTAACTTGCTGAATTCGCTGATTCAACCTCACTCGAAGCTCTATGGCCAATTGATCCGAATCACTATCATGTGCAAAACAGGAATAATTCCTTATTTCTGGCAGAATGTTGACGAAATTTGTCGTTGCCAAGAAGAAATCCAGCATGGAAGGTGTCCGAGGATATGTCTTTCGGGACTGTGAAACAACAGCCATGGTATGCTGCTGAGGATTTGAATCCAGCCAATCTGCAATGGCCTTTCCTTGATTGTTGCATACTTCATTTTGCCATCGGGTGTGCCTAGCGTTAAAATTCCCTCTAACCACAGAGTAAGTGTGCCCAGAGGAGATGCCGCAGACAGTTTGCAGATCCCGTTGAATGTTTTCCATCGTTGCATTACAGTGATTGTACACTGATATTACCAACAAGGTCTCAACCTCGTTGACTTTGATGCTGACAGCTGTTGCTTCCATGCTACGCAAACCACTTATTTCCACCTTTTCGCCTGCCATAGTGTCCCTAATAAGAACCGCCGTCCCAGAGCAATCACTACTTTTGTCAACCCTGTGGATGTTGTATCCGTCTGGACTGAATAGGTTTCTTCCTCTGAGATTTGTTTCCTGTAAAAGAAAAATGCCAGGTTTATTAGTTTTAATAAATAATTTTAGTGTTATACGCCTAGCTAACGAATAAATAGAGTTCACGTTATATGAGAATATACTTATCCTGCTTATTGTGAACATAATTTACAAATAAGTCGACCCAAAACGGTTGTTTTGGACCTGTCATCAAGACTGCTATAATTAGCAGGCACGACTTCTCTTGGTTTCTGCAAGATTGTGAAAAGGTCTGCTCTCAATAGCCTTTCCGTGTCGTCGAAAATGTTAGATTTTCCAGTAGATGGTTTTAGAGCTTGCTTACTTACTGGTTTTTTGCTTGCTTGGATGGTTGGTGGTGGTTTGTTGATTATTGTTGGCTTTCTAGCAGTCCCCATAGCAGCTATACTAGCAAAGCTAACTCCTTTCACAATAGCTTTTGCAGCAGATTTCTGGGCGAACTTATGCTGCTCCATCTACTTTTGGGCGGTTTTTACTTTTTCCAGATGTCCAGATTTTTGGCAATTCGTGCAGAAGACGTTGTCGTCTTTCTTGTTGTCTACATTAATTGGGCATTGGCCAGGTAAGTGATCGTCCTTGCACTTAACGCATCTGTATTTCATGCCGCAGTTGCTTGCGACAGTTTTTGCACTGCGTAATGCCTGCCGGTTTAAGTTTTTCCCAATGCACCAACTGGTTCATCAGGAGGATTTTTGAGCAAACTGCTGCCTTATCGCAGTTCTTCTCAAGCTCGACAATGAAATTGTTAAACTTTCTGTCGGTCCTCTTATATTTGAAGGGTTTGACCTCCAGAACAGGGATACCTTCTGCCGCTAACGCATCCTTGACATCATCAGTATCGAAGGAGTGGTGTATGCCTTTGAGGACCAACATTTCTTTTCGATCCTTCTTTCCCGATTGTAGGAAGGACCGAATTTTCTGGTGCCCATCTTTGTTTATGGCCGTAACGACCGACTTACTGCTGTTGATGTTCCGAATTCTGCAACATATATTGGCACTCATCGTGAACTTTGAGAGCTCAGCGACGTTTACTCTAAAGCAGACTATTGGCGGCATGGCAAAAGTTTTTGTTGTTGTTCACGTAGACTGGGGCATTTTTGTTGCTGGAGCGACAGGTGGTGGTGTCTTCTTAGTGACATGTTGTGCCTCTTTTGCCTTGGCTGTTTTCTCTACAGCAGTGACTTTCGGCGGATTGCTTCTTTCAACAGTATCTACTGCAGGAGAAGATGATGTTGGTGGTGATGATGGTCTGGAATTTGATTCAGACAATCTCCTTCTTTTTGCCTTTACTGGCACGGTTACAGGAGAAGACCGGTCATTGCGATTGTCTTCTTCTGAATTTTCTTCTCCGATGGTACTGGAATCGGACGCTTCAGGATCCGATTCCTTGCCTAAGCTCATATTTTCCTCTTCAGCTAAAATAGAGTCTTCCAAAGCTGGTTGAGTTCATCCAGCCTTTCGTACAACGACGCGAGGAAGTCACCACCATGGTTTATAGGGCTGAAAAATGAAAAAACTTAATCTGAAATTAAATAACTATTAATTATAAATAAGTGCCTGAAATTAAAATGTAATTAGTGAAATATGTTAAAAAGTCGCTGGTAGCGAAATGCTCGCTTTTTGGTGTGAGGGTTTTTTTTTCCGTAGCCGTAGCAGGTAGCTGAGCGATCTAGTGCGGGCTCTTAATAAGATGTGCTCGTGTTAAGCGCTCGATGCTGACTGAACGAACTCTTTCGTTGTGTTTACAGGTGTACATGTCCACAGGTCAGCAATTCTAGCACTGAGCCAATCCCAGGTATTTGAAAAAAATCTGCCTGGTTATAACTTGGTTTCCCTCGACGTGGAGTCGCAATTTATGTCCGTAGTGATGTTGCGCTCCAAATTTTGCCTCAATTCTTCATATGGCTCAAATATACAAGACCGTAACAAACACTACTGTTTTTTTATACAGAAGCCGCAACGTAGACAATGTTTCAATTCATAATGAGTTTGATGTACTGTCTGATTCAATTTTAAGAACTGTCACAAAACATCGTAAAATTTAAATCATTATTGCGAACGATTTCAATGTACACAATTCTAGGTGGCTTCGCCATTGGTCAGACAGACTGGCCAGATAACACCCGAAGGAAGGTGTATTGAGATATTCGCTGAGTTTAATCACCTTTCTCAGCTTGTGAAATGAGCGTACAAGAATACCTGACATTGCAAATAATTCCGCAAACACCCTTGACTTGTTCCTTACCTCTCATCCTGAAAAATACTCCGTGAATATATTATCGCCTCTAGGCTCTTCAGACCATTGTGTAGTATCAGCTAATATCTCATTAATAAACTACGCAGCAAAAACTCCCAAGAATACAGTATGGCAATACGAGAAAGACAATTGGAACGGCCTTAACAACTTCTTTGGGAGTATTAATTTGTCGCTATTCGTGGATACCACCGCTGATGCAATCACAAACATCATTCTTATTGGTATGAGAAAGTTTATCCCTTTCAGGAATAAGTCTATCAAACCAAAGGAAGATGGATGGTATGACTCGAGCTGTAAAGAGGCTTCTAGGATTACAGAGGTATGCTTTCGGTTTTACAAAGCAAACCCTACTGAGGAAAACCGAACAAATTTTAAACGAGCCAGAAATGATTGCAATGCTCATCTTCGGCGAGTCAAATTCGCAAAAATTGAGGCAAAAAATACTACAATGTTCCAAAGGTAGTAAACTTTTTTGGTGTTTTATGAAAAGAATCAAAAATACAGGCTCGTCGTAAATTCCAGCGCTCATTAATAATGACACTCCAGTTGTCAGCACTAAAGACCAAGCAAATCTGTTTGCTGCACATTTTGCAGCCAGCTCCACGCTTCCAGATTGTTCATTGTTGCCGCCTGCACCTCCGAGTATTGAACACTCTATGGGACAGATCTTTATTCGTACTCGTGCAGTTGCTACAGTTTTAAACGATCTCAACATTCACAAATCCGCTGGGCCAGATGGTATTTCCCAATTAGTTATGAAGAGGCATTATCATTGCGTAAGCTTTTCCATTTCTCCTATTCTTCTGAACTTTTCCCGAGAAGTTGGAAAACAGCCTTTGTCTTTCCAAGGTCATGGAAACGCTGATCAATTTTTAGCTTATGAAATATCTTGAAACCAATGAAATTCTTAGTGACAGGCATTACGGATTTCCTGGACAATGTTCTGCTGGTGATTTTATGGTATATCTTACCGAACAGGGGAACAGGTCTTTGCATCAAATTGGTGAAAGCAATGCTGTTGCACTCGATAATTCCAAGGCATTTGATATCAAGCTATTTTGTCCAAAATGCGTGCTTATGGAGTCGATGAAAAACTGCTTCATTGGATTAGATGCTATCTTTTGGAACGCTCAATTCAAGTTGTCTTGGATGGTTTCAAGTCTAAAATACATCATATGCTGGCATTCCCCAGGTCTCTGTTTTGTCATCGACGGGCCCTGCGGCTCGAGGGGTGCATGTATAAAATTTTTAAAAGTTAACCCGATTTTCTTTAAATTTTATACACATGTGTATCTCCGATGGAAAAGAGTTTTTGTAAAAAAATTGGAGACCCTGGGCCCCGGAGTCGTGGGGCCCATAAAAATTTAAAATCGATTTTCTTCAAATTTTATTTCGCAAGTGTATCTCCGAGGGACAAAACTTTTTGTAAAAATGGTGGAATGGGAATGGGAAATGGGGTTTGGGCCCCAAATATTTTTTTAAAAAAATTAACCAGTTTTTCTTCAAATTTTATATACATGTGTGTATCCGATGGGAAACACTTTTTGTAAAAATTTTTGAGACCCCGGCCTACGGGTGGTGGAGCCCAATAAAAATTAAAAAAAAATTTACCGATTTTCTTCAAATTTTATACACAAGTGTATCTCCGATGGACAACACTTTTTGTAAAAATTTTGGAGATCCCGGACCCAGGGTCATGGGGCCCAACAAATTTTTAATTTTAATGGGATGTTTTTTATTAATGATATCTCGTCTGTGACTTCTAAAGACATTTACTCCTTCGCTGACGATAGCACTCTCAGCTTCTCATATAAGTTTGAGGAACGTCCCTTCAATGCTCATTTAAATGGGGAAAAAAACAATCGAGTAGAATTTAGCGCATCGAAAGACTAATGATGTCTCCTGTCGTTAAGTGAATCTTAAATCCAGTGCCATTATCCATTATCCATCCGAAAAGCTAGCATTTCTCGGTATGTGCGTTATCGAAAAGCTTCGTTGGGATGACTACATTTGCACCGTCACCAAAAATGCTCAGAAATGTTTAGGTTTTCTGACCCGGTGCAAGAAATTTCCTCTGATAAGGCTACTGTATACAAGTACAATTGTAATATCTGGTATGGTGCGCCCCATGCATCAGCTAGATAGAATACAAAACCGTGCGATTAAACTTATTGCTCGAACACCGCAAGAACGTTTCCTGCTTATCACTATTTTATCGCTTCTTCCACCAGTTGCATTCCACATGTCCTTAAATTTAACCGCAATACTTGAGGCGCCATAAATGCTCATACGTTTACCCCCAAGCTCATATAAGAACGTACAGTTAAGTTCAGAGATTCATTGTTTAGTCGTACAACACGCATGTGTGTCTGTCTTTCCACATCACTATGATCTACAGCCATTCAAAACAAAAGCTCATAGACATCTCCTCTTTTCGCCTCATTTTCTTTAACGCACACGCGGTGCCAAGCATATAGCCTAACATAATAAGGGTGCGAACCCCTTTTTACGTGCGCAATTTATAAAAAGAATATACAGTCGTAAAATTTGGATAGCCTCAGACATATTTTTTCTTAAAATCACTTATTTTTGGTACGTTCTTGATGTTCACTTACAGTTTCGAATAATGAGAGGCAAGGTAAGACTGAGCCGTTGAGATTAAGAGAAGTACGAACTGGTTTCTTAAAGTTCACGGAATTTTCTGAGTTAATTTTGTTTGAGGTCACTCAAATGTGCATTGGTTAACTAATATACGCAATAAAAATATGTGTATATCAAAATCTCATTATTTCCTTCCAGTAATAAGAAAATTCCCACCGGATTCATTCACCGGTATCATTGTTTTGATTGACGTGGTAAACTACACCTCACCTTGTTCCAGCCGAACACCTCAAACCTTTTGAGGAAAATCTTTTCCAACGTCGGTATAATACTAGCACTTCTGTACTGACTTAAGGGGAACGAAGTAAACTAAAATAAACTTAGTGACGTTTAGCCCACAGGCTCGCTGCTTTCACTAAAAACCCTGATAAAGTATGTGTTTATTTCTCTATACTGAAACAGTGCCCTATATAAACTATAATAGTAATAGGTACGAGTACTTATTTAGTTTTATTCTCTGAAACAAAACCCCGACTTTGTTAAAAGCTCTTTCTGTTCTGTTTGCAAAGCATTCACCACGAAAACCACGATTACTCCGTAAGAAAATTGTATTTAACGGTTCAAAAATTTACTTTCGATTGACTACTGAGGCAAAGCCTTAGTTTTTCACAAAACTAGATTTTTTTTTGACGCACCGGGAATCGAACTCGGTGTGGAAGTCATTGGTTCTAATCACTGCACCGCTCTGACACTGATAATTATTTCAGTAACCCAAACCTTGCAGAACTAGTGGTTCACCAGCAGCAATTTTTTGGTCGACTTTTAAAGACTCGACTCAGTTCAATAAAATCTCGATTAAATAATGATATCGTCAATGAAAACAAAATAGAAGCAACACGCGAAACAAATTTTAATAATGGTTTAATAGTATATTACATACTGAGCTTGGAAAGTGAACGTTATCTTGCGAGTAAGAAGCTTGAAGCACGGCAGCCGAGAGCCGCAATCTAGCAAGCATCCGATAGGCAGTTTTCACCGAGTTATGTACCCTATTTTTCACACCACCAATGGTGTCGTGTGAGTAAAAAATGGAACTAAACTAATAGTTGCGTAAAAAGATTCAAAAAAATTAATTCCGGATAACACTACCAGAATGAGTTTCAAGAATAAAAAACACTTTTTTATCACAATGAAAAGATACTTCATTATTTGCTGGTCTGCTTAAATCTGAAGCTTACAATTATATTTTACAATAATGAAACCTCAGTGAACAAAGAATCATGCGTATAATATATGGGCTGAGAAGACCACATCTGCAGAACGAGTATAAGCTATAAAATTATTATTGAGTCTATACGGACGGATAGTTCAGCTACAATTCAGGCTACCTGAATAAACAAATGATTCTGCATACAGAGCAGAATGTATGACTACGTGACCAGACGCGATTCAAATTCTAAACAACAAAGTTGTGCGCAACTTCTATATTACGCATACGCACACATATACACATAGCTCCTAAGTTAAAAACTTAAGAATATGAAAATGTCAGATATTAAAATGTAACGCGCGCAGTTGCACCGTAATAAACTTTGGCATGTTAATTACTTGAGCTTTAGAATATATTTGTTTTATATCCTTGGAGTTTTATGTTACTCCTCCCCACTTAGATTGAGGCTTATCCTCGTGCCTAATTTTAAATGCTTTTTAATGTTTTGATTCGTATAAATCGTTGTGTTTTTGGTTATTAGTTTTTTAATTCTCTACATAAACTTCGCGTGCCTGTGAATATGTTTGTCTGTCGTGGAATCTTGCGATCAACTTATAATCCACTTTCCAAAGCCCGATTTTATTGAAACTTTGCACACATGTGTATTTATTTGTTCTCACAAATAAACTTTTTAAATAATTTACCCGATTTTCTTCAAATTTTATACACAAGTGTTTAATCCGATGGACAACATTTTATGTAAAAGTTTGGAAGTAGCCCTAGGGGCTCCCATATAATTTTTTAAAAATCAACCCGATTTTTTTTAAATTTTATACACATGTTTATCTCCAATGGCGGTCAGCCATCAGCAGAAATAGGGGGAATAACACAGAATGCTCTAGAATTGCAGGTGGCCGTAACTATCTCTGACTGGTGGAAGTGCGATCAAACCTCCACGTGGTGGCCGCTGGTAACTTTCTCCAATGCAGGAAAAGCTGAATGATCGGGCTAGTCCCTTCAAAGTAAGGTTGGCGCGAGGTCAATAACCTCGCCTGTACAAAATTATTATTACGGAACCCAAAATCAGCCTCGGATACACTGATGAACGACGACGACCACGGCAATGAAAACGGCTAAACGATTAAAGAATTTTCTCATGGAACGTACGCTCACTGTATAGAGCTCGAGCTGCACAGCAGCTAGCTGATACCCTGTCCAAATATAATGCTGACTTAACAGCAATTCAGGAGATGCGGTGGACAGAGAATGGTGTCTTATAAAAATTAGAATATGACATATAACTGAGTAGAAATGCCACTTTGAGCTGTCAAAACAACTGTCATAAAATAAAACGACATCTATCGGAAAAACAAACCTCCTAAAAAAACACCCTTTATTACAGCTGTCATGCAAGACATCATGTGCTCGGGGTGGGATTTTTAGACAGCAAAAAATGAAACCCACCGTTATCGGCTTTAATGCAGTAAATGAACGGCTATGCACCCTTCGCGTGCGGGGCAATTTAAAAACATAAGCCTCATAAACGTTCACGCACCTACAGAGGATTCCCCAGATGATGAAAAAGAAGAATTCTTTGAATCAGTGGAACGGGAACTTAATGCCTGCCCTCAGTATGATGAAAAAATCATTCTGGGGGATATGAATGCTAAAATAGGTAGGTAGCCAGTATTCAGGCAGTACATTGTACATAGCTTACACGAGAACACTAATGACAATGGACAACGAGTCATAGAGATTGCAGCAAGCAATAATTTGGTCGTTCCGAGTACAAGGTTCGCGCGTAAAAATATCCACAAAGCCACCTGGGTATCTCCCGATGGAGCCACTCGCAACCGGATAGACCACGTGTTGATAGACCGCCGCCAAAACCCGAACCTGATGACGGTTCGAACGTACCGAGGTGCCAAAGTTGACTTACACCACTATCTTGTTGGAATGGTGCTCCGAGTGCGGATTGCATCATCACGAAAGACTGCATCCGCGAATCAAATTCGAGTCAACACGGCTGCCCTTCGCAATGAAGAGACCAGAAAGAACTACGGTCAAGCGATAGGACTCGCCCTTAATGCAGGGAGAGTAAGTCCTGGGGCTGAGATGTCGGGTGTAGAAGAGAAATGGACACGCCTTAAAAATACTGTCATTAGAACTGCTGAGTCCATCTTATGCAGTTGTCGTAGAGATCGGAACGACTGGTTCGATGACGAATGTAAGCTAGCGACTGAACGTAGGAATGTTGCGTACCGAGCAATGAAACAATCTCATAAAATGCGGCCACGCGAAGAGGAATATAAAGAGCTCAGAAGATATAAAAACAGTTCACCGGCGAAAGAAAGCAGCCTGGGAGAAGAAACTCGTCCGTAAACTGGAACAGTACAGAGAGCAAGGACGGCATCATTTATTGATTATGGATTTTTTATTTAAACACAATATTTAATCTACACTACTTATTCTAAAATTACAATTTACGTTAGTGTCATTCATTATATTCCTAATTGCTAATTGGAAATATCTTGCCATTTTTAAATTCTCTATATTAACTTCACTTGCCCGTGGCTGGCTGGCTGGCTGGCTGACTGGCTGGCTGGCTGGCTAAATATTGTGATCAATTTTTAACCCACTTCCTACAGCCCGATATTATTGAAATTTTGCACACATGTATATCTCCCAAGACAACACTTTCTATTAAAATTTGAGGCCCCTCGGGCCGCGGGGTCGGGGGGCTCCCATACAAATATTTTACAAAATTTACCCGATTTTCTTTAAATTTTGTACACATGTGTGTCTTCGATGGAAAACACTTTAATGCAGAATAGGGTATTATTTTGTACAGCTTCTATCCATAGTGATACGTTACCTTTTGATATGATTATTTTGACTACAAATGAATGATACAATATTTTCCAAATGATCCTGGACAAGCAACCTAACGGCATTAATTGTTTGTGAAGTGTTTTTAAAATGATTATGCGCAGATCTCCAATGTTTCATTTTATTAACTAAATCGAATTTCATTCTAAAATATTTCATAAGCAAATCTGGGCAAATATGTGTAATATCGAATTTTAAGGGATTTTGAAATTTTTACCCCCCACCCCCACGCCTATCAACCACCCCCCGGGAATGTGTTGGAGTTTCGTGGAAATTCCCCCTTAATGAGAGAGGGGGTGTATATGTAGTAGTTGTGCTGTTGTGGGTGTTAACAGCAGTCCCAGAATCAGTGTTGTTTCCATGTCCAGTATCCTTGATTTCCTTTATGTTTTCTGTTTTTCCTTGATTTTCCCTAATTTCTCTTATATTCCCTTTTATCACTTTCTATTCACAAATCGTCAATCGAGCTACCGACAGCGCTACTTATTTTTCTGACTTGAAACGTTAGGAAAAAAATACAAGCCATTGATGGAGTTAACTCGCGCACTTCAAAACTAAGCAGCGCGCAGTAAATTTTTAATAGCGCCCACTAAATTGAAACTAATCTACTTTATAAAAAATCGAAATAAATCAATCTCAAAGTAAATACATACAAAGCGTATATATTCAAATACTTTGGGTTAGTGAACTGTGAGCTCAGACATGTACGTAAACAAAAACTATTTTATAAGCCAAAACAAACTACAAACCTTCACATTTTTTTCAATCGTATGTGCCGTGCATTAAACAATATTGCATTATAAATTGTAAATTAAATTAAACAGTTTTAAAATATTGTGGTAAATGATTAAAGCGCTTTACATACCGGGCGCGTTGGCTTCGTCTTGCCACGAATTTTACCGCAAGCTTTTTAAATTGCCTATATTAACTTCGCTTGCCCGTGGCACGTCTGTCTGTCGGTCGGTCTGTCTGTAGTGGAATCTTGCGATCAATGTTTAACCAACGTCCGGAGACAAAACTTTCTATTAAAATTTGGGGTCCCTTGGGCCTCAGGGCCGGGGGTGGTGTCCATATAAATTTTTAAAAAATTAACTCCGGTGGACAACATTTTTGTAAAAACTTGGGGACCCCGAGCTCCGGGGTCGTGCGGTCCTATTCAAAATTTTTTAAAATATTAACCCGAGTTTCTTCAAATTTTACACGCGTGTGTATCTCCGATGGACAACAATTTGTGGAAATATTTTGGTGACCCCGGGCACCGGGGTTGTGGGGCACCATACATTTTTTTTTTAATTAACCCGACTTTCTTCAAATTTTATACACGTGTGTATCTCCGATGGACAACACTTATTGTAAAAAATATACAAACGCCGGGCGCTAATGTCGTGGGCCTCATACAAATTTAAAACAAAAATTAACCCGATTTTCTTAAAATTTTATACACATGTGTATCTCGGATGGACAAACGTTTTTGGACATTTTTTAGTGAATGGGCACTGAGGCCCGACGGGTGCCCGTAAAATTTTTTTAAAAATTAGCCCGATTTTCTTCAAATTTTAAACATACATATGTTGATCTTCGAATGACAAAACTTTTTGTACATTTGTGAATGGCGGGTGCCGAGCCTTATAATTTTTAAATTCTCTATATTAACTTCACTTGCCCGTGGCTGGCTGGCTGGCTGGCTTGCTGGCTGGCTGGCCAAATCTTGTGATCAATTTTTAACCCACTTCCTACAGCCCGATTTTATTGAAATTTTTTTATTGTACACATGTATATGTCCCAAGACATCACTTTAATTTTATATTAAAATTTGAGGCCCCTCGGACCGCGGGGTCGGGGGGCTCTCATACAAATATTTTACAAAATTTACCCGATTTTCTTTAAATTTTGTACACATGTGTGTCTTCGATGGAAAACACTTTTTGTAAAAATTTGGAGCGATCGGCCCCTTGGGGACCCCAATATACAATTTTTAAATATCGCATCAGATCACGGCAAAGTCTGAGCTCTGTGCTTTGTGAGCAGCGCTGTTCGCTGCCGCTGCGTCATTTGTGAATGATTTTGCCACAAAACGAGCACGCAGTGTGTGTGTGTGTGTGTGTGTGTGTATCCCCGATTAGAGAATTTACAAGAGAAATTTTAATTGTTATGGGTTGTTTTTTTAATTACCATTGTATCGTTGTTAAATAATATAAATTTTTCGTTTAGGTTGTCAAAATCAAGTTCTTCAAATTATTTGTTAGGAATGGGAATTATTTATTATCTTAGTTTTGGATCGGAATACATGGGTAAGGATAAAATAAAAATTAGTATTTAGTTTTTCGGCCACAGGGATATTTTAATTCCAACTCATGAAATTTGTATTTCTTTAATGTGCGTCTGTTAGTTGAAGTAAGTATTAAAGTATGATTATATGTAAATATTTTTTGTTCAATTTTCAATAATTTTAATTCTTTATCTGATCCTGTATTTTTAACCTTAATTTTTCATTTAGAGTTCCATGTAACGTTTCAATGTCGCCAACTTCTGTCTTCCCTGTTGGTATTTCTAAGTTAACCTTTATATCTTCTAACCATTTTTTCATCAGTTAATGTGTTAAACATGGATCCATTTGAGTTGTTTTCGGTACACCCATTGTATTAAATACTTTTAACAAAGCACTCTTTGATTCTAACCAAGTACGTCTGTTCGTAGCCTGATGTTCGAACTTACATGTATTGCACATTTCTCATTCATTAATAATTTGTTGTTTGTTTACTTGTTTGCTTGTTTGCTTGTTTGCTTGTTTGCGTGTTTGCTTGTTTACTTGTTTGCTTGTTTGCTTGTTTGCTTGTTTGCTTGTTTGCTTGTTTGCTTGTTTGCTTGTTTGCTTGTTGTTTGCTGGTCAAATCTTGTGATTCAAATGACCGATTTTATTCAAACTTTGCAAACATGTGTATCTCTGATGACCACACACTCTCTTAAAATTTGGATGGTATAGGGCCGAGTGGCTCTCATAATAATGTGTATATTCGAAGACAACACATTTTGTGAAACGTGATCGGGCTCCAAAAAGCCGCTATTTAAATTTTTTAAAACTAACCCGATTTTATTTATTTACATGAAAAGTATGAATTTTTGTGGGTAGGTGTTTACAATCAAAAATAAGAAGTCTTGACGCTATAGTTCATAAAATGTTGCCAATTCATAGTTTCTCAAGCACTTGTGCTTTAAAAATTACAATGAAATGCATACTGGTTTCCTTAAAAACAGAAAAATAAAAATATATATCTACGTGAATATACAGGGTGTATCCGTTAAGGTGGAAAATACTTAAAGGGGTGATTTCTTGGTTAATTTCTTGAAAAAAAATCGTATAGGATGGGTGGGGGGGTTTATTTTAACCCCCAGTGGTGTACGTAGAGTTTTAAAACAGAGATGCGTACTTTTGACCTTACATCACTTTACACCCTGTAACTCTTGAACGCTTCTAGCTACATGGTCACTGTTGCTCTATTTTAATAGAAAATTTAATCTTTATGGTCAAAAGAATGTAAATTCTTTTAAATTCTTAAAACCATTACCAATATAAACGTCGTCAAAGTTAAAAAAAAGAAATGTTTTTTTAAAATTTTATTTTCAAACGCGATTATTTCGAAAAAAGCTCTGGGATAATTTTTTTTTTGACAAATGCAGTATCAAAGCCCATTGAATTTTCTACAACTTCACTTCATAACATTTCTGCAATAGGTCAACAGGAACAGGATTAAAATTGAAAGTTTGTGAAATGAATGAATACGTACTTTTGCTCTTACATGACTTCACAACCTATAACTCTTGAACGCTTCCATATACAAGGTTAATATTAATCTTTTTTGAAAGAAAAGTACATTTGTTAAGATCAAACAATGTACATTTTTTTAATTTATTTAAGCGATAGCGATATGAAGGTCTTCCAAATCAAATTTTTTTTTAAAATTATATTCACAACCACGATTAATTCGGGAAATGCTATCGGATACATTTTTTTTGACAAATGCAGTATTAAAGCCTATTCAATCTTCTACAAGTTCATTTCAAAATATTTGTGCATTCAGTCAAAAAGAGCGAGATAGTGCGGGTTGTGTTACTACTATTACGTATAAGAAGAGTTGCATGACGTCTGAGTGTTCCCATAGCAAGGGGGCAACAAAATTTTTTTTATGATACACCCTGTATATGTGGGCATATAATATGCATCGTAATTTTGGATAGACCAACAAGTGTTTATGTTGTAAACAGAATCTTTGAAAAAAAACCCCATTGACAGTAAATTCACTGGAAAAAACATAGCTAGACAGATAGTTATATGAGAAGATAATAATGGCTACTTCATTTATCTGCGTGGACGCTTTAGGGTGAAAACGTTTTTGGACACAAAAGCAAATGTCCGCGGATTTTTTCCCTTGTGTTTCTTGGTCTCTGTTTATGTTTTCAAAGTTTCAGTAGTGGTGTTGGTTAGTGTCCAGTGCAGTCCAGTGTCATTTAGAGTTTTGAGTGTGAGCAACGTTGTTCTTCCGCGTCCAGCAAATAAATAAAAGAGCACCGTGTGTGTTAAATGTTTTCATTTGTATCGCAGTTACGAAATATGACATGCTGGTTACTGAAGGGTGCAAAAACAACAAAAAGAATGCAGCCTCTTGGTGCGCTTAAAGTGATAGCTTCCCACAGCAGTTTAAAAATAACGAGTAGCCCATAACAAGGATGGCTGTTAATTCACAACATATCGGTCACATGTTGGCGAAATTATATTCGATTGGGTAGGTCTGAGTAGCGAGTAGCGAAGTAGACGACTGTTTTATGACACGGCCACAGTCGAATGCGAGATGCCAAAATGAAACTATTGGCACTAACATAGATAACATATCAAACCAACAAAAAAAGTAAAAACAGCAAAGAATTTGTACTCGAGTAAAAATCACTTTACAGATTTGGAAATTTGTAACACTTGGTTGGTATGAATTAATTAACTTAAAAAAACTCATGAAAAAGTACATCGCATTACATGTTTTAACACAATAAAAGCACGCGAGTGTCACTGAAAAGCATGTCTTATGGATATACACGAGCATCACATTATGAAACTAATTCTTTCTAAAAACTTGCACTGCAGTTGGATTTGCTTCTGCGTCAATGGTGACTTATAACAAGTCCAATAAATATGATGCAGTGAATTTGAAATTAATGCCAATCTGCATGGTGTACGATTGCGTACAACAATATTATTGTGTCGTATGTATGCGTACACCGCGTCTGCCAAAATAGTAAATCTGTTTTGACCATTCACAGCAGAGTTGTTTTGTGCCGCAATCGAGTAAAGCGCAGTACAAATAATGCATTTTAACTCAACAAATAATAGTGTTGCTCCATACTATGATCAACTTCTACCACCTTACTAATGCCGATGCGCCTATGTTATGTACATTAAATTACACTTGCAGTGTCTGCACCTGCGCTAAGCCCAGAATTGACTAATACTGCGAAACAAAATTTGTACATACTCGTACATTACTAACAATGCCAATAATCATGTTGGATGTTATAAATTACTAAGTTTTGACCAAAGTAATAACACAAGCAATTAATTTAATGGACTGTAGTCTGTATGTCTGATCTTATTATGCCCAATACGGCCAATCTACAGGGTGTATCAGTTTAGGTGGCAAATACATAAAGGGGTGGTTAAATGCGAAAAAATCGTATGGGAGGGTCTTTTGGTCTTTTTTGAGAGAAAATTAAATCTTAAATATTAATCAATGTACATTTTTTAAAATTCTTATAACCATTGCCGACATGAAGGTTGTCTAGTTAAAAAAAATGTTTTGTTTACTTATGCAGTATTAAAGCCGTTTCAATTTTCTACAAAGCCATGGCACAATGTTTGTGCATTTGGTCAACAGGTGCAGGGCTAAAATAAAAAGTTTTTAAAATGAATTTTAACTTTTCAAGTTTGTATGAGGCAGTACATTGCAATCGTCTGAGCTGTATATTCAATCCTCCCTTCTAGATTTTCTACAGTTTCTTTTTCTGTAGAATATATCAGCTCCTTCATTCTTCCGCACACAAAAAAGGCTAGAAGAGTTATATCCAGTGAACTAGAACAAAATACCGAACCGTTACTACCAATCCATCGGTTTTGATAATGTTCAATTAAAAATGCAGTACATTACATCCACTGTTTTAAGAAGCACCATCTATATGAAAAAACATGTCGATTTGAATCAGTAATGGGATGTCTTCAATCAATTCTGGCAGGTGATTAGTAAAAAATTGGATATACACTGTACATATCACTACTTTCAGACCCCAGCACTTGAAAATGAATAAAAGAAGTATTCCGAAGCGTTGTGTAAAAAAACCTTCAGTTTTAGAGTTACTTCTGGTTACCCAGATTGCATTAGCTATAAGAAACACAACGATAAAAATTCCATCGTTTTAATTGTATCCGGAAAAATATTCTTGAAGATTTAATTTTCTTTCAAATTTACAAGAGTTCAAGTGAAGTGATGCCGGGTCAACAGTAGGTTTCTTCGCATTAAAATGCTACGCAAACCGAAGGGAGTGAAAATAGACCACCCCTTCCCATATGATGTTTTTCTCATAGTTATTCAAGGAATCACTCCTTTAGGTATTTGGCACATAAACGTGTATACCATAATACGGTTAAAATCGGAAGTTTCCAAACCTAGTTTTTAAGCTGTTAAACCTAGAGAAAAATTCGTTAAACTGGTAGAGAAGACAACAAAAATTTCCTAAACAATGGATCAACTGTCTTGTCTTCATAGTACCTCAAATCCCGCTTAAGAATGAAGAAAATTTCACTGCGGAATACCAGATAATATTTATAATTACCCTTTTTTAACACACACTCCCGACATTCTCTTACCACAAAGGGATGGGGATGTACTATATATTTAAACTTCTCTCATCTGCCAATAATTTATACGGAAAATTTCATAAAAATTTGTTTGTAAATGTGTTTAAAATGTGTCTGATAATAAATATTCAAATATTAATAGTCCTGATTGTTGACTTTCGCTAAAATCGCTAACTCGCTAAACTCGTTAATGCTCGTAATTTCTTCGTCAACACCAGCAAATAAGCTTGCCTCACAAAGGTTCAGTTCTGTGGAAAAGGTGCAGAAACTTCAAATGAAAACAAATATGCAAATTCTCATTCAGCAATTGGCAATGAAACTTTCCAATTGATCCAGACGAAATAAAATTAAAATTTTTTTTTTTATTTCCTTATACGCTGAACATTTGTGAGTGTCTAAGTGTCAAATAGCATTTTCTATATTCCGGGTGTGACGCGTGTCCTTTTTAACTACGTTTTGCACGACCTAGAGAGAAATTTTGTGAGCATCTCAATATCAGCGCTAATTTTGATATACTGCGTGCGATGCGAGCCGCGACAGACCATTGCGGTCCAAGGCCTTGCTTCTCGCAACCATTTGTGTTGAGCATGAGCACACAATTTAATGCCGAATCGGAACGGCGAATTTAGAAGCATTCCGTGACAAGTTATTACTCTCGGAACGTTTGTCACCCATTCGCGAGAGGTGGGACAACATGAAAAAATACTTTTGGATTTTACTGGGATTCGAACCACGAAGACAGCAAAAAAAATTTTTTCAAACAAAAAACTTCAGAAACCATGATAGGCTATGCGAGAGAGTAATGTAGACACCCAAAAATACCAGCGTAAATCGAACAAATACAGAACCGCATACAAGGCTCCATTGCCATATACAAGTCATTTGAATTACCCGCTGGAATATCGAAATGCCCTGGACCCACCTAAATTGCCTTATCATATCTTAAAGAAAAATAAGCAAAAATGCTTCTGCGGAGTCTGGACCCGCCAAAACTAAGTTACATACATACTGTGTAATATTTTGTAACACAGCTCTGTGTTAAAGGAAAGGAAAAAGGAGATGACGTATACATAAATCGCCTACGAATCTACCTTCAAACGAATCCAGTTCTCATATAGATATAGATATAGGCATTCTTTGTTACCATCAACAAAGATCAAGGATAATCTTTTGAGTTTACAGGAGTTAAAGTCCATGGCCAGTTGTATGTGCATTCTTAAGACTAAGAAGTTTGTTTGTAGGTTTTATTTTATTCACTTGGGAGTAGAAATTATTTAAATTGCGCTTTGTAGTATTTCTTAATAGATTATAAGTAGTTTAAAATTATAATCTACAAACAAAGTTTATATCTACTGCGTAGAGTGTAATCAAATTGAATTTCAAACTGGGAAAAGCCGGGTAATTTAGATAGTTTAAAATAAATTATAAACCTTTACTTATTCACTTTGCAATACAATTTTCGCTAATTTATCAAGTGTTTCGTTTAGAGCACTCTTCAAGCTCTGTATTTAAATTCAAGATTAAAATTGATTTAAAGAATAAAATCTTTTCTTTCGGTTTTATGAATATTTTAATGTCTGGTTAGTCGAAATGATAAAGCGATTATACAGGGTTTTTCAATAAGAGCACTTCAACTTTTTTTTTGAATAAAACACAAACAAAAAAGACTTTTGAACTAACTTTTATTTTTATTAACGAATTTGAACATATACATATGATACATTTAAGTATGAAACTCGATTTTTTTTGCATGACCACCGCGTGCACGTTTTACGAAGTCCAATCTTTGAACCCAATTTTCGACCACTCTTTCGCATAAATCGGCCGAAATTTCAGCAATTTCACGTTCAATATTGGCTCTGAGCTCTTGCAACGTTGCCGGCTTATTGGCATAGACCAATGACTTCACATAACCCCAAAGAAAATAATCTAAAGGGGTCAAATCACACGAGCGCGGCGGCCACTGGACGGGCCCATTTAGCGAAATAACACGCTCATCGAACTTAGTCTTCAATAACGCGATTGTATCGTGTGCTGTGTGGCATGTGGCCCCGTCCTGCTGAAACCACATGTCGTCCAAGTCCATTCCATTCAATTGCGGCCAAAAAAAATCGTTTATCATATCGCGGTACCGATTTCCATTAACAGTAACGTGGCGATCGTTATCGTCGATGAAAAAATATGGCCCAATGACGCCGCCGGCATGTAATCCGCACCAAACAGTGACTTTTTCGGGATGCAACGGTGCCTCATGAATCACGTGTGGGTTGCTTTCTGCACGCATATTTTGCTTGTTGACAAATCCTTCTAGCCAAAAGTGAGCCTCATCGCTGAAGATGATTTTTCGGTGAAAATCTGCATCATTTTCGATTTGCTCTTGAGCCCAATTCACGATTATTTTGATAAAAAATTTGCACGATTTGCAATCGCTGTTCACATGTGTAGCGTTCCATGATGAAATGAATACTAATGAAGTTTTCAAATGACAAAAGAACAATAAAAAATATGGCGTCGTTCGCCGTCCCTATCGAGAAAAGTTGAAGCGCACCTGTTGAAACACCCGATACAAGTGTTTTTTTTATATATACTATTATTGCCAGAATTCAATAGAATAGAATTCTCTCTAATTCATTTACAAAACAATCCGGAAACCCATCATGAAACTAAAACGATGCGAGTCCAAATACTTTAATAAAAGGATCATCATCAGTAAAAACTATTTAAAACCCTGACCAGAAAAGATGTAAGTGAGCCTTCAAAATTCTTGGATCCTCTATTGTACAATTAGGTCCTTCAGGAACTTGTTGGTGTCTTTATTGAACGCCTACAGGTTAGAAATTTCGGAAAACATTTGATTCCACATCGAAACGAAAGATAAAGCAAGATTTGAATTAGATTATGTAACAACAAGTCATCAGTGAATCATAACGGATACGTTTGTAGTACCAGACACGTACAAAAATTCAGCTTCTAAAAATGCACAAATATGAAAAACATAAATGTAAAAAAACTTCCTATTTTGAGTACAAACACTTATGTATATATCGGCACGCGCCACTCGCGAAATGCGACACGCGTAACACGCGAGCTCTCTAGGGCGTGAGGATGGTGGTTAAAAGGGACCTGAAAGAAGTCGAAAAATTCCACCCATCACACGCTCCACACGTCACACGCGGAATATAGAAAATGCCATGTGGGATTTAGACACTCACAAAATGTTTGCTGTGATTTAAAAAAATATTAAGTGATTTTTTTTAATAAAATCTTGTGTTTAACTTACTGGTCCCGTTTACTACAAATCTTGCAACTCGATGTTCATCAACTTTCCGTTGTCCAATTGAGTTGAAATGCCAAGTCTGCAGTAAAAAAAATTGTATGGTTCAACTTAGCTGGTTTGATAAGATAATTGCACAAAAAGGTACAAATTTACAAATTGAATAACAAATTACTTAAAAGTCAGTGGATAAAAACTGTAAAAATACAAATGTACAGTTTATTGCTGCTAAAGTCAATTAAATGTGAGTCGTGGAGCAGTGAATTCATCTAAATGGGCTCAGAATGGGAATATATAATAAAGAGCGTGCCTACAGTGTCGTTCGTGGTAAGTGGGTTCGAAGTTCGAATCTCGGAAAAACACCAAAAATCTTATTTTCGGTCCTACGTCTCGTGAATATCTGTCGAGCTTCAACAAAAATGAAATGATTAAAATCGCAATGTTGCGTGCGTGCGTGTGTGACAGGGCAAATTATTATAGAGATAATGAAGAGCTGAATAACTAACAGGTTCAAACTATACTTAGCGATTAATAACATTTTAAAATTTTATAAACTGGTGTTGAACATTTCTGCATTTTGTTCATCTGCAAGTGGATAATCGTTTGCTGTACATTGTACAACTCAAAAGTCAATATTATCTCAAAATTATTTGTTTGTTAAAGATTTATTTTTATCGCATTACCTACTACAACCGGTTGCGGTCAATAGTAATATAAAAATTCATCCCGTACAATCTCCAACTTTTCAACTTAGAATGGTAGATACAATAAAATTATCGTTACGAAATTCAGGCTTTCGAGTTCGTAAAGGATTTTGCAAATAAATCACAACACAAGTTTATTAACTTACAAATAATAACTTTAATTAACAAACAGTAAAAATAGCACAAGTTCACAATTTTATGCTGGACAACTTCTAAATGCACACAAAAACACTTATAATACTTGTACTTTACAATAATTCTCGCAGGTGGTAGCTTTATAACTTTGCAAGAACTCTTACAACTTGACTGTTTAAATTCCAAATAACTAATGAATCCTCTGCAGCAAACGCCACCTTTTATACTGCATACAGACTACATTTTTGACCAGTACATAATGAATTAAACTTACAGGCGGTTAAATTTCAAATAATCTTACAGCCTATAAGTATAATATACAAAAGAGCTTTATTTTAATTCAGTGCCTATTTTAAGTATACAGTGTGTGCATTGCGATTTTTCTTAGGATTCGAATACAATTATGTGCGCTACTAACTACTTTTCGTAACAGTATATGATGTGATCATCCACGGTATACAGCTGTACTCGTAATTAAAATTTAATTGAAATGTTTCTTTTTTCTGATAAACCATAACATCTATGACACTCTTTAGAGTGTGCACGCTCTAGTTATACATAGCACAACCTTTAGACTTTGGTAAAAATGTGCGCTTATGTTTTATCTGTATCTGTATTCTGGCTAGTAAAAACAATTTTTTGCCAGATGTATTATTCTGAAATTCGACAAATTACCATTGAACAATGTTATTACCTTCACTAATTTAAGCCACACGAAAATAAATTTTTCAGTTGTTCATATTATCTTGGAAATGTAGTTCTCCATTAGCATATATTGAATTTCTATCCGTCTCGCATAGGTGCCGTAATATTCAAATTACTATGATGCTGCTAACAACGTTCCATTTGAAAAAAAAACTCCCACCCATTTCCTCGTAAGTTGACGAAGTGAAAAATTTCACATCCCCAAAAATACAGACGATAACGAAGAACTTTGCTTGCTTCCTGCTTTCCACCCATTTAAGAGACATTGTTAGACATGTCAAAGATATGTTTTGACCTGCATCACTTTTGAATTCCACATAAAGTTTTATTGCCAGAAAATGTTTACAAAATATACGCAAACAGGAAGTGGGCTGAGTGCGCTTCCCCACGCTCTCACCGACACAATAGATCCTCAGTTATATCCTCAATTTAACATGTCTCGTCGCGCCAAACGGTTTACTCAAAAACAAATCTATACAGACTATATATGTAAGTTTCTCCGCACAAATAACATTCTAATTAGTACCGAACAGAAACAAAAAATGAACATTTGCGTTTAAGTAACACGTTGCAAGCGATTAACAGAAACAAAGACGCGACAAACGAGAGCACGTCGAAAAAGACTATTGTGAGTCTCTAACATACGCCCATTCAACAAGATTCCTTATGTTTGGCATGTATGTCTGTGGGTGGTGTTGATTTTATGGTCAAGTTAACACCCTTGCATATGTATAGTATTTTTTTAGGTTTCAAACATTTTTTGGTTCCCCACATTTTTCTGGGCCCGCTGTAAGCATAATATAATAAGCAACCTGAAAATAATTTTTTTATTTTTAACATATTTTGAAACACTGCTACATTAGCTCAGAAGTTATTTTCTTCACCGCTTAATCCAAGTTGTTTTGGACGGTTTCAAGTCTAAAATTCACCGCATAAATGCTGACGTTCCTCAGGGCTCTATGCTGTCCCAACACGCCTTCTCATTTTGACGTGACAACGTCTCACTACAAGGTATAATGGGGTGCTTTTTCAAAAAGTCAAATGTTAAATGTCCCACTGTTGTGATCAACAGCGACACACTGTTAAGTGTCCACTGTTGTGATCAACAGATGTCCCCCTGTTGAGATCAACAGCGTCACACTGTTAAGTGAGACACTGTTAAATGTCCGATTATTGTGATCACTGTTAAATATCACACTTTTAAATGTTAGTACTTTGGGAACTAAGCCATTTACCAAGCGATTCGCATGAAACTCGGAATGTAGGACTAATATGTGACTATAAGACTTGTTCCTATAGAAATTCTGGGATCTGGCCAATAGGGGGTGGGATTTTTGGAACCAAGCCATTTACCAAGCGATTCGCATGAAACTCGGAATGTAGGACTAATATGTCACTATAAGACTTGTTCCTATGGAAATTCTAGGATCTGGCCAATAGGGTCTGGGATTTTTGGAACCAAGCCATTTACCAAGCGATTCGCATGAAACTCGGAATGTAGGACAAATATGTGACTATAAGACTTGTTCCTATGAAAATTCTGGGATCTGGCCAATAGGGTCTGGGATTTTTGGAACCAAGCCATTTCTCAAGGGATTCGTATGAAACTCGGAATGCAGGACTAATATGCGGCTATAAGACTTCTTCCTATGGGAATTCTGGAATATCATTATGGTCTGGAATTTCGGGAACTAAGCAATTTCTCAAGCGACTCGTGCCTTTTAATTTAATCGTAATATTGGCCATAACGTCAAAGAATTTAACTCCAACCGCGCGTAAAGATTACACGCACATATTTTTTTAACAGCTCTTACTTCTCCTACTACTATCGACGCAAATGCATTACTATGTTTGTGCAGTGATATGATATATTTAATATGTACCCACCTCACAATAAATTGTTATGAACATTTAAATCAGCTTATAAATTATTTATTCTGTTGTATGTGATGTGATTGATGATCATGTATGTGGTTTTAATAACATACAATCAAGCAGAGCAGAACGAAACAAACATATGCAGTAGTAGGCTGCGGTCAAGAATTCAGCCGCTGCGCAGTTTATGCTGCATTTTGGTCAAAAATTCACTTTTCAGCCAATGCATTAAAGAAAAATCGACTGCGCAGTTTACGCAGCTACTTAAAATTGGATGCAAATAGCAAAATGTAAATGTCAAATTGTCGCCCTACAAGCAGACTGTAAGTCGGTTCAAAATATAGCCGCAATTTCGTGCATACCGACTTCCTGCCATTTATTTGTGCAGCACAAGCTGCGAAGCTTCTTAATTCTTTACCGCAGCCGTAGTGATAGTATAGTCTCTGTTCATTTACTATAGATCCTCTGCTCTGCTCGATACAGTGCTCTCGTGACGTGCAGAAAAAGAAAACTGCCATAAGTTACAAAAAAGAGGCAGATAACAATGAAAACCTGCAAGCTTCCTTGCAACTATTTCCTTTTCTTTTCGCTTATCTTATCCTTAGTCATGTTTACAGTAACTAGAGTAAATAACTCTTCGATCAATTACAGATGGGAGAGAATCATGCAAAAGAAATTTAATCACGAATAATTGGCCTGCATGTTTCGAAGCGACATTCTTAGCTACCATTTCGATGCATTGGTTAGTGCTGCTCACTTCTCTTCTCTTCAAATTTAATTTAAAACAACTCAAATTTTTTTTATGAGTTGAAACAAAAGCTGATTACTCTGTTTGGGCAGTGATATGCAGTATGCAGCTACTTCACAGTTAGTGGTTATGAACATTAAAATTCGCTTATAAATAATTTATATATAATGTGATGTGATGATGATGTATGTGATGAGCTACGGTGCAAGTTGTAGGACTTGTATTTAGTATAGAATTTTTTTTTAATAAAGGGTGTTTTTTTAGGAGGTTTGTTTTTCCGATAGATGTCGTTTTATTTTATGACAGTTGTTTTGACAGTTCAAAGTGGCATTTCTACTCAGTATTGTTTGGCAAATCATTATGAATAGGTTAACTCCAGAACAACGTTTTCAAATCGTGGAAATTTATTTTCAAAATCAGTGTTCAATTAAAAATGTTTATAGAGCACTTCGTGAATTTTATGGTGCACATAATCGTCCGTCAGAGACCACCATAAAGAACGTAATTACCAAATTTCGGTCTACATTCACTCTTTTGGATGCCAAGCCACCGACAAGAATGAGAAGAGTTCGTACAGAAGAAAATATTGCTGTCGTTGAGGCCAGTGTCGAAGAAAACGACAATTTATCGATTCGTCGTCGTGCTCAGCAAATTGGACTTTGTCCATCGACTTTATGGAAAATTTTACGTAAAGATTTGGGTTTGGTGCCATACAAAATTCAATTGGTGCAAGAATTAAAGCCACACGACCATCGTTTGCGCCGTGAATTCAGTGATTGGTCGTTAAATCAATTGAACGAAGATCCATTTTTTTACCGTAAAATTCTCTTCAGTGATGAGGCGCATTTTTTGTTAAATGGATACGTCAACAAACAAAATTGTCGCATTTGGAGCAAAGATAATCCACACGCCGTTCAAGAATTACCAATGCATCCTGATAAATGTACTGTTTGGTGCGGTCTATGGGCTGGTGGGATCATCGGTCCATATTTCTTTAAAAATGAGGAAGGACGACGCGTTACCGTGAATGGAAATCGATACAGAACCATGTTAAATGAGTTTTTGTTGTCAAATCTTGAAGATATGGATATGGATGAAATGTGGTTTCAACAAGATGGTGCCACTTGCCATACAGCACGTGAAACAATCGACTTATTGAAAGAAACTTTCAACGACAACATTATTTCGAGAAATGGTCCGGTGAATTGGCCTCCGCGTTCGTGCGATTTGACGCCACTCGATTACTTTTTGTGGGGATACGTGAAGTCATTGGTTTATGTGGATAAACCTCAATCGATTGACGCTTTGGAAACCAATATTCAACGTGTCATTGCTGACATACGCCCTCAAATGCTTGAAAAAGTGCTGGAAAATTGGACCTCCAGAATGACATTTGTGAAAAATAGTCGTGGTAGCCATATGCCAGAAATTGTATTTAAATGTTAAATGCCAAAAAATTATCTACCAAATAAAAAAAAATTTTGGTCATTTCATAATTTTATATGTGTTTTATTCAAAAAAAAAATCGGCAACCTCTTAAAAAAACACCCGTTATTTTCATTCATACCTGAGATAAATATTTTTGGTTTCATAAGTAGTCTTGCCTTACTCTCAACCGATATTTCAACCATTCCGTTGTTTTGCTTGACAGAGCAGTTGATCGTTAAAACTGTCTGGTCAGCATTCATCTTCAAATATTATTTTTTCTTTTTCTTTTTATATATTTAATGCACGCGTAATGGGGTTTGTAACCTTATAATATTTGGCTATACGCTTGGTGGAGTGAATGCCTGCGGATCGAAGCGACATGGAAAAACAGAGCTTAACAAAGCTTTCCACGCACGTGTTGTACGGCTGGAGAAGGAATCTTTGAACTTAACTGTACGTCCGAAGATGGGATTGATAGTGAAAACAGATTAGCATTTAAGCACCACGAATATTATGGTGGAATTCATGGGAGCGATGGCATGCAACTGGCATTTCTCTTGAATACCGCTGGTGGAAGAAGCGACCAAACAGTGATAAGGAGGAAACGTTTCTGCGGTGTTCAAGCGAATATATTGACTTCGCAATGTTTTTGTGAGCGATTCGTTTTATTCGCTGGATTCAAGGTAGTCTTAGGAGCGCCTGACCAGACATGACAATTGTACTCAAGTTTCGATCCAATAAATGCCTTGTGATAGTAGCCAGGTTAGAAACATCTAAACCTAAGCATTTTGCAGAACTTTTGGCGATTGCGAATATGTGGGCATTCCAACGAAGCTTACCGTTAAAGCACATACCAAGGATTGCTAGTTCTTCAGTTTCTTTGATGCAAGCGCCATTCATGGATAATGGGTTTACAATTCTCTTGGACAGGAGACAGTATTGTGTATAGGAAGCGTTAAACTTCTTTCCATTTTATTACGAGCTTAATAAATTGTTACAAAAATAGATTTAGTACACTTTACAGAGGCATCGGTATAACAGTAAAAGAAACATTATAACGGGTGTTTTTTTAAGAGGTTGCCGATTTTTTTTTTTGAATAAAACACATATAAAATTATGAAATGAACAAAATTTTTTTTTATTTGGTAGATAATTTTTTGGCATTTAACATTTAAACACAATTTCTGGCATATGGCTACCACGACTATTTTTCACAAATGTCATTCTGGAGGTCCAATTTTCCAGCACTTTTTCAAGCATTTGAGGGCGTATGTCAGCAATGACACGTTGAATATTGGTTTCCAAAGCGTCAATCGATTGAGGTTTATCCACATAAACCAATGACTTCACGTATCCCCACAAAAAGTAATCGAGTGGCGTCAAATCGCACGAACGCGGAGGCCAATTCACCGGACCATTTCTCGAAATAATGTTGTCGTTGAAAGTTTCTTTCAATAAGTCGATTGTTTCACGTGCTGTATGGCAAGTGGCACCATCTTGTTGAAACCACATTTCATCCATATCCATATCTTCAAGATTTGACAACAAAAACTCATTTAACATGGTTCTGTATCGATTTCCATTCACGGTAACGCGTCGTCCTTCCTCATTTTTAAAGAAATATGGACCGATGATCCCACCAGCCCATAGACCGCACCAAACAGTACATTTATCAGGATGCATTGGTAATTCTTGAACGGCGTGTGGATTATCTTTGCTCCAAATGCGACAATTTTGTTTGTTGACGTATCCATTTAACAAAAAATGCGCCTCATCACTGAAGAGAATTTTACGGTAAAAAAATGGATCTTCGTTCAATTGATTTAACGACCAATCACTGAATTCACGGCGCAAACGATGGTCGTGTGGCTTTAATTCTTGCACCAATTGAATTTTGTATGGCACCAAACCCAAATCTTTACGTAAAATTTTCCATAAAGTCGATGGACAAAGTCCAATTTGCTGAGCACGACGACGAATCGATAAATTGTCGTTTTCTTCGACACTGGCCTCAACGACAGCAATATTTTCTTCTGTACGAACTCTTCTCATTCTTGTCGGTGGCTTGGCATCCAAAAGAGTGAATGTAGACCGAAATTTGGTAATTACGTTCATTATGGTGGTCTCTGACGGACGATTATGTGCACCATAAAATTCACGAAGTGCTCTATAAACATTTTTAATTGAACACTGATTTTGAAAATAAATTTCCACGATTTGAAAACGTTGTTCTGGAGTTAACCTATTCATAATGATTTGCCAAACAATACTAAGTAGAAATGCCACTTTGAGCTGTCAAAACAACTGTCATAAAATAAAACGACATCTATCGGAAAAACAAACCTCCTAAAAAAACACCCGTTATATGCTTAGAAGAGATTAAGAAAACCCTAACAGTGAGTGAACGTAAGATTACATGTGTCAAAATCATGAAGGCAGTAAACAAAAGAGCGACAAAACAATAGTGGAACGCAGGGGTAAAGTTGGATTCCAAAACCTCTAAATCGGCCATCGACGTAGTTAATGTAAACATTTGATGCAAAAAAGGCAAGGTCTTCGAGGTTTTAAGAAGAAATATGCCAAAACTGTTTAGGTGGGCGCAGTGCCTCAGTTGTTAGTGCGGTGGAAAAAAAAAACTTTTTACGTCTTGTGAAAGTCTGATAAAAGTGTCTGTACTGTTATGGAAAGCTACTCAATTCGTCTTTCGAAAATCACTTTAAAATTTCTTACATTTGTGTAAGAAATTTGTTTCAGTATAGACTTTAGTAATCCACATAACTAAGAATTGAATTACGTCATTAACGTGTTTTGCGGAAGAGGGAAACATTTTGTTTGTGAAGCAAATTCAGACTTAGGCGTGGCCAATCTTGTATTAGGTCATAAATGAATGGAAATAATAAAACGAAAAGGGTAATATTATTTTTTCGCACGACCATAGACAAAAGTGACTGTTTTCTACGCTATACCCTCGAAAGTAGGCATTATACACCCTAGTGTGTTAACATAGAAAATACTATTGTTATTGATTGCAATCTCAGGGTACACACATTCCCACAGTTGTTTTGCATTGCGCATGAGCAGTTAAGCAGAAAAATTGTTTTGTTTGTGTGAAAAATAGCGTATATTACTCGCTGAAAAGTGCATATCGTAACGATAACGTCCACTTTCCTAGCTAATTATGTAATGTACTATTTCACACGACCATAGACGATAGGGACTGTTTCATACACTACACCTATCCTCGAAACTATCCACGCACGTGTGCTAAAATAGAAAATACTATGGGTTATTTGTTTGCAATCTCGGCGAACACACATTCACACAGTAGTTTTGCATTACGCATGACCAGTTTATCAGAACAAGTAAATGTTAAAAAATTTATTTTTAAGCTAACGATTTATTAATTAAAATCGATTAAAAAAATATCTTTTAATTTGGGGAGCAAACCGGTGCTCCTAAATAACACAATACAACTCAAACTTAATCTAATCTACCTAGTTTTTTATTCCGTCAGTTGTCTGGTTTGCTGTGTCCATATTTGCATCGTCAGCGGCTTGCGGTCATAACCCAGAAGTTATTTGTTCGTTTCTCGTTCTTGGAATTTCAGGTGCAATGTAGTTCGTGGAATTTCGGGTGCAATGCAATCTGCAGTACACACTTCGGATAAATGTATTTGGAAAATATGTTGCATGTGCCGGATGTGTGATTTGGGTTAGTGGGAGCGAGTGATTTCGATAAATACTGTGTTACCACCTCCTCCCACAAGTGTGAGGGTTCCATAAAGAATATAGGGATTTTCTTCTCATTATGGCTTGATAGAGATGCTTCTGTTTGGTCGTTTAATTCGTGTAGTTCCTCTGTTGTTGTTTTCTTGGGTTTCTTGGTAACTATTTCGGCAAGCGGCTCGTTTGATCGTTCGTTCGGAAATGATAGCTCTAGTTGCTAGGACTATAAGCGTTAATAAGGTGATGCATATTAGGCTGGAGTTGGTAACAAGGTGTTTATGTGCGGTGTCCTGTAGCTGGTTTATTTGCTGTGTGTTTTCTTTCATAATTTTGAGAGTAAGGAACTCTTCATAGATTTTTTCTGATTAGCCTGGTTGAACTATTGCTGGTAATGGCTTTTATGTAGGGATTTCGCTTGAGCTGTAGTTTTGTCCAGCAACGTAGATTGAAGTGTTGTGATATTTTACGATGAATGTGCCTGTGAGGTTTACCTGATCGCCGTTGATGAAAATGGATCCGTTGAATTGGTTTAGAAGAATTGTTCCGGGGAGTATTTCTTCAACGTTCAACGGTAGCGTTGTGTTCATTGTTGATGACTAGACAACTTGACGGTTTGCTCTTTAACAAATTAGGTATACAATTTTCTATCCTTAAATTTGCTACATTGGATTTATTACATACTGTTAGTCCGTTATAATTATTACAATTTTTTTTATTCCATAGATGGTTTCTTTACATTCTAATATATTCTCAAATGAGAGTTTTGTAAGGTTATTACCAGTTTTTATAGCTTTTATTTGCAAGTTATTATTGTATGTATACTTATAATATACAGGATTTTGGAAATGTTTAGATCAATCTTGACATCTGCTAAGACAAGCGCTTCCTTTTAATTAATATATGGCAAATTATCTTTTTCGAAAATTTTTTCTATTACGTTTAGTTTAGTTCGGGTTTTGACAAGATGAATGAATTTATAAATTTGGCTTTTGCCCATAATAAAGCGTATTCTATATTTGTTACTTCTTCTTTATAAATCTAATATATAAAAATCTCGTGTCACGGTGTTTGGGTCTCAACTGCTCCGAAACGGCTCGACCGATTGTTATGAAATTTATGTATATTTGGTAGGTATGAGAATAGGTTTTAAAGTGAAAAAAAAAAAAAAATGAGAACGACTGGACCGATTTGGCTAACTTTTATTTTATAAATTCGCCATAGTCCGAATAAGGTTTATGCGACAAAAAAAAAAAATAGAAAAGATGCCCGGAAAATTGTAAAATTCGGAAACTGAAAGTGCTGTTTTCCATAGGATTTATGTATGAACTCGCGACTCGAACGATGGATTAGCGTAATTCTTTTTTTGTTTTGTTCGTTATAGTTCTAGGAAACAAAGACAATTACAGAGGAAAGTCGAAAAATTCGGATAAACAGCAAACATTGTTTTGTTCGTTATGTTCCCGGCGGGAAAATTTGGAAAAAGATAAATTGGATATATTTTGAGGAAATATCTCTATTGAATGTTTTCGGTGAAATGAAAACTTTGGAAAAACGCATTCCAGCCTAACTTAAAATAAAATTAAATTAGTATAGATTTCAATTGTTTGGGTTACGTGCACAAATGCCATTTGACAGGGGGAAAAAGATCTCCAAAAAACCACAAAAGACTCCGAAAAGAATCACAAAAAGACCTCCGGAAGTCCCTCAAAATCCCCAAAAATCATTAAAGACCCCCAAAAGAACCCAAAATTAAAAAATGTAACACAAAGATGTGACTAATACTGCGACTCGATTTCGCAAAACAAATAGCTTTTCACAAGTTCACAAAACGATTACAAACAAATTTATTGAAAGTGGGACAGGACAACGTCTGTCGGATCAGCTAGTTCTCTATATTAATTTCGCGTGCACGGTGCTGGCTGGGTGGCAGGCTGGTCAGATTTTCTGATCAATTTTTAACCCACTTCCCATATTTGAATTGAAATTTTGCACACATGTATATTTCCGGTGATAATACTTTCTATTAAAATTTGAGGCCCCTCGGACCTCGGGTTCGGGGGTCTCCCATACAAATATTTTACAAAATTTTATCCGATTTTCTTTAAATTTTGTACACATATGTGTCTTCGATGGAAAACACTTTTTGTAAAAATTTGAAGTGATCGGCCCACTAGGGACCCCCATATACAATTTTTAAATATCGCTATATCGCAACAGGGGGCCGATTTCGGTCGCAAATGAGTCTAGACTCCTGAACAACCGCAAGTTTGTGGTGTAAGTAGATGTTATGTGTAGTGGTACGACGTTTTGACGCATGCGCATGATTTGATTTTGCTTTTATGTCAAGAGCATTGCTGCTGGTTTACATTTTTAGAGCGGAGTATATTATCGGCTTTTTGGAAGTATACTGAATTATACGATAAAAATATTTGTAAAAATAGTTCCAACAGAAAACAAAAAAGCCTTTTAAATTATATAAATATTTTGTGATTGATTTTTCGCCCTTTTTTGCAATTGCACAAAATAAATTATTCCATGCTTATATTCCTGTGTTTCATAATGTTTACACAAGTACGATGATGTACTTACACTTTTATTATTTTACTACATTACAACAACTAAATACAAATGCCTTAAATAAAGTACCAAAATATAACAAATAAACCGACGTTTATTTTGTGTTTTATATATCCGAAAACAAAATCATACAAAGATTTTACAAAAATCAATCGAAAAAAACAACAACCCATTTTTCATCTAAATTCTCTAATCGCAGAAATTGATATGGGAGCCCCTCGATCCTGGGCCATTTTTTTTATTGTAGGAGAAAATCATCGAAACAAACATTTGACATCAGATGTTAAAATTGAAAAAGCTCAGATCATTTTATTCTGAGCACTTAGAGCACGCTCATACTCTGAGCAAATAAGAAACACGAACATTTATCTTGAGAACTCTTTGACTGCTCTGAACTAATTTATGAAAACGCGAAATGACAGAATATAGCGAAAACTTGTTGTTCGATCTGTAAGTTGATATCGACAACAAAAAACGACATCAATAAAAATAAAATTCAGTAAATAAAAATGTAAGTTGAATTAAGCATAAAACATTTTTGTCTCGTTTCATTTGCTGGGTTCATTTGTGCGTGCGCTAAGATTTCTCTCTCTCTACCACCAAAACCATGCAGTGCAGCCGACTGCGCAGCACACACCGCACACAGTCCATAAAGGGCGACGAATATCTGATGCCAGTATAGATATTTAAAAAATGTATAAGGGTCTTGCGGCCGAACCCGGGACCCGATCACTACCAAATTTTCGAAAAAGTATTGTTTATTGGGTATACACATGTGTGTAAAATTTGAAGAAAATCGGGTAAATTTTTGTATGGGAGCCCCCCGACCCCGCAGCCCGAGGGGCCTCAAAATGTAATAGAAAGTGTTGTCTCCGAAAAATACACATGTGTGCCAAATTTCAATAAAATCGGGCTGTAGGAAGTGGGTTAAAAATTGATCGCAAGAATCCATGACAAATCCACAAGCCCACAAACACACGGGCAAGTAAAGTTAATATAGAGAATTTAAAAACTCGTCGGTTTCTTAGTATATTATACAGGGTGTCCGCCGGAAAGGTATACTACTTTGTTTGTTTATAATTTTTGATTAAATGAAAGAGAATGTATCTTATATTGATAAATGTTTTATTTAATGTCGGCAATTATGTATGGAATACAATATCAGATAAATGTCCGCCTCTGTTAGCCTCACAAGTGCGAGTCCTTTTGAGCACATTTTTCTGGTTTGTTTGCATAAGCCTTGCTTTTCAGATATCCCCACAAAAAGAAGTCCGGAGCAGTCAAATCAGGCGACCGTGGAGGCCAATCAACATCACCATTTCTTGAAATAACTTGTTGTGGAAAGAGGTCTCGCAGTATTTCCATTGTAATCCTGGCTGTATGCGATGTGGCACCGTCTTGTTGATACCACATGGTAATCAAGCCCAAAGCATGCAGTTGTGGTGTTAAAAAGTTTTCAATCATATCACGATATCGCTCCCCATTCACAGTAACCTTTACGCCGTTTTCATTTTCAAAGAAGTAAGGTTCAATGATTCCTCCTGACCAAATTGCACACCAGACTGTCACTTTTAATGGATGTAAAGGTGACTGATGAATAATTTGAGGGTTTTCCATTGCCCAGAATCGACTATTCTGTTTATTCACATATCCATTCAAATGAAAATGTGCCTCGTAACTCATTATGATTTTTTCATGAAAATCGGGGTTGTCATGGGCGAGCTGTAACATCCTATTGGCATATTTACGGCGGCGTAAATGGTCTTGTGGAAGAAGCTCTTGTGTCAACTGAATCTTAAATGGAAACAAATGCAAATCTTTGTGCAAAATTGTGGCCAAACTTGTTCTTTGAAGACCAAGCTCCTGAGCACGGCGTCGAATTGAGGTTGATGAATTGTTTTGAACACTTTCTTGAGCAGCAGTAATGTTTTCAGCCGATCTTGCAGTACGTTGTGGTCCATGCTTGGGCCTATCACCTACAGACCCTCTTTCTTCGAAATCATTCACTACACGATAAATAGTGCGTTTTGTTGGCACGTTGTTTCTCCGAAAAGTTTCACGAAACTTTCTCATCGTCACAGTAATCGATGATTGATTTTGATAAAATGTTTTAACGATTAAAACACGTTGGTTTATCGAATATTTTTCCATTATAAATTTGCCACGTGTCTACTTCACGATGCCATATATGAACTTTCAAAACTAATATCTACCAAAATGGCGGCAAAACAAAGTAGTATACCTTCCCGGCGGACACCCTGTATAATAGTATTTGGCTTTCAATTTGGCAGCAAAGGCATCAATTGAAATAAAATACCAAATTTTGTTATTTGTGTTTTGTTTATTTTTTGACATACATTCTTGGTCAATATAATTTATTGGGAAATGTAAAAATTCCTTTATAATAATTATTGATAGTTCGGAGAGAAATTTACAGACTTAATAACATGTAATTGTAAAAGAAACCATTTTTTTGCTAAAAAATCAAATAAATTTGGTATCGTTTCGATTTAGAATTACTTCATAAAAGTAGTATAATTAGGTTTAAGGTAGTATAATAGTGCGGTTAATGAAATAGTAGTATAATACCTTGATTGCAATTTAGCAGCAGCACTGGTCATAAGCAATTTTGACAGATAAAGACTTTTCACGTAGTCGCCAGCATGTGGCTAGACTACTGCATGAGGCAAGAGTGAACCGATTCGGCAATTATGTACAAGATTTTACTACTTTCTGTCATTAAATTTACACTAACCCAAAGAAAGAAAAAACATAACACAACAATAAAATTGTATGCTATACACCTCGTACATATACGAAAATGACATCTCACCTTCAGGAGTCTAGACTCATTTGCGACCGAAATCGGCCTTCAGATCACGGTAAAGTCTGAGCTCTGTGCTTTGTATGCAGCGCAGTTCGCTGCCGCTGCGTCATTTGGTAGATGATTTGCCACGAGCACGAGCACGCAGTGTGTGTGTGTGTTTTTTTTATGGCTGTGCCAAAGGTGGGGAATCTTCTAAAAAGATTCCAGTAGAGCCCTCCAGGGGTACTAGCATGCACGATTCGTTGACCTAAATGTTCGTACCAGGAATTACGCATACGTACTAAACACTCCTTACACACTTCAACCACTCTCCCCATGGGACTGCCGTTAGGTATTACATCACGGGGCTGGTTAGCAGATTATTCTATGCCTTCTGCATCATCTGCTGCTGCTGATCGCCTTATCTTTTCGAATCTTCGCAGCTCGTTTTGCACATTCCTTACGTATAGACACACTTCTATCCACTTATCCACAGATCTCAGCATTTATTCTAAAGGACCTGTGGACTTGGCAGGTTGCTTCTCCATTCTCTGAAGCGTCTGCAATGGAAAATCGAATGCTCTGTGTCTTCTTCCATGTCTGGACAATCTGGGCAAATCGATAAAAATATTTTCGATAGCCGCCATGGCCTGACAGAAACTGCGTAAGTTGGTAATTGCAGTTACCGTGAGATCGGTTTGTCCAATTCTCAATGTTCGGGATCAGCTTGTAGGTCCATCTTCATTTCAAACTTATGTCCCACCGGTCTTGCCATACAGCCATTGAGGTGGCCTTTTCTTCCTCTTTGATCATTCGATTGATCGCTGGTCCTGTTGTGATAAGGCTCTCCTATTGTAGATCCTAAGCATTTCATCTGCGAGGATGTCTACTGGAACCATTCCTGCTATAACGAGGGCCGCATCATCGGAGATCGTTCGGAACCCGCTGATCGTCCTTAGTGCACTGAGTCTGTATATAGACGATAAGTTTCTTCTTATTTCTTTAGTCAACAGTGCCTCCGCCCAAACTGGGGCTGCGTAAAGGAGGACTGAGCTAACTACTCTGGACATTAGGACCCTCCTTGGATATCCTGGTCCTCCGACATTTGGCAGTTTCCGAAATAATGCTGCCTGCACCTGCGACGCCTTTCTGCTAGAGTAGTCCACGTGTATTTTAAAACGGAGCCTACTGTCAATCATTACTCCTAGGTATTTGACAGAATCCTTTGATCTTATGGTCTGATTACCAACCCGTATACTTATGTATTCCATCTTTTTCCGGCTGGTAATCAGGACTGCTTCCGTTTTATGGTCGGCTAATTCTAGACCGATGGATACTAGCCATTATTTGATTTGGCCAACTGCTTCGTTCGTGGCTGACTCTATTCCATTGATTGTCTTTGACACTGTGACAACGGCGATGTCGGCAGCGAATCCAAATATTTGTACGCCTGGTGGTAATGCTAGTCTTAGAACTCCATCGTACATAATATTCCATAGAAGGGGACCCAGCACCGATCCTTGTGGGACTCCTGCGGCGACGTTATAGTACTTTGTACCCTAATTGGTGTCGTACCTCAACCTTCTATAACTTAAGTAGCTTGACACTATCTTCCTTATATAGTACGGTGCATCCGGCGAGTTATCTTCTTCTTATTGAGGACCATTTTGCAGAGTTAAAGGCGTTTTTTATGTCCAGTGTCACTACTGCACAATATTCCTTTGTGCCCCACCGCCATCTTTTTCCTTCTATCGCTTTCTTTGCTATATTGACCACCGCCTTTATGGCGTCGACGGTCAAGCGCGATTTTCGAAACCCGAATTGATGATCTGACAGTGCGTCTTTATTATCCGCTATATTAAGCAATCTGTCATATATGATCCGCTCGAGTATCTCTCCCATTGTGTCTAGTAGGCATATTGGGCGGTACGACGATGGATCGCCCGGTGGTTTGTTTCCCTTTGGCAGCAATACTAAATGTTGCAGTTTCCAAGGTTCAAGGAAAACTCCTTCATCTAAACACCTTTGCATGCATGCCATGAACATGTCCGGCCTGCTTCGGATGGCCGCTTTCAGTGCTTTGTTAGGAATGCCATCGGGTCCAGGAGCTTTTTTGTCTCTTATTCTTTTAGTTGCGTTCACGAATTCATCAACTGTTAGCCTTGGAATACTTTATGTGCTAATTTCTCTAATTATGTTGCACATAGTATATGGTTCTTTCGGGAAAAGGTGTCTGCTTTCCTTAATCGCGTTTTTTAAATTTCGTCTCGCCAGTCTAAGCATATCAAGCCGTTCTTGAAAATCGGTTCCCCTTCTTGAACGCTGAACTCTGCGCCGGGCTTGTAGACAGATAGCTCTCAGTGCTTTTATCTGCTCGTTCCACCAATAGCAACGTACCCCTCTCTTGCTTGGTATTCTTCTAGGCATAGCTGCGTCGCACGCTGTGGTAATTGTACAAGCAAGTTGTTGCGACAGGATGTCAGCTGTTCCGCTTTCAATTAGGATGCTTGTGTTTATGACCTCCTCAAACATCTCTATATCAAGGAACTTATCTTTCCATTTAGGACCCCCTACTTTTGGGGGTTGCACGGGGTTTCTTTCTTTGATTTTAATTATAATCGCCTGGTGGTCGCTGTGCGTATATTCTTCGCTGACCTGCCATTTTATGTTTCGCAGGAGGGAGCTACTAACAAAGGTTATATCGATGATCGATCCCATTCCTGCTTTACGATACGTATTTACACAACCGTTATTTGCTAAGCCTATCTCTAGTGTTGCGAAATATTCTAGCAGATAACGTCCTCTATCATTCGTTAGTCTGCTGGCCCAATCTGTTGCCCAGGCATTAAAATCTCCCCCAATAACTACTGGAGCTCTTCCATGAGCATCGGCCGTTAAGCTCTCTAGCTTTTTTGCGTACTCACTCGCCGTCCAGCTAGGTCTTGCATAACAACTGTAAAAATTGATGCCATTTATCTTTGCTCGTACGAAGCCCTCCGCCTGCCCATCTACATCTTGGAAGGCATGTCTGCCGCAAATCCATATTGCAGCGCTCTTCGTTTTATCGCAGGTCCAAACGCTGTTGTCACGGCTCACTGATTAACATAATGTCCGCTCTCTCGTCTTTTGCTGTTTGTATCAGGATATCCTGCGCTATCTCGCAGTGATTAAGATTTATCTGAATAATCTTCATACTCTTCTGGCAGTTGTAGCTCTCTTAAAGACCGGACACTTGCTGTTGCCCGCTACGTGGTTCGCTTCTTTTGGGTGTTCCTTTCTACAGAACATGCAGGAAGGCTCCTTGACGCAATTCTTTGCTGTGTGGCCTTCTTCCCCACACCTCCTGCAACGCTTGGAGCGATCTTCACCGTTTTTGCATTGTTTGGCAAAGTGCCCAAATTCCAAGCATTTGAAGCACTTTTTGAGGAGTGCCCTTTCGTGGATGCGACAGACGACCCAGCCAATTTTAATTTTTTTTTTATTAAGGAGCTTCTTTGCCTTCTCTTCAGGAAGACTAATTGTCGCTGTTTGGGTTCCACCATAGGCTTTTCGCAAGGAAAGGACGTCAGCCGGTGAAATGTTTTCTACCTCAAATTGAGACTTTATCGCGTCGCATATGTCCTCTTTTGAAGTTATTTCATCGATGTCCCTTATCTCGATGCTAGTCAGTTGGGTAAGAGTCCTAACAATTGCCTGCTCGCCTAACGCTTCGCTGAGGACACTCTTGAATTCGGCGGTCTTTTCCCCTGTATCTTTAAGCTGGATGAGAAGATCGCCTTTTTGTGTTCTCCTGATCCTGGAAACTTCTTTTCCAATCAGCTCCATTTTTGGGTCCTCTTTCACGTTGCGCAGAATCTGCGCATAGGACATTTCATCCTTCGCTTGTATAACAATAGCGTCGGGTCTTGTCTTTCTGACTTTTTTTGTTGTTTGCCTGGTGGCAGTCTCCTTGCTAATGGCGTTGGTTTTGACCTTTTTTCCTTTGGTGACCACCCTTGTCCATTCGCCTTCTTCCGTTTTCGGTGCATTTCCGTTTTTTTTCCGGGATTTTAGCGGTAGTCGCTGTTACCTTTTCTATGGGTTTTTGTAACGACTTTTGATTTTGATGCCTTTTTGCTTTTGGCGTCTCGCTGTCTATCGTCTGCTTCCGTTTTGGCTCGAGCGTAGCTTTTAGCCAGGGGAAGTTTGTGAGGAGGTGTGTTTTTTAATCACCTCCTTTGCCTTCTTCTCTTTAAGGCTGATAGCCGATAGCTTATAAAGCTTTTTTATGCTATCAATTGCATCACGCATTGCTTGATGGATAGACCGCCTTTTTCCATCTTCCAGCATTTCTACCAATTCTCTGATTTGCTCGCCTAACTTGAGGAAATCAGACTTCTGATGTTTTGGTTTTTCGGTCGTCGTCTTCTTACTAGTTGACGGCGACACGCGTACCTCTGTGGGTGCTGGCGATATTGTTTTTTGGCCAACTGGTGACCTCACCAATCTGGAACTCCTTTGAAAGGCGTTCACTTCGACCACCTCTTCTACTTCTCCTCCTCCTACCCTTCCTCCTAATTTCAAAGAATTCATTGTAATATGGGTCCCCACTTAAAGCCGTTATCAGTGCTCGGGTGTGTAGTCACCTAAGGATCCCATGGTTATCTATGCAAGCAGTGAGGCCATGCAATGGGTTGACACGAGCCCTTATGGGGTCTTGTGTTCAGAGCCAGATCAGTGTTAGACAGGAATTTTTCATCTGTACCTACACCACTAACTTAATAGCGACGAAACATTGTGCGTACTTTGAGTCCTGCCAGGGTTTTAACGGGACGGGGGCGCCGGTAGCATTAGCCTGAAAGCCATTTCAGCAAAATTTCACTCTCGCCTACTCAGGTAACAGAATACCACAGACGTCAGCCCAAGAGTTGACAAATCAAAATGATTGCTTCCAGTATACCATAATTAAGACCTTACTGGGCTCAGTCTTAATACATTCATTGAATGCCGCGCTCCCTCGTTGGCCGCGGCTTTTCCTCCGGGCGGGTTGGGAGTTATACCGCTCCTACTCGGTCGTCAGAGCCTCGGCGAGCAGGTTTTTCCATGCAAGAGAGCTTGACAGTGACTTCTTCTCCGCCGTAACCCTGGCTAGGGCCCCTCACATGGTAATATCACCCGGGGCAGGTGAACCAAGGTTTGTTGACGTGGTTTTACTCCCCGGACTAGGGCCCGTGGGGTTGTCAGACCCAACACTCTACTTCAGAGTGCCCTTGCCCTTTTGAATTATTCCCGTTGTAGCTTCGCCATCCCGACATTGAGTGATATTATTCTTGAGTTTGAGTAATCCAATATCTGGACTTCGGCGTTAACGAACCGTAGGAGGAATCTGAAAAGGCATTAATTCCTAATATTATTCTTGTGCACAATTTTTTTAAGAATTGAGATTAGTTTCACTTCGGTATATTCTTATCGTAAAATATGTGTATGGTATGTGGGAAAGGGAATTTTGAATTCGTAACTATTTTTTTCTTCCGATGTACAGCATTATCTGGTTTTTGAATACGTTGATTGGGGATTCGACTGCGGGGATTAGGTTATGTGATGTACTAAGGGCACTATGTTGGGTCGTAGTTGAGTTTATCTAAGATTTTTGTGTGGGGCGCGAGACCGCGTCTGCAACCACATTGCTTTTACCTGGTTTATAGTGCAACTCGTATAGTTGTATTCCTCGAGAATTGCTTTCAAGCGCTTCTTATTAGAATTGTTGTTTTTACAACTGAGTGCGTATGTCAGCGGTTGGAGCTGTATAGATTTTCACATGTGCGGTGGCGTATAAATAATTTCTTAAGGAGTTAAGTGCCCATATGATGGCTAACATCTCCTTCTCATTTGCCGCGTAGTGTATTTCGGCTCTATTCAATGATCTAGAAATGAACATTATATGCTTATCTTCTTGCGATAAAATGGCTCCTACTGCGAAGTTTGATGCGTCGGTCGTTGATTCGAAGGATTTATTAAAATCGGGGTAAGGTAAAATGAGATCTCTATAGGTGAGTGAGTTTTTGATTTTGTTAAATGCTTGAATCGCGTCCGTGGATGAAGTAATGGGGATTTTTTGGAACTTGGATTTTGACATGCGACCTTCTTCTCCTCATAGAAGAGATGTGAGTTGTTTGGATAATATCGCGTAGTCCTTGATGAAACGTCTATAGTATACGGATAGTCTAATGAAGGATCTTTGTTCTTTAATGGTTGTTGGAGCAGATAAATTTACTATTGAATTAACTTTCTCGGGGTTTCTTGTTACACCCGATGATGATATGACAAAGCTCAAAAATTCAACTTTTTCATTAAAAAAGTTGCGTTGTCTTTGCAGCTATTGAATTTACGGACTGCGATTTTTGTTGTTTAATTTTAATTCTTACCCTGTTGAGGATAGTCATAAAACTTTGTTTCGTGTGGATAACGGCGGATAATTCCTTAAGGCTGTCGTTTCCTAAGATGTCATGGAAAGATTTGAGGTCTGGCAAAATAAAGAATTTTAAGTTTATATTTTTCTGGCCAAAGAGGTTCAGAAGTGTGTGGTGAGTGATTTTAATGTCACCCTCTATGGTAGTGCCAAAAAAGGATTCTTCATTTAGCAAGGTTTTTTCAACTGACTGTGGCTGAATATAGGTTTTACTGGATCCCGTGTCGATTAAAAAGTTCAAGATTTCTCCATTCTTCGTCTTACTTTGAAAATACGACAACGAACAATGGGTTAACCTAAAAAATGAAGGTCGCTGTACTCGTATTGTGGGAGTTCTTGGTGTACTGTGTCTTCTAATTCTGGCTCGGGCAGAGATACAGTTGATAGCGCATATATTCCATAAGATCGGTGTCATGTCTCGCTTCTTCGACATCCGTTTGTTGATAGAAAGTATAGTTATCGTTTGGTAAAACGTATCCATTTGATTGTGGGTTTCCTCCTCTACAGGTGTTGGGCTCATTGTATCGATGTGAAAATGCTTTTGGAATTTCTTTGGGATTTGAGTCTGCGTGGAGGGGTTATGGGTTAGTTTTCCAGCATACTTAAATGGACGTGATCTGTTTTGGTAATTGATCTCATCTGACCTTGCCGTATAGAGCACTCCATGGGTTCAGGTCTGGGTAATGGTTTTGGTGCTAATGGTCTAGGTGGTGATAAATTTGGGTTGGGTTAGTTATCGTTCCTGACTTCTTGATATTGCGGGTTTTGTTGGGGAATATATCTTGGTGGGTATCTATGATTTTGCTCTGTATTTGAAGAAGGTATGCTACACCGGGGTAAAAAGCTTGTCTGGGAGGGATATTTCCGCATGGTGGAGATGGTGGGATGTTATCTGTTACTTGGGTAGTTTGATCGAAATTGTTGGTTTTCCAATTTACAAACAGGTTTAGAGCGTTAGGTAAGTCAGTCTGTTCCCTTATTCCCAATAACATTCATAAGTGTCCGTTAACGCCTCTGACAAATGTGTCCAGATATTCCGGGCGCAAATCCATGCTGGAGATATTATTTAGGATAAGCGAAATGTGATTATACACCGCTTGGTAGAATTCCTTTACCTTGGAATTCCGTTGTGCAAGGGAGGTCATCTGGTACCAATATTCGGTTGGTCTACATAGTGCAGCGACAAGCATTTGGAAATTGCTTTCCAATCGAGCGGTGTGTTTTACGATTCGACTGCCGTATCGACATTTCCTGTGACTTTGTTGCGGATGATATTGAGGATACCATAGTATCTGGGTGTCACCCTTACAGGTTCATAAATCCTGAGGATTCTCTCTACGCTTTTTCGCCAAGAGCGGATTTCTCCTGCTTTCGCTGAGAATTTCCGCAGATATCTCACGACGTCTGGGATTTTATCTAATTCACTAAGATCGTCTATGCGGTCGGGATCTATTGTCTGGTCTTCTCCATGTGAGAGGTCGGCGTTGGGATTTATCTTGAAACAGATGGGGTTTTATGTTTATTAGCACAGCTTAAGGGCGTATTTGACAACAGAAACTGGGATCTTTTTTTTTCACTACTTGAGGGCATATATTCATAAAATATGGATTTTCCTGTTTTTTAGCACTACTCGAGAGCGTATTTTACAACAGAAAATAGGTTTTCTTTGCACTATTTTAGGGCTTGTTTGATTTCACGAGAAAAAATTTTACGTTTTTAGGGTGTTATTACTACTTGAGGGCTTTTTCGCGCACTAAAAATAGATTTGCACTTTTGAGGGATTTTACGCTTATAGCTTGGGTAAATTATTCTTATAACTGGGGCGCCATTTAACGATTTATTAATTAAAATCGATTAAAAAAATATCTTTTAATTTGGGAGCAAACCGGTGCTCTTTATTATGCTAATAAAATACAACTCAAACTTAATCTAATCTACCTAGCTTTTTATTCCGTCAGTTGTCTGGTTTACTGTGTTCATATTTGCATCGTCAGCGGCTTGCGGTCATAACCCAGAAGTTTTTGGTTCGTCTATCGTTCTTGAAATTTCAGATGCAATGCAATCTGCAGAACACGCGCGGTATAAATGTATTGGGAAAATATGTTGCATATGCCGGATGTGAGATTTGGTTTAGTGGGAGCGAGTGTTTTCAGTAAATGCTCTGTTAACATATATACATCGACACAAGCCACACAGTATATAACACAAAATATCTGTTTTTGAGGTCGGGCCTATTTCAAAGTATTTTCTTTTTTTCATGCATCACTGGCGCCACATGTGACTCGAGACATGCGTCACACGCGGAATTTCAAAATTGCCAGCCGACTTTGTGCTGCTCACGAAATTTCAGCCCTCTAGGTCGTGCTGCTCTAGGTTAGAAAGGACGTAAAGTAACTAGAAATTGGCGCAGAGTATTAATAAATGCTATTTGGGACTTAGACACTCACAAATTTCAGCACTCTAGGTCGTGTGAAAGTTGGTTAAAAAGGTCCTCAAAGAAGTCGAAAAAAACATTTCTACCCATCACATGCGGCACACCCGAAACGCGACACGAAATTTGCTCGAGAGGACTTGGCCAACATCCGTAAATCCACAAAGCAGAATTTTGATAAGCCCTTCGGCTCGATAGTTGTGCGTGCCCTTTTCGTTTGTAAGGCCTGGTACTACAGATGAATCCGGCACGTTTCACTGTTGAGTTGTTGGCCTTTAAGAAAGACGTCAAGTTGCAGAAGAACAGAACTGTACTACAGTCTAGAGAGGTACCAAGAAATTTGAAGGCTGAGTTAAGTAATTCTTTGTAATATTTTCTTGGTCGGGGTTTTTTGTAGTTTTTAAGCATTGGACTCGCGTCGTTTTTAGTTTCGTAATCTTTTTCCGTTTTGCTTTTTCAATGAATCAGAGAGAATTCTAAGAAAATAAATTGAAACTGGCTACAAACATGAGGAATGTGATATATTGTAAATTACATTCCTTCGATTTTGAATTTTAATAAAGGGCAGCTTATTGCCGTGGCACAAGTCCCTTAGGGAGTTCTCCCTTGGCAATAAGTTTATCATATAAAAACTCATCACACGCGGAATATAAATTAAGCTATTTGGGTTTCTCACAAAATTTCAGCTCTCTAAGACGTGTGGTGTGGTCCATACCAGTGTGGCTTCATCCCAGGCAAATCAACAACTGATCAGATATACACCCTAAGGCAGGTTATGGAAAAATATGATTCCTTGGTTTCAAAACTCACTACACCATCTTTTTATAGACTTTAAAGCCGCATATGATAGCATAGCTAGAGTAGAAATTTATAAAGCCATAAGAGAATTCGGCATCCCAAATTAACTGACACGACTATGTAGGTTGACCATGACCAATGTTATAAGCCAAGTAAAAATATCCGGATCACTATCAAGCCCGGGCTCCGACAAGTGGATGGACTGGCCTGCGTCCTCTTCAACCTGGCATTGAAGAAAGTGATCCGAGACTCTGACGGAACGGCGAGAGGAACAATCCTCTATAAGTCAATTCAGATACTGGCTTACGCAGCCGATATTGACATCGTTGGTAGAAACGGAAGGCGGCACGAAATCTGGGGCTGCATATAAATGAGAGCCAAACAAAGTACATGGTGACCACGTCTGCGAGTAAAAGATCCAACATTGGTCCCTAAATTCAAATAGTAGATCGCGAATTTGAAGTAGGCAATCCTTTAACTATCTCGGGTTTACTATAGCAGTCGATAATAGCATGGAACCAGAAATACGCGGACGGTTGCTTAAATCCAACAAAGCCTACTATAGTCTGTCAAGGTTCTTCAAATCCAGAAACTTAACCATAACATACAAGCTGCTGATATATAAGAAAATCGTCATACCAGTACTTACATATGGATCCGAGACTTGGGTGCTTAGCAAAAAGCATTCTGACCTCTTAGCCGCGTTCGAGAGAAAAGTCTTAAGGAGAATTGTTGGCCCCGTATGTGAGGAAGGACGATTCCGGAGACTCTATAATGATGAGATCTACGAGCGTTACCGCGATGTCGACATCGTGCAGAAAATTAAGCTCGGTAGGCTCCGGTGGGCAGGACACCTAGCTTGCATGAGCGAAGAGGATCCTGCTCGGAAAGTCCTTTGCGGTAGGATTTATGGAACACGACAGCGAGGCCGGCCAAGCCTACGCTGGAAGGATGGCGTGGACCAGGACGCCCAGAGTTAAGGGATACCAAACTGGATGACATCGGCTTGAAATCGGGACCGGTGGAGAGACTTTTTGCGAGCGGCCAGGACTGGACCGCGGTTGTAGAGCCAAATATGATGATGATGATTTTTGAAGATGATACTGTTATCTTAGTGGAAAGGAAATAAGTATTTGTAATACTATCCTGTGTAAAAGTAAGATTAATGTCCAAAAGACCAAGTGTATTGGTGTTAAGAGGAACATTTTTAATGATAACATTGCAATAAATGGTGAACTCATTAAATGTGTTGAAGAAGTAAAAAATTTGGGTGTGTACATTGAAAGTATAAACCTAAGTTTGATTCCGAAGAATTAGGAAAATCTATCAACGCGTTGTACACAAAGCATCACTCTACTAATTTGCCATGTCAGTGCCTCGTTCACTTACCTACAAAGTGATCCAAAAACTGCGATGAAATATTATCAGTCATCAGTAAACTTATTCAGTGATTTTGAAACATTTAACAGAGACATAAACTATAATGGCTGCAACTCTTGAACTTTTTCTTGTGTTTTTTTTCGAAATTTAGAAATATTTTCGTTGTATGAGAATAAGTGACCAACAAATTGCAGACATTATAAAAACAACGGCTAAAACTCAATGCACTAGTTATAATTTTTAAAATAAAACAAAACATGCATCTTGAATATCTGCAGAACAATATGAAGTACACATATACAAATACCAATAGCTAGAAGCATTCAAAAGTTACAGGGTGTGCATTGATATAATGTCAAAACTACGTCTCTGCGCATTAAAACGCTACGTACATCGCAGGGGGTGAATATATAGAACATAAACCAAGGAATCACATATTTAAGTATTTGCCACCTTAACTGATACATCCTGTATAACAAACGACAGTATAATCTAAGGAACATCGACATCTTTGGGCTACCACTATGTAGAAGATCGCATACCTAAAATAATTTGCATACCACTACCACTATGTATAAGATCGCATACCAAAAATAATTTGCATACCCAAAAGATTTGCAGCTCGATACTATTTCGAAATGGTGATCTCAGACTTCGATTTTTCGTATCTGAATGCATGTAGTTGGTATTAACTATCATTTTTTATTACAAACCTGACAGAGTTTCTATTGCTTCTAATGAATACTTGAATAAATAGTTGTTTTATTTAGAGAAATTGGGCGCCGTGGCTTAGTGGAAATGCACGTGGCTACTGAGCAGATGTTCGTGGTTCGAATCGCAGTAACACCAAAAGTATTTTTCACGGTGTCCCACCTCTCGCGAATGGGTGACAAACGTTCTGAGAGTAAAAACTTGTCACGAAAAGCTTCTCAATTCGCCGTTCGGATCCTGCCTTAAATTGTAGGTCCCTTACATTTGTGTAATACATTTGTAAAAATATAATTTCTCAAAAAAAAATGTTGTTCATTAAAGGCGCAATAATTTATTTCAAATTTCTTAAGTTGTTCTGCGCAAGCTAATTCTAAAAGTTTAATCAAAAACTACATAAACAACAGGCAAACAAACAAACAGAAAAACTGATTATACGATTTAAATGAAATAAATAGATAAAAATAGAAAAAAGCGCTTAAGCTTGACTTTGACCGTATTAAAATAAGGCAACACTTATAACTTTAATAAGAATCGGTGTGCTCAGGTTTCATCAGGCACTTCGCCCTCCATCAAAGTATCATCATACCGGTAGCCTTATTCACGTTAGCTGTCGCTTGACGGTGGTTTTGGTGTTGTACAAAACGTCATTTTATTAAACGACTTTTTCTATCGTCGTTGTTTAAATGCCCTGTAACTCTTAAAAAGTAAATGCACAAGCATAAGTAAAATAATAGAATGGCACGGGGGATGAATAAAATGGGAAAGCTTAGAGAATAATAATGAGACAAAACTTTGGAAAGAACTTTATATAGAAAACACACATTTTTTTTGCGATTTGGCATCTTTTCTTTCGTCATTATTTTGTTCATATCACCGATATTTATATCGATATGATAAAATAACAATGAAAAATTTTTATCACTTATCTTTTGTTAAAAATTATGCTATCAATTTGTATCTTCAGCATCCTCTATTGGTTGAGAAAGATGTGGGTTATGATATAATTATTATTTATTATTTTTTAAAATTATTGACACATCGCTATTAACTATAAAGGGACCAACAAATATATAACACAAGCGCAATGTTTTCAATTTTAATATGCGTATATTTTAATATTAAAAAAGTTAAGGAAGAAGAGAAATTTAATTTAAAGTATAGTATAAATTTGTATATAAATTATAGTATATATTCTGTGCAAAAAGCTTGTGCCTATCAGGCACTACTGTTGTGTGCTTATGTAAATTTTTTTTAAATATAACCAAATACCGTATTGTATGAAATGCATCTTATTGCTTTCGTGCCATTTAGGGTTCATTTATGATCAAAACCTGAATATTAAGGGTTCGTTAAATTTGGAATATGTAAGAACTAAATTTTCAAATTGAATATTCCTGTTTTTTTTCAAGCTATTGTATTATTGCCAAAAATTTAGTCATACAAATAGTTTTAAGAGCTAGCATTATTTATATGGCATAGCAACCAAGAAACAACGTGCCAACTATTAAAATATCCACTTAGCACCACAACACTTTACCATAAAACTCATATACTATCAAAAAATGCGGCAAAGTCATTAAAAATCGCATTTATTACCTGTCCAAAAACTAAGCAAAAAAGCCATGTTCTCTACAAGGAAAAAGGATATTTTTCGTTCTAAATTATCCAAAGGTATCAGTGGCAACAAGAAAAACGTAATATATGATCCTTTCAGTTTATATAAGGTTATATGCATGCACATATCTGTTTGTTAGATTTTGCTGGTATCACTGTATATCTGGCTCTCAGCACGGCGATCATACAAGAAGGATAATTTATTTTTTTCTTTAAAAAAAAATGACACTCGCACTGTTTCAAAAACCAACACATTTCAGGTTGCTTTGGACAACAGCAAAATGGACCTCACCATACTATCGTCCGTAACACGTTAACCTTATGAAGTGCGAGGACTTCGTGAGGAATCCTTTCCGACGACGAAAGAAAGAAATGAGTACCGTGCTGGTGTGAGTGCCAGTTTTTGTTTTTTGTCCATCGCCACCTTAATTTCAGAATAATTTACGCGACACAACATCAATTAACTCCTTAAAATACCTGCAGCTGAAAAAGCCTCATAAATATTGTGCAGTTGTCTATTTAGCTTTTACCATATATATGCACAACTGTATATAACTACTAAAAATTTTCAAAGTGAGCGTGGTGTTTACTTGTTCCTCTGCTGTCAAAACAACGTGACCAAAAAATACGCAGTACCTAAATAAAAAGTGCAATTCAGTTATCTACTTCCATCACACAAACATAATGTTTGATATATGTAGCTATAAAAAGATAACCAAATCAATACTATTATATAACGAGGTAAGTATGCACTTTCAATTGGCTACGCTAATCTTCGAATCTATTTTGACCAGGTTTTAACCATTGCATAGGGTTTTTTCTCCCGGAGGTTATAGGCCATTGGCGGGTAGATGGGGGGACTCAATGGTGAGGCTAGTGTAAGTAAGATTTCAGTTGGTTTTGGTCAGTGAAGTGGTTTTAGTGGGGGAGTCAGTTAGGGGTTAGTTTAATTGTTGCAGCAAGGTGGAAGGACCAGCCGGGTCACCGCCAGTTTTTTTTAGTAAAACTTGAAAACTACTGGACGATTTTATTCAGGTATCACCATTGTACAGTGACGGAGGTTAAAGGATACGGTTTTGCGGTCAGTTTATGGTGGAGTTAGGAGAGCCGGGCAAGGCCGGAAATATCGGCTAGTATTAATATATAATGGTAAGAGTTGTATAAGTTGGAGGACAAATGTGAACAGTTAACGTAAAAAACATGCAAGGTTAGCAAAGATTTTTAAATAATAAGTTTGACTTAAAAGTTTTCTTGGAGAAGTGACAGTTGAAAATAAAAGGAGACAACAACAATTTTCTCGAAATCCCTGTCACAATCATGTCATGAGCATGTGTACTTTGCGGCAATATGTATTATTGAAATGAAATTATTTGGTTTTTTGTTCGATTTTCTTTATTATATAAGATCAAAATACTTCTAGAAATGAAAGAAATACGCACCTTTTTCAAAAAAAATTTGTCAATTCTGTACGTACGAGCATTGTTGCATTGCCCCATCGTATATATATTTTGTTATTAACTCAAACTGTGCTTAAAGCCCACTCAATACGTGGCAAGGCATGAACTGGAATAAAAAATAATGAGTAACCAAATACTTCTTATGACCTTCCCCAACCTCTCTACACAACCAACCAAACATTTTATAATTTTGTTACGCACACACCCTATTGTGTTCATTTACTTGAAAAGATTTACCTTCACTTATCATACTTTTCCCCAATAGATTGAAAGCTCTCCAAATGTACCTACATATACTCACATACAAATGTAGTAAATGCGGAATCTCCCATAGCTCCTTTATTTCGCAATCACTCTAAATTATTTCGTTAAGTGGTTTAACAATTTTCCACACATGCACTTGCCAAAGGAGCTAACATCCGTCGTGGATATCCGCATCCCCTATCACCATTTCAGCAGTTCATCCGGCTATGAATCCTTGCGATCAAATCTCTCATATTCAACAACAACTGTACTGCGTTACGCTTACATCCAATCCAGCACCTTTCCCAGATCATTTCCCGCACAAGCATCAGAATAATCCGGGCATAGCTATGCGGCAATCATCATTGTGTATTTTACAATTACAAACTCATTGGATTGCGACGATTGGTATGATTGTTAAATGCTCATCGTGCTGCATTGCTAAGCGGCGAGACAGCTGGGCTGGTACCCATCTTACTCTTTTCAATTTAATTTAAACTAATCACTCTTCACTCGTTCGCCATGCACTCCGGTGTATATATATTTTCCATGGACATGAGTGTGACATGTCCGTGATGCAGTTGTATCATCACAGTATTCCAACCATCCCTATAGAAGAAATAAGCCGCCCCTTGCTAAACTTTTGCGCGATGTAGACTATATTTTCGCGTGTTATTTTTGTATATGCAGTCGTTTTTGTCGTTTTACGAGTGTCACATAACGGCAAGGTATGCATTGGCTGCGTTTCATTGTATTTGTTTTCTATTGAATCCTTTTGCTTTTATATGGCCCAAACCAAATAGAACAAAAACGACGTTTCACACAATTGTGCAGTTATTTCTTTCGCAACGCGCATCGCGCAATGTCACGTCGCTGATGTTGAAGTCATATCTATAATTTTTTTTCGATTTTTGTTCCCGAATCCCGTCTTTCAGTAGGTAGAAGTAGTTGTTGTGCAGCTCAGCGCACGTTGACGACGCCCTCAATACGAAAAAGACTTGCAAAACATCAACCAACCATCCATCCCGACGACAAGTTTGCCAACTCGTCGGCGCAGCATGGTAGGTTGTCAGCAATCAGAGCACCAGAGGGTTCCATCTTCCTCTTAAAAATATCCTATGACGCGTTGATGCTATGGTGGAGCTCAACGTTCTCTTGTCGGATGGTTTTGATGAGTTCCCATTGCTTATATGTTGTTATTGTTTTTCTCAGTTTGCTTCCGTGGGTGCAACCATGAAGAGTATCTATATCATATGGTATTTTAGATATCTACGTGCAAGTTATTCTCGTAGTTTGTTATCCTTGATAGTATTGCTTGTGTGTGTATATGTATGTAAGGGGAAGTAAATGCATACGTGCTTCTTGTTTTGCATTATGTCATCGTAGTTTTGCTACATCAGATGCGCTATATCAAAAATGATATAAAAATGTGATAAGTATTTAAAAAACTAGGATTTTCACAAGGTTTGGGACAGATTAATTAAAATCAAAACTTTTAATAATCTTTTTTTTAATTACTGGAAATTAATTTTAATGCATTGAACATTTTTTTTCAACACACACCAGGGTGGTTTGTCACCAGACCATACAGATACTGCAACATACTGCAGACAGTACCTGAAGATATATAACACCATCTTCTACTGACTAATGCATAGCCTATTTGGCTTCAACTCCATCTTTGGCATCGATTAGAGGAAACTAGAGGTATGGGAAAAGAATGAGGCAATTTGACGTGACAATCTACACTGCCGGATCCTAGATGAAGGATGGAGTCGGTGCAGATGTCTACTCGGTTGACTTAATCTGTCAAAGTCATACAGGCTTCCTGACTCAACTAGAATCTAGCTAAAATGGCGTTTGTGATGCTTGGAAAATGGGTTAATCTTTAAAATAGGACCTACCTTTTTTAACTATATTCCACACTTTCTAGAGATTTGAAACTTTGTGAGTAGCCTAGCATCGATGGGCGTTTCTAAGATCCCGCGTATGAATCTTGTCAGGAATTGCGTGTGGCACGTGTGGGGCGCGGAAAATTGGTTAATCCTTGGAAGAGGCCCCGTCCTCGTCGACTTCTTTAAGGTCCTTTCTAACCACCTTTCACTTGACCTACAGAGCTGAACTCGTGTCGAGAGTCACGTGTAGCGACTGTTATGCATGCACAATTGGGTTAACTGTAATATATGCCCACCATTTTTAACCACCTTCCACACTAGAAAGTTGAAATTTTGTGAATAGCCCAGTCTCTGTTGGTATTTCTGAGATCCCTCGTAGGACTCATGTCGAGAGTCGCGTATGGCACGTGTGATGCTTGGAAAATGGGATAATCTTTGAAATAGGCTCAACTGCAATGACTATTTTGGTGTCATTTTTTATCACTGTTTCCCACGACCTAGACCTAGAGCTGAAATTTTGTAAGCAGCCCATTGTCAAGGACGTTTTTGAGATCTCGTGGTTACACGTGTCGCGAGTCGCTAGAAGCGCGTGTGATGCGTGAAAAGTTGGTTAATCTTTCAAATAGGCCCCAATTGCGTGGATTTCTTTGAGTAAGTTCCTAACCACACGACCTAGACAGCTGAAACATGGTGAGCAAAACAGTGTCATTTTACATTTCTGAGATCCCGCTTCTAACTCGTGCTGAGAGTCGCGTGTGGCGCCCGTGATGCGTGCAAAATTGGGTTAACTGTTAGTATATGCACTAGCTTTTTTTAAACACATTCCACACGCCCTAGAATGTTGAAATTTTATGAATAGCTTAGTCCGCCTAATGGCGTTTCGAAGATCCCGCGTGGGATTCGTGTAGCGAGTCGCGTGTGGCGCCTGTGATGCGTGAAAAATCGGTTTTTTCGACTTTTTGAGGTCTCATTTAACAAATTTTTATGCGTCTTATAAATTTGAAATTTTGTTCGTGTGTCATGTGTCAACTTTTATGCATAAAGTTTGTACTCGAAAAACGAAGGTTTTTTTTTACATTTACTTGTTCTTTACTACTAGGTGGGCGCCGTGGCTCAATGGATAAGAGCATGACTTCTGAGCAAGAGGTTCGTGGTTCGAATCCCAGTAACACCAAAAGTATTTTTCACGGTGTCCCATCTCTCGCGAAAGTCTGATAAACATCCGAAAGTAATAACTTGTCACGGAAAGCTTCTCAATTCGCCGTTCGAATCCGGCATTAAATGGTAGGTCCCTTCCATTTGTGTCCAAAAAAATACATTTTCAACACAAATGGTTGCGTTGCGAAAAGCTAGACCTTAGACCGCAATGGTGTGTCGCTTCAGTTTCGTGTCACAGTGCAATATGTAAATGTTATGTTGTACCGGCTGTTCAGCATGATTTTCCCTGATTCGAAAATTGGGAGTAAATTCGTCGAAACGATTCACTCAGTTAATGCGGGCGGATTGGGTTGTGGCAGACAATAATGTACAATTAAAAAATGGATTTTATTTGTTAATGGCGATTTGGCGGCGACTTTCCGGAAATTACCGAAATAATATAAATAAATGAGCTTCATTCAGATATACTTGTGTACAAAATTAAGATATGGACTATATATTCGTATATGAACTGTGTTTATGTAAAAATCAGAACGTACCACATATCGTCATGATAAATAAAACGCTAATACTCGGGGTTTGAATTCTACCAACATACTCGTATCTTTTACAGAAAAATGCTGACGGACGACATTTTACTTGTAGAATGCATTTTGTAGGGCAAGTGCTCGGTTAATGTCACAGCATTTTTGAGTTAATACGTATTGCTTAGTAGTAACGTTAGGGTTTGTCACGAGAGTCTAATAACTACACGCGGTAATTAAAGGAATGCATAATTATTTTGCTTTATGTTGAGTATTTAGTAAAATCTTGTGGATTCATCTTAAAATAAATTTTTTATTTAATGGTTTTTTTTACGTGTTTTTTATTTTACGAGTATATATTCATATGCAACTTCTTCATGATACCTGATGTTTAGTGAATCCTTGGGCATCCCAGATTATACAGCTTTTTTGAGAAGCCAGCCAGTAATTGTTTTAAAATAAGGTTCATCAAGCTCTGAAGGTAGAAGTCGAGATATACGAGTGGACGAATAGACAAACTGAAAAACACATGCACGCTGATTAAAGATTCGTTTGCTATGATTATTGGCTTCGCCGTTTGGGCTTGCAATTATAGTTTTTTAGTTAAATTTAGCTTGTAAAAATCATCAACAATTGGCATAATTACCGTATAATTGGTATTATTTGAATATTTTCCCAATCGTTGATTGTACATGAGCCGCCACCGAATGACTAAATGAACAATGAACATTCACCCGCAACAGAAGCATAATGAAAGTAGTTCATTCATTTGGGCTGCAGGATAAAACTCACAACAAGGATTCGGTTGTAGATACATATTTGTAACGAACATTTGCACCAGCGCCAATTCAGTTGCCAAATCGAAATCATATGTGCGCGCAATTCACTTATAGTGTGATGTGATGTGATTTGGTTATGTCCCACTCCAGCGTTTGGTTGCACTTAATCCATTTTTGTTCATAGCTTTCAATTGGCCTGCCTTTTGAGTACATGCATGAGTTTATTATACATAATACATATGCGCTCCTATACTTACGTTCGTGTAATAATATCCCAAATGCATATAATTCTGTAATCCACCGAATGAGTTATGATTATGTGGGTTTAAACTCGGTCTGGAGCAGTTTTGAAACCGTTAAGCAAGGCAGCGATTGAGTAGCCAGCCCAAATGAATGCCTATATGTACGCATGGGTGTGTATATGTCAGCGCTTTTGTCCGGGCAAACATTATGAAAGCTTATGTGTTTTGCTTATGACTTTAACTACTTCCGCTGCATAAACTGAGGCCCTCACAGCTTCTGCAACATTGGCCATCAAGCCGACCGCCAGTAATTTTCGAACATCAACTGTACAGTGTTAGTCATGCATGGGGATAGATGATGGAATGCTAAGTCTGCTAAATATATTCATTGCATATCGCTATCGCACAAAGCGATGTATATGTGGAGGGATGATAGATAGATTGAATGGCCTCTTCGCACGGATGGCCGGTCCAACGCCGGTACATAATATGATATTTGTACTATTGTACAACAGTGCAAAATATTTTAAATTATGTTCCATGATTTACATAAATTCAGAGGTGTCCATAGGAAGTAGCAGGGTATTCCGGTTCCATGCGAAATGGACTTCTGATGTATTCCGGCTGATACTTTCAAGGCAGATGGAAACACTGTGATTGGTTAGTTGTTCTGTGATTGGTTAGTTGAACAGTAAATCACTAAGCATATCGTTGTTTATGTTATACATACGTACAATATAGCTATAAACTTGTAGGTATGTATATTTGGAACTAATAAGCCTTCAAACATCTGTGCAGTATCCTGATATTTCGCTTTGAAAGTTTCACATAATACTGAGTAGTCATATAACATATTTATAATTTACTTACTTTACATCATGTTCGTCCAGATGCTTGTTGATTTATCAGAATTTGTCAATTATTTATTTAAAGATTGTTTTTTTTATTAGAAAACAATTTTGATTATCAAAATACTGTTAAGAAATTCAGGCTTTCGAGTTCGAGATTTTGCAAATTAAACACAACATAAGTTAATTAATTTACCAATAACAACTTAAATAAACAAACAGTAAAATTAACTAAAGTTCTCTAATTACACTTATTACAACATTATTTGTACTTCACTACTATTTCTGCAAGAGCTTTTCTACTGCACTGGTTGAATTACAAATAAGACCTAACTTAGTTCGGCCTAACGCCTCTATTTATACTCAATTAAAAGCTTCCAAAAACTTCCCATCTTATAGATAGAAATATCGAGAAAAGACCAGAAAATTGTAGCCTTATTCCCTTATTTACAACTAACGACACTTATATGTAATGAGTCATCTTTTAAAAATAAACTATCATAACTAACATGTCACTCATGTTCTTTCACAAAACCGGGCAAACCGCACAAACCGGTTTGACTACTTGTTTGACACAGCCCACAATGATTCAAACTTGCAGGCGGCTACATTTCAAATAGTCTTACAGCATAAAAGTATGCTACATAAAAGTGCTTATTTTTAGTATGCAGTATGTACATTGCGATTTATCTTAGGATTTGAATTATATTTTATGCGCTACTAACTACTTTTTGTAACATTACCCCCACCTTAATTCTTTTTTTCCCGAACAGATTCAGCACTCCTTCTGATGTTTTACCTTGTCAGTCTGTTCATGTGGACAACTTCCTTTTTGCATCTGGGGTTTGGTTGAATCTACTACGTCGGTGTTCCTCTTGTAGGGATCTTCTCAACTTTGCTGTGGTTTCTGTAATTTCACTTGTATTGTCTTGGAATTGTATAGCCAAACGAAATCTCATTCCCGAAATCGTTCATAGTTCGCACGCAGGTGATTCCGTGTTTTTATTCCTTCATTACCATTCACGACGTTGTTCTTTACTGTTCTATGGACATTGATCACCATTGGTCTTCGATCGGAATCCTTTGCATCTAGCCCAACTATTGGCGCTACAACTTTGTATTGATGCGTTTTCCCTCTAGCTCTTTGTTACAGTTTTCTTCTTGCAGCACATTTCGCAAACGTTCGGTACCAGTTTTCACATCTATGCGGCTTTTGACCCAAAAGAATTGACTTCTTACTTCATCTAGTGTCCCCTTAATTCCCAAATGTTCGCCTGATGTTCCACTGTGAATAACCTTGTTCATCAAATTCGTTGGTAACACTACCTTTGATTTAGAACACCGACCATCGGCAGATTCCCATTGCCTTACCAGTAGTCCATCTTTAAATCTCAATGACTGCCATTGAGACCAGTAACTTTTTACTGTCGGACTTGCTGTTGCAATTTCATGCCACTCCGGCCTTTCTCGTTGCTCCATCGATCGAAGTACTGGAGCAGTTGAATCATCCTGCTGTTGTTCTTCCCTTAGCTGCTCTCTTGTCAAATCATCTTTCATCTGCTGGACCGTAATTTGTGAAACAACTGATAATTTCTGGATTTCCGGTCTTCTACTTTGTTTGTACTCGGGGACACAACACTTCCTAAATGATCCACCATTGTGATTGCCGGTCATGCTGAGAGAAACTTCTATATAACGCCATCTTAGCACTTGCATCTTTAAATCAAGTGACACCTGGTCCGCCATCATAAAGTCCAGACCCAATATGCATTCATCTTCCACACGGGCAACAATAAACCAATGTCGAAACCTTAATCCTCCAAACTCGACTGCAAGGAAACGCTAATCCTTAAATGCAGCAGCTTCTACTGTAGCTGTCCTCAACTTGTAGTGATGAACTTTCTTGACTTGCTCTCCAGACACCATTTCAGGACTCAAGATTGATCTGGAAGCTCCTGTATCTAATACAAAATCGCAAGGTCTTCTCTCCAATACGCCACTTACAATCAAACTCTTGCAATCCCTTCCAAGATTTGTACTGCGTATTGTGACCCTGGGATATTCCCTTGTCTTCTTCAGCCTTTGCCCTGCAAAGCTGGTAAAAGATGATTGATCCAGCTTTTTCAAATGTTGTGCATCTAACCGCCGTAATCTTTCCAGATTATTGTAACCATTCACAGTCTGCCTCATTATAATTCCAGTGTTCAGTTCTCTGCAATCCCGAAGGAAATGCCCAGGTTCCTGACATCTAAAACATCTTAATGAAGAAACGAATCTGCTATTTCTATAGTTTTGAAAGCGACCAGTGGTTGATTTTTGGATCTCCTCTCGAATCAGAGCTTTTATTTGTGCGAGGTCTTTCTTTTCCAACTTGCATAGCCCAACAAAATTTGAACACACACTGGCTTTAGCTGCTTCCTACTCCTCTATTTATACTCAATCAAAAGCTTCTAGAAACTTCCAATCTTATAGACAGAAATATCGAAAGACCAGAAAATTTCAACAATTATTTGTTATTAAATTTTTATTTTTGTGATTCAACATACATATAAAACCATGTGTACATCTTCAACATTTAGTTCAGTAAGTACAATTTATCACTAGCTCGAAGAGCGAGGCACTACTGATTATATTGTAGATACCCGTATTTTATGGTTGCTGGGAATAGTTAGTTACATTTATTATGTTACAAGTTTCTGGAGGTCCGTTTTGTACAATAAAGGATCCAAGAATTTTGAAGGCTCACTTACGTCATTCCTTTTATTTGTAACTTTTTCTCAGACAAAGCTCTGAAAACCAACCCCGATAAACAGTGCATTAAATTTTAAAATTGGCACTTCCTCCACTCCACTACCAAGGATTTTGGCATTAAACACATATATGGTTCCTAAACACAGCCTGAGACGTAAATAATCTCCTAATCATAGGATCTGTCATAATGTGACTTATTACTTACCTCCCTCAAGGTAAGTTTTTTTTTGACATTGTGGACTTCATCCAAAGGCTGTTGACTGACAAACTAAAAATAAATAAAAATACCCAAGAAGTAGACGTCAGGAATATATTTTTTAGTATACGTAAAGTTGCCTATAACTTTGACAGCCAACTTATTACTTGTTTTAAAGAGCAAACGGAAAAACTGATTAAATAAGATTTTAGCTGCAAGGATTAAATTTTTTTCACACGCCCATAGACGAAAGTGACTGTTTCATACACTATAACCTAGCCCCAAAAGTAGCCGTTACACACACTAGTGAATTAACACATAAAATACTTTTGTTATTTACTGCAGTCACAGCGAACACACATTCCCAAAGTAATTTTGCATTGCGCATAACCGGCTAAGCAGAAAAACCGGGTTTGGTCGTGTGAAAAATAGCGCACATTACTCGCAGAAAAGTGCTCATTAACTCCACTTTCCTCGCTCGTTATGTAATATACTGTTAAGCAATTGATGTCTTGATAATAATGTCGTACTGTGATCCGAACCACATTTCAAAAGCCTAATAAATTAACTTAATCAATGAATTTCTTTCATCTTTCACCTGAGCATTACATGATTTTTCGTTGCCTTCAAAATTAGGTTTACTTAGACCTTTTCATTCATTGAACAGCTTACCTTCGAAAGTAGTTATTATCTACACTAGTGTGTTAATATAGAAAATACTATTGTTTTTTTAACTGCAATCTCATCGAACACACATTCCCACATTACTTTTGCATTGTGCATGAGCAGTTTAGCAGACAAATTTACGAAATTGTGGGAATTTTTTATTTTTCTCTCTTGATAAAGTTTCTTCATTCAGCAAGTGTAAACTGATGGGGCTGTTTTCATATTGGCGACGGCGATCTGCGAGTGCATTTTGCTTTTCCTCCCCGTTTCTATCGGTTTCGTTACACAATTTCTGCAAGAGTAATAACTTGAATCGTAAAAAAACTGCCTTATTAAATTAAAATTAAATCAAATGTTGACTGGCCAAACAAAAATTAAAACAGACTAATTTTTCCATCACTTTTCTGGCGTATGTTTTAACATTATATTAAAGTGAATGCAACAAATGTTATATCTAATATGTTATCCCAATTAATTTAATTTTAAAATTCTCTATATTAACTTCGCGTGCCCGTGGCTGGCTGGCTGGCGGACTGGCACACCAAATTTTGTGATCAATTTGTAACCCACTCCCTGAAGCCTAATTTCATTGAAACTTTGCACACATGTGTAACTCCCATGACATCATTTTTTATTAATATTTGGGTCCCCTCGGGCCTTGGGCCGGAGGCCTCCCATACAAATTTTTTTAAAAAAAGTACTCGATTTTCTTAAAATTTTATACACATGTGTATCGCCGATGGATAACACTTTTTGTAAACATTTGGAAGTGGTCAGGGCCCGGGGTCGGGTGGTACCCATACAAATTTTACAAAAAAAAGTACCCGATTTTCTTCAAATTTTATACGCATGTGTATCTCCTATGGACAACACTTGTAAAAATAATGGCGTGATCCCGTTGTCGGAAGGCCCCATTTAAATTTAAAAAAAATTACACCATTTTCTTCTAACTTTATACACGTGTGTATCTCCGATGGACAACGCTTTTTTAAAAATTTGGAAGAGGCCGCAGGGCGAGGGGCGTCCATATAAATTTTTAAAAATCAGCCCGATTTTCTTTAAATTTTATATACATGTGTATCTCCGAAGGAAACACACTTAAATTTTGGAGTGGAGTCAAGATAAGGGGGCTTCCAAATTTTTTTTAAATGTTACCCGATTTTATTTAGACTTTGCACATTGTGTATCAGTTAGAGAATTTACACGAAAATTTTCAATTTTTATTGGTTGTTTTTTTAAACTGAACTGAACCAAACACAACAAGAAAAACTTCAAATTTTGAATTTGTAAATTTTGGTCTGAAATTTAAGTAAAAAAAAACAACCCATAAAAATTAAAATTTTTCATCTAAATTCTCTAATCGCAGAAATTGATATGGGAGCCCCTCGATCCTGGGCCATTTTTTTTTATTGTAGGAGAAAATCATCGAAACAAACATTTGACATCAGATGTTAAAATTGAAAAAGCTCAGATCATTTTATTCTGAGCACTTAGAGCACGCTCATACTCTGAGCAAATAAGAAACACGAACATTTATCTTGAGAACTCTTTGACTGCTCTGAACTAATTTATGAAAACGCCAAATGACAGAATATTGTGAAAACTTGTTGTTCTATCTGTAAGTTGATATCGACAACAAAAAAAACGACATCAATAAAAATACAATTCAGTATATAATAAAAATGTAAGTTGAAGTAAGCATAAAACATGTATGTCTCGTTTCATTTGCTGGGTTCATTTGTGCGTGCGCTAAGATTTCTCTCTCTCTCTCCACCACCAACAAAACCATGCAGCGCAGCCGACTGCGCAGCACACACCGCACAAAGTCCATAAAGGGCGACGAATATCTGATGCCAGTACAGATATTTAAAAAATGTATAAGGGCCTTGCGGCCGAACCCGGGACCCGATCACTACCAAATTTTCGAAAAAGTATTGTTTATTGTGTATACACATGTGTGTAAAATTTGAAGAAAATCGGGTAAATTTTTTAAAATTTTTGTTTGGGAGCCCCCCGACCCCGCAGCCCGAGGGGCCTCAAAATTTAATAGAAAGTGTTGTCTCCGGAAATACGCAAGTGTACAAAATTTCAATAAAATCGGCCCATGGGAAGTGGGTTAAAAATTGATCGCAAGAATCCACGACAGACGACCGACCGACGACCGACCGACGACCGACCGACGACCCACGGGCAAGTGAAGTTAATATAGAGAATTTAAAAAACAATCAATTTTCTTGGCCAAAGAAAAACACAAAATTGACTTAGAACATATAATGTACCAAGGAAACCCATTGTGCATATTAATTTAATAAGTTATTTTAGAAGCTGTCATCAATTATTATATTTTAATTTAATTTTTGTATTGAGAATCATCTTTTATACTTTAACTCATTTCCGTTCTTCGCTTTCGCAAATGCTTTCCACACAAAAAATTTACCCCACCAAATATAATATAGCCCATTTTTTCATTTTTCTTATATTTTTTTTTTAATTCTATTTAAATTATCATAATATATGGCTCTAAAACCATACAGCCGGGATCCGGCCATAAAAAAAATCTCTCCACCGGTCTCGATTATGAGCATATGTCATCATATTTTGGCATCCGGTCTCGATTAGGAAGCTATGCTATCCAGTTTGGCTCCCGGAGATATTTTTAGCAAAAGAAAACTCGGGAAAGTTACAAAAGAGTGTAGAAAAATTTGGAAAACGATATATTCGATATTTTTTGAGGAAATAACTCAATTGAACTCAATTAACTGCCTAGCCTAAATTAAAATACAATTAAATTTGTTTTTACTTTTGTGTTGATATATATCTATATTGAAATCTTCTCGCATGGTCAATTGTATGCCGCCTATTTCAGTGTCGGAAAATCATCAGCTTTGTTTGTTTATGCGCCAGACAACAAAACTAATAAAAAAAACAACCCATAAAAATTAAAATTTTTCATCTAAATTCTCTAATCGCAGAAATTGATATGGGAGCCCCTCGATCCTGGGCCATTTTTTTTTATTGTAGGAGAAAATCATCGAAACAAACATTTGACATCAGATGTTAAAATTGAAAAAGCTCAGATCATTTTATTCTGAGCACTTAGAGCACGCTCATACTCTGAGCAAATAAGAAACACGAACATTTATCTTGAGAACTCTTTGACTGCTCTGAACTAATTTATGAAAACGCCAAATGACAGAATATTGTGAAAACTTGTTGTTCTATCTGTAAGTTGATATCGACAACAAAAAAAACGACATCAATAAAAATACAATTCAGTATATAATAAAAATGTAAGTTGAAGTAAGCATAAAACATGTATGTCTCGTTTCATTTGCTGGGTTCATTTGTGCGTGCGCTAAGATTTCTCTCTCTCTCTCCACCACCAACAAAACCATGCAGCGCAGCCGACTGCGCAGCACACACCGCACAAAGTCCATAAAGGGCGACGAATATCTGATGCCAGTACAGATATTTAAAAAATGTATAAGGGCCTTGCGGCCGAACCCGGGACCCGATCACTACCAAATTTTCGAAAAAGTATTGTTTATTGTGTATACACATGTGTGTAAAATTTGAAGAAAATCGGGTAAATTTTTTAAAATTTTTGTTTGGGAGCCCCCCGACCCCGCAGCCCGAGGGGCCTCAAAATTTAATAGAAAGTGTTGTCTCCGGAAATATGCAAGTGTACAAAATTTCAATAAAATCGGCCCATGGGAAGTGGGTTAAAAATTGATCGCAAGAATCCACGACAGACGACCGACCGACGACCGACCGACGACCGACCGACGACCGACCGACGACCGACCGACGACCGACCGACGACCGACCGACGACCGACCGACGACCCACGGGCAAGTGAAGTTAATATAGAGAATTTAAAAACAGTGCGTGTAACGTTTACGCGCGGTTAAAGTGAAACTTATTTGATGTTGTTGGCAAAAAGACCTCCAAAAGTCCCCAAAAGACCGTCAAAAGACTTCCCAAAAGATCCCTAAAAGACCCCAAACGACCTTTAAAAGATACTCAAAATACTTCCCAAAACACCCCCAAAAGATCCCCGAAAGACCCCCAGAATACCCACAAAAGACTCCCAAAAGACCCTCAAAAGACCCTCAAAAAACCCTCAAAAGGACCATCAAAAGATTCTCCCAAGGCCCCAAAAAGTCTTCCAAAAGAACCCAAGAGACCCTATAAAGACTCCTCAAAAGGCCCCAAAAAGACCCTCAAAAGACGCTTAAAAACCGTCAAAAACCCTCAAAAGACCCCCAAAAGACCGCCAAACGACCCACAAAAGACCCCCATAAGACCACCAAAAGACCCCCAAAAGACCGAAAAAGAACCCCAAAAGATCCCCAAAAAATTCTCAAAAGACTACCGAAGGACCATCAAAAGACAGTCATGAGACCCCCAGAGGACCATCATAAGACCATAACGAATTTCATACAAATCGGTTGAGAAATTATTTACCAGATTACCAGAAGTACCCGACCTGACGTATAGATAGCGGTTGTTGTTCAAGAACAAAAACTGTGGTAGAAACTAGCAACCTTAATAATAATAATATTCGGCGCGATAGACCATTGCGGTCCAAAGCCTAGCTTCTCGCAACCATTTGTGTTGAGCATGTATATATTTTTGCACACAAATAGAGGGGAACTACAATTTAATGCCGGATCCTAACGGCGAATAGAAAAGCTTTCCGTGACAAGTTCTTACTCTCGAACGTTTGTCAGACTTTCGCGAGAGGTGGGACACCGTGAAAAATACTTTTGGTGTTACTAGACAATCGAACCACGAACCCTGTGCTCAAAAGTCCATGGTCTTATCCTCTGAGCCACGGCGCCCAAAGAAACTATCAACTTGACAAAGCTACGTTGTTTAGTATTTGTACGGCAGCTTTTAAAGGTGAACGGTCTCAATGAAGTTTTAAACATGAAAAAAAGCCTCGTTATGTGATGCAATACTTTCATTTGAAAGGCCTCAATCCAACCAGCATCAAAACTTTTGGGACTTATTTTTGGGCTCTTTTGAGTGTATTTGGTGGTTTTTTTTGGGGTATTTTGGTTTCTTTTGAAAGTGTAGTGGATCTCCTTTGGTGGTCTTTTGGGGTTCTTTTTTGAGTGTTTTTGGGGTTTTTTGGGATTATTTTAAGGGTCTTTAGTGGTATTTTATGGGTGTTTTGTGAATGTTTTTGGGAGTATTTTGCGAAGTCTTTAAATGGTATTTTAGGGGACTATGTGGAGTGTTTGGGGGGCTTATTTTTGTGGGTATTTTGAGAGGTCTTTTGGGATTCTTTCTTCTTTCCTTTTCTTTTGGGAGTATTTGGGGTTCTTTTGGAAATGTTTTGGCGGTATTTTGGGCGCTTTTTTGGTGGTCTTTTAAATGTCTTTTTGGTGGTCTTTTGAGCGTTTTGAGGGTCTTTTGGGGGTCTATTTGGAGTGTTTGGAGGGCTTTTAGGAAGTATTTTGAAGTCTTTTGAGATGTCTTTTGAGAGGTCCTATAGTAGGTCTTACGGGGGTCGTTTGAAATCTTTTTAGAATCTTTTTTATATATGAATTTAAAAAAAAAGTCTTTTACATATTTCTATATTTTATATTATTTCATTTACTATCTCCGCTTACTCGACTTATCATTCTACTCATATGGATTTTTAGCACGGACATTAACCCCAATCTTTTAATCACGCCAAAGAAGTATAATTTCTAACGCGCGTATACACAACTCCACGAACCCACTTTTTTGAAAAGGCAAAGACCATTTCAACACCCAGGTGCCATTTAATTAGATGCATTTATTATTGTGTCCAGGAAATAATTGTTGTCGGATTGAGTCCGGAACAAGCCATTAAAAGTACGAGTATATAAAGTCAAGCGCGGATTAAATAAAAATCCAAGAAAAAATCATTTTTTTAGTTTTCTGAGTTTCTTAAAAACAACTATATTTCTACGTCTTTAAAAAGTAAAAGTCCTTCTGTGCTTTATTTTAATCGAAAACCCTTAACATATCCTCATTTAAGACCATGATGTTAATTTATATTTTAGGATTACTATAAACAAACTAATCTGAGGTAATAAACACTAAAAAGTCCCTTAATCGGTGCCCCTATCGCAGATTGTTTCGCTAACACCACGAACATTGCTGAACGAAGTTATAAAATTCCGCAAACGTAACTTTATAAAGAGTTGTCCGAAGAATATGGGCACACATATATATATATATATACCATCAATGAAATCCTTCTGCTGAATTATTTTTTGAAGGTTTTCGAATTGGAATGATTGTAACGTTCTGTGTACAATCACAACATTACAATTATTAATGGTTGCAATAGTGTTCTGCTCAGGTAAGGACTTTATGGTACGAGTATCTTAAATCCTTTCTCTTATTAACTATAAATTGTTTGGTATCTTCTTCGTTTTTTGTTTGTTTTGTTGACTAAACTGTTAAGCCAGGCGGCACACAAGCGCTGAGACCAGCAGCGCAAGTATGCCAATATCTAATAGCAGGCGTAACAATTCAGCCATTAGATTTCCGAGCTTTTAAGAAGTCTTTCAGCATGCGGAATGTCAGCCGTTCACAGTCGACTGGCCACCTCAAGAATAACTTTATCCTGGTATGACCTTTGTCCATTTGTTAATCGACATTCGTCCGGAAATCACATTTTGGTAATTGCAAATGTAATACTTTTTCCATGAGACACATGCTTATACATACAGTTTCATCGCTCCATCTACCCCCAACAATGACAATTGGAAAAAAATAACTGAGGAATAAAATGGAAAAAGGATATCTCTGATGTCCCAAAGCGATATCACCCAAAGGATATCATCGTAATGTGTAGTTTATTTCGTGGATATATGTACAAAATGAAATCGCATACATACGTCCCATACACCCATTTCAGTATTTCTAACGTTCATAGACACCGAGTGGACATTGGACAAAGTGAACAAATCCATACTCGTAAACAACTGCACTTAATCGGTCCTTATGTTGACGACGTACATCGAAAAGAAGAAACATGTCCACGCCATAACTTTTAGCTGTTGTTAGTTTTTCGAAAAATTATTGTTACGTGGTTAATGGAGGTTTGAAAGTCCATAGGATCAATTTTTCCCCACAACTCGCAAGTTTTAGTGCTACCAAACGCAATATTTCAGACGGTAAAGCCGGGTTTTTATAATACTCGTGTATTAGTATAGCTGAGTTCCTACGACTAATATCTTAATATGTTGCAACCTGAAATTAGCTTTCTTTAAATTTATTTTTATTCATGTTTAATAATTTAATAAATTAATAAATTAATATATTTATTTTTTTAATATTCTTTTCACATAATCGCTACCTATTAGTAAATAATTAATAATTATATTTAATAAAGTGGTTATTTTTTAATTATGTCTGCACCAAAATATACACGGTTTTAAGGGATTTTGAAGTATTTAGGGTACAAATTGACTATTGACTTTGACATGCCATATTATGTGCTGTAACTAGTGGTTTGGTATTTTACCCTCTACCCATAAACGCACATTAACAAAAGACCAAATGTTTTTAAGCTTTTTTTTCTATATGTTGAAAATTAAGTGCGGGATTAAAAGAACATTTGAAAAGGTATATTAAAATCGAACTTAAATAACTATGCACCTGATCCTATTTTTATTCAGTCATCATGATATTTGGCTTTATAATCGGGATCCTGTCCTGGCCTCTCGCAAAAAGGCTTGGTCTGCCTCGCTGTCGTGTTCCATAAATCCTACGGCAAAGGACTTTCCGAGCATCAGGATTCTCTTGGCTAATGCGAGCTAGGTGTCCTGCCCACCGGAGCCTACCGAGCTCGTAAATCTCATCATTATAGAGTCTTCGAAATCGTACTTTCTCAAATACAGGGCCAACAATTATCCGTAAGACTTTTCTCTCGAACGCGGCTAAGAGGTCAGAATGCTTTTTGCTAAGCACCCAAGACTCGAATCCATATGTAAGAACTGGTATGACCATTTTCTTATATACCACCAGCTTGGATGTTATGGTTAAGTTCCTGGATGTGAAGAGTCTTGACAGACTATAGTAGGCTTTGTTGGATTTAAGCAACCGTCCGCGTATTTCTGGTTCCATGCTGCTATCGGCTGCTACAGTTGACCCGAAATAGTTAAAGGATTACACTACTTTAAATTCGCGCTCCACTATTTTAATTGCCGGACCAATGTTGGATCTTCTGCTCGCAGACGTGCCACCATGTACTTTGTTTTGCTCTCATTAATGTACAGCCGCAGATTTCGTGCCGCTCGCTCGATCTGGATGAAAGCTTCCTGTACGTGAACGTCGTCTGCGTAAGCAAGTATCTGAATGAACTTATAGAGGATTGTTCCTCTCGCCGTTATGTCAGAGTCTCGGATTACTTTCTCCAATGCCAGGTTGAAGAGGATGCAGGCGAGTCCAACCCCTTGTCGGAGACCTTTGTAGATGTTAAATGGGATTGATAAGTGATCCAGATATTTTTACTTTGGTTGTAACATTGGTAATGATCGACCTACGTAGTAATGTCAGTTTTTTTGGGATGCCGAATTCTCTTATGGCTTTATAAGGTTCTACTCTGGCTATGCTATCATAGGCGGCTTAAAGGTCTATAAACAGATGTTGAAGTAAGTTTTAAAACTCTAGACATTTTTCCATCACCTGCCTACGGGTGTTAATCTAATCACGATTAGTGTATGGTGCTATCCTGTCTTGAAGGATAGAGGAGAAGATCTTACAGGAATTTCTCAACAACGGTAAACCACGATAATTGCTGCAAGTTGTGATATCTCCTTTCTTATATTTAGGGCACAGTACGCCTCTTCGCCAGTCCCCCTGGTATCGCTTCGTCCTCCCATACTTGCACTATTAGTTCATGAATTACTTGGTTTATTGCGGAAACTCCTGATTTAATCAGCTCCGCTGGGATACCATTTGATCCCGAGGCCTTATTATTTTAAGCCGATTAACGCTCTTCTAAAATCGTCTATGCTTAGTGGCGGCAGCATAATGTGGTCTTCGGTCATTGGGGGAGCCTCCATTTCCTTAGTTTAATGGCCTTTTAGCAACTCATGAAAGTGCTCTTCCCATTGCTCTAAGAGGCTTTTGAGAGCGGGGATCAGATTAACCGCTTTGTCTTTTCAGTATATATTCCTTTATACCACGGACTCTTCGGTAGAACTTCCGCACGCCACACCTGGTGCGGTCCTCGTTCTATGTACTGTTATAGTTCATGGTCTGCTTTCTTTCACCGGTGAACTAATTTTTCATACCTTCTGAGCTCTTAATCTTTGCGTGCCTGCGTTCTACGAGAACCAGTCATTCCGATCTGTACGACTATTTCCAAAGATGGAGTCAGCAGTACGAATGAAAGTATTCTTAAGGCGTGTCCATTTCTCTTCTACGCCAGACATCTCAGCCCCAGGACCTACTCTCCCTGCGAGTCCTATCGATTGACCGTATTTGATTCTGGTCTCTTCGTTGTGAAGGCAGCCGTTTGACTCGAATCTGATTTGCGGATGCAGTCTCGTGATGATGCAATCTGCGCTCGGAGCACCATACCAACAATATAGTGGTCCGAGTTGACGTTGGCACCTCGGTACGTTCGTACTGTCATCTGATTCGGATTGTTCCGGCGGTCTATCAACACGTGGTCTATCTAGTTGGGAGTGGCTCCATCAGGAGATACCCAAGTGGCTTTGTGGATATTTTTACGCGCAAACCTTGTGCTCGCAACGACCAAATTATTGCTTGCTGCCATCTCTATGAGTCGTTGTCCATTGTCATTAGTGTTCTCGTGTAAGCTATTGGAGACAATGTACTGCCTGAATACTTGCTCACTTCATTTTTTTGCGATCATATCCCCCAGAATGATGTTTACGGTTACGGTTACGCTCAGTTGATCAGTGGTCTCCTCTCCGCACGACTTTTTTTTTATAATTCGCGCACCTCTTCTATGGAACCAGACAGTTTGGTGTGCACGACTCTCTCATCAACTTTCCCGTAAATAAACCAACGGTCGAAGTTTAAAGGTAATAAATAAGACGATTTCTGATCAACTAGACGTAGCAACAAATTCTTGTAACGAAAGCCAGGATGGAGTCGAACCTTGGGTTCCGACTGAGACGATCCCCAGAAGATTACATTGTTACACCAGTTATCTGAAGAATGAGGAACGATCGTTGGCACATGAATGAGGTCCTTACAACACAAATGTCTTGGCAATTATTTGACCTTCTTTACTATATAGCCCTGAAATACGCCAATTTCCTAAGCTTTTTCTTTTACAGTCACAAAGTTTGTTAATATTCATTTGGCACATCGTCTTCCTTTGAATCACCGCCTGAGTGAAGATTTTAAAACGATTTGTGATAAGTTTCCCTATAAAGGCATGAATGGTTATCCTTAGCCCTATTACTCTATGTTTTCCAAATAATTCAAATCCGAAGCCACTTCAGAACGTAACCTAGATTGTTCCCACCCAAAATTTCTATTCTCCATGCAGCTGTGATTTGGGTTTTCAATAAAAATAGCTAAGGGTTACTCTCCGTTCCATTTGCTCCTGACGCTTTTAAAATTACATTAAAGAATTGATAATTCCTGCCCTTGATATTAAAGTGATGATCTCGGTTTCTTCAATTATCACACATAGGGTACCGTTAATATGCCGCAGTTCGTGTCGTGTATATCTATTTAATTTTGATTGCCACACGCGCTTTTGTTTTTTAGTGTGTTTGCATTGAGTTTGTTTTCTGGCATATGTGTATCTAAATATTTATTTTGTTGATGTGCTTGCATTTCGGATTTTTCAAGCTGACTAATCTTTATGATGTTTCGTTGTCCGCTCAAACGAACCGATCATTCCTTACTTATTTGTGGTGTCTGTTTTTTTTTATGGCTCTTCCAAAGGATGGAAAACTTCCTAGATACTAGGAAACTGAGATACTAGCCAGCATGATACGTAAACCTGAATGTTTGGTGCTAGAGAAACGTACTTAACCACATCCTACACACTTAAACCTACGGGACTGCCGTGAGGTATTACTTCGCAGGACTGGTTAGCAAATTATTCTATGCTATGCCTTTTGCAATTTCAGCTTAGTCTTATTTTTTGGATGCTTCTCTTCCAATCTTTGAAGCGACTGTATTGGCAAACTGCATGCTCCGTTTCTTCTTCTTGGTTCGGACAATCTGGGTAAAGTTGCAAACTATCGTGTCCAAATAAATGAAGGTATGGACAAACAAAAACTATGACAGGTAGTAATAGCAGTCACCGTGACGTCGGTATATGCAGGCTTCGATAGTAAGGATCAACTTTAAGGTCCATCTACCTTTTAAAGTACTGTTCATGCTTTCCATTTTGCCACTTAAGTTGCCTTATATTCTTTCTTGGTAATATTTTATAACGCGTTGGTCCCTGTTGGACTGAGGCTCTCTTTTGTAAATGCTGAGCATTTCCCCACAGGTATATCTAGTGGAACCATTGCTGCTACAGCGAGGACAGCTTATTCCGAAAACGCTTTAAAGCCGCTGATCGTCCTTAGTGCACCAAGTCTGTATGTAGGCCTAAGTTTGCTTCACGTTTCATTGTATTGTCGAGCATTACTCCCAGGTAATTCTTTAATCTAATGGTCTGGTTACCAACCCGTATGTGTATGTATTCCAAAGTTTTCCGGCTAGTTATCAAGACAGCTTCCGTGTTGGGGTCTAGTAAATCTCGACTAGCGGATACCAATCGGTCTTTTATTTCGACATTTGTGGCTGACTCTATCCCGTAACTTGTTTTTGTCATGGTTACAACGGCGATCTCGTCAGCGAATCCAAAAATGATTACACTTGGTGGCAGCTGGGAGCCCAGTACGGTCCTTTTGGCACCTTTGCGGAGCTGATATAGTACTTTGTTCCTACGTTAGTTTCGTACCTAACTGCCTGCCTGAAAATGTCCTCTAGGCATGCCAATCGCTAAATGTAAACTCATGTTAAAGAGGGATGCTAACGAAAACACTAAGCGTAGATGGTCAAACGGAACTACCTTTTTGGCGACAAAACAGATCTGGCCCAAGCTGGATCCGAAACGCTACAAGTGTTTGATCTTTCAAAAACACAAGAACATCGATGCTTTTATAAGTGTCATCATGGGACACTGTTTTATAGGCAAACATGCAGAAAGGCTTGGCGTCTTCTCGAACGACTTCTGCAGAAACTGCTGACGAGGAGGAGGAGGAGACCATTCTCCATCTTCTCCGTACGTCCCCAGCCCTCTCGCAAAAACGTAAGCTTCATCTAGGAGCTTTCTTTTATAACAATGATCTACCTAAAAGATATGGACATTAGTAGTATCTTGCTCTTCTTACGAAGCTCTAACTGGTTCAACGAGTAGGTGAGATAATTTTCTCTAGATCTTCGTGGTTTCACAACACACTGGTCTAAGTGTGTTGGCCTTTCATCGACAGCCACTTCAACCTAACCTAACCTAACCTAGTTTCGTACCTTAGAGGCCTAACCACCATCTTTCTCCTATTATCGCTTCCTTTACAATATTGACTACAGTCCTTATAACAGTGGACTGCGATTTTGTTGATGCGACAGGGTTTCTGCTGTTTCAATATGATTAACGTTGCCGGTATGAATCAATTTTTAACCCACTTCATAAAGAACGATTTTATTCAAACTTTGTACACATGTGTATCTCCGACGACAAAACTTTTTATTGGGGCCTTTCAGGCTTAAGGGTCGGGGGGCTCCCATACAAATTTTTTTAAAATTTACTGGATTTTCTTCAAATTTTATATGCGCGTGTATCTCCGATAGACAACATTTTTTGAAAGAATTTGAAAGTATTCGAGCCCAGGTCGCGGGGCACCCATTCAAATTTTGTAAAACAAAGTATTCGATTTTCTTCAAATTTTTTACGCATGTGTATCTCCAAGGGACAACACTTTTTGTAAAAATTTGTAAGTAATCGGTCCTCGGGTCGGGGGGCACCTACACATTTTTTTAGAAAAAAAGTGCCCGATTTTCTTCAAAATGTATACGCATGTATATCTCCGATGGACAATACTTTTTGTACAAATTTAGAGTGATCGGTATAAGGGGCTCCCTAACAATTTTTAAATTTTTTTTTATTAAAATTGCACATTGTGTATCTCCGATTAGAGAATTTACACGAAAAATTTTAATTGTTCTGGGTTGTTTTATTTACTTTGTATTGAGTTTAAATGGGGACCTCTTTGGGAGTAGCGTTGGCTTCCCTCATTTTATTAGCATTTTATAACCCTGGGTTTTTACTGCAGTGGCTACTACTTTTCCATAGGTTTCCCAAACGAATGATTTTACTGTTGCTTCTGTTTTGGATTCGAGGCACACTATGCGGCCTCATTTTTTGCTGAAGCTAAGCTTTGAGTTAGTGAGAGGTTTGCGAAGAGTTATGCTTTCTAATCACTATATTTGCCTTCTCATCGTTAAAGCTAGTAGCCGATAGCTCATAAAGATTTTTATGCTATCAATCGCATCCCGCATAGTTTGATGGATATAAACGCCATCTTTCAGCATTTCTATCAGTCCTCTGAACTACTCTCCTTATTGATAGAAGTGATATTTTCCGGTGTTCCATTCCTTTGCCACCTTACTTGTTGCCGGTAATTCGAGTCTTTGTGATGTTTAGACCACTGCTGGCCTATCCATATTTGAACGTCTTTTAAATTCGTTCGCTCCATTTTCCTTCAACTATTACTTCCTCTCATCCTCTAAACTTTTAATAATTCATGTTGTTTGGGTCCTCACTCAAAGCCGTTATCATTGCTCGTATCTGTAGTCATCTTAGGATCCGATGGCTATCTATACAATAAGTGAGATCAGTCATAAATCATTGAATGCAACGGTCCTCGGTGGCGCAGCTTTTTTCCTGGGCGGACTTAGAGTTATGCCGTTCCGTACACGTGAGATTGACAGTGACTGTTATCCACCGTCATCCTAACTAGGTCTCCTTACATGGTACTTTCACCCGGGGCAGGAGAACCAAGGATTGTTGACGGGAAGCTACTACCCCTCTTCTACTTTTGCATCATGACTTGGCACCGTCCAGGGTAGAGTTCATGAGTGTGTGTGTGTGTGTATCATTTTGAATACGGATGCACCACCGAGAATGTTATCATCATATCCACTCTTGTCGCCGTACAATCACCGCAAATATTGTCGTACGCATTTTGTAATGAATTTATGCCTTTTGATGCTGCATGATGTGATCCACTTGTTCGCCGGTGGAATTTACATTTTGAACATAGGATAACCGCGCACATCCTTCATGTTTTGTGTGTTTAGGAGAGGAAAAACATGCTACATAAATCCATCTACGTTAAGCGAATTACTTCCTCAGTCTCTAAAATTTCACATTTCATAAATGACAATTTTGAAGGTGACAATAGGCTTTTGAACTTGATTTTGTTTTCATCTAGTGATTCCATCTAATCATCCTCATCCGTCTGCAGACATTGTCTTAATAGTTCTGTAATTTGTCATGTTAAGTGTAGGAAAGATTCTTTAGATCCCACATATCTGTGCTTCTAAATGTCACCAGTGATAAATGTGTTATCATCACCATAATTACTAACTTAAAGACCCTGTTTTCATAATTTAGGAATGAAGTATGCTTATGTTCATGCGTTAGTATACTGCAATACCCGGAACATTTCAACATTTATACCTAATAGAAAAAAAATAATTTCACCTTGATGGCCATTTAGCTCTTTTTCGCACCTTTGACTTGACTGAAAATTTATTGTCATGTGGATAAATAAATCTTTATATTACCCAGTTGTGTGCTGAATTACGTTCAAGTTTATCTGCTTTCATTTTGATATGATGACACCCTCGAGTTAGAATTTATGAGGAAAGTTCTTGAGTTGAGTAGATGGCAGCGACAACACCAAGAAGGAAAAGATGGCAAATAATCATGCGATAAATACTCAGGCAATTAAGACGGAAGTGGTGTGATTTGGTTAAATGAAGATTTTCTTTATGTCATTTGTCTTCCTTTCGCATTTTAACAGAAATACTGTGTGGGAACACACGCTTGTGCATATGTCTAGAAGGTGTGTTGTTGAAGAAAAATATAATTGCATATAAATGGTGACCAAACTCTACCAAAAAAATTTCAGTTTTTTATTTATTTACTAGCTGACACGACAGACGTTGTCCTCTGCCATATTCAATAAATTTGTTTGTGATCGTTTGTGAACTTGTGAAAGGATATTTGAAATTAAAGAATAATAATTAAAAATAATTTTGTTTTGCGATTTTGAGTCACAGTATTGATCACAATATTGTGTTACATTTTTAAATTTTAGGAACTAAGTAATTTCTCTACCGATTTATATGAAGTTCGGTATGGTCTTTTGGGGGTCCTCTGGGGGGTCTTTTGGGGGACTTTTGATGGTCGTTTTGGGGTTTTTTAAAGTTTCTTTTGAGAGTCTTTTGAAGGTCTTTAGAGGAGTCTTTTGAGGGTCTTTTGGAGGTCCTTTGAGTATTTTTGGGGGTCTTTTTATGGTTTTGGGGTATTTTTGGGAGTATTTTGAAGGTCCTTTCAGGTTATTTCGGGGGTCTTTTGAGGGTCTTTTGTGGTATTTCGGGGAGTCTTTTAAGGGTCTTTTGGGGGTCTTTGTGGTTCTTATGGTTATCTTTTGATGATCTTTTTTGTGGTCTTTAATGATTTTTGGGGATTTTGAGGGACTTTCGGAGGTCTTTTTGTGATTCTTTTCGAGGTCTTAGAGCCTTTTGATGAACTTTTGGGGTCTTTTGGAGATCTTTTTGCCCACAACTTTAAATAAGTTTCACTCCAATTGCGCGTTAAACACACGCACTGTTTTTTATTTATTTTTGTTGACTTGCGCGAAAGCAAACGACCCTGATAGCTTGGATTTTCAAGGTTAATGCCGCGAAAACTGATTTATTTGTTGTAATTGTGAATGCAAACCGCAGCCGGAACTGCAAGTGCTTAAAGTCTACTGGCATGTCGGTCGGAATCATTGGGATGCGTTGACAGATAGCCAAAGAAAGACCGTGCAAATGGATCAGCTGTCAAATGACTTTTGCGCACGTAACCTAAACAATTGGATCTATTGGAACAGAAATGAAATAACGACTTTTGTTGGACAGATCGCGAATCAAAACAATTTTAATTTTATTTTAATTTAGGCTGGAATGAGTTTTTCCAAACCTATTCTCATACCTACCAAATATACATAAAAAATTTATAACAATCGGTCGAGCCGTTTCGGAGCAGTTGGAGGACAAACACCGTGACACGAGATTTTTATATATATAGATTTTCTACATCTTTAGAGCAATATCAAAAAGTAGCACCTATTATTACTGGCGACATATTGTGCCTCAGATAGATACATTACTTTTAAGTTAACAAACTAAAACGATAGGTTTACATAAAAAAGCAGCTCTCTAGGACGTGTAAATGTTGGTTAAAATAACATCAAATATGTTGAAACAGACAGACAATTGGAATCAAGTCTAGTTAAACAAAAGTTTTATAAAAACGACCAGGTAGGTAGGCAACGTACAGCTTGATCCAATGGGAATATTGATTTTGTTAGAGGTGTATCCCGTCAACATACCAACCCATCCGCATTAATCGTGGCACAACTAGAGCCGACAAGTATAACTCATCTGCGGACGTACTGATCAAGAAAGAGATTACTTCCTTTATCCTTCCATTATCCTTCCTTTATCCTTTATTAACAGTGTCGAATAAATAGTCAAGAACCGTGTTTTTGATTGTTAAATTCTTTTAACTTAATTAACTTCCCATACATTTTTTTCAAAATTAATCCGATTTGTTTCAAACTTTGCACATACATTAACTCCGATTAGAGAATTTACATGAAAATTGGGGGTTTGTCTTTTGGTGATCATTTGGGGTCATTTTTATTGTCTTTTCGAGTCTTTTTAATGGTATTTTTGGGGTCTTTTAGGGGTCTTTCTTTAGAGGGTCTTGTGTAGGTCTTTTGGGGGTATTTTAGTGGGCTTTTAAGGGTCTTTTGTGGTCTTTCCAGGATCTTTTATGAGAACTTTGGGGGTATTTAAGGGGAGTTTGGGTGTTTTGAGGGTTTTTTGGGGTCTTGTTTTGGGTAGTTATTTTTATGTTGTTTTGGTGGTCTTTTGGGGGGCCTTAAGGGAGTTTTTAATTTAAATCGGTTTATAGTTTCGGTGGGTGACGTGGCTCAGTAGAAAAGCGCATGGCTACTGAGCAGGGTTTCGTGGTTCGAGTCCCAGTAACACCAAAAGTATTTTAAACGGTGTCCCGACTCTCGCGAATGGGTGACAAACGTTCCGAGATTAATAACTTGTTACGGATAGCTTCTGAATTTGCCGTTCGGATTCGGTCCCAAATTGTAGGTCCAAAATATGCATGCACAACACAAATGGTCGCGACAAGCTAGGCCTTGGACCACAACGGTCTGTCGCGCCGAATATTATTATTATTATTATAGTATTATTTCGTATTAGTATTATTTTACTAGTATGCAATCCATATTTTTTTTAGAAAATGATTTTATTTTCTGTCTTAGTGTCAGGAAAATTTATAGCAACTTACTAAACAAAAAGTTATATTTTATTGCCTAATAATATAACTGTCATTGTCTGTTTGTCTGTATTGATATAACGCTGAGTAGGTGTCGCTGTATCAATATATTTACGAAAACTTTATGTTCACACCATATGTTCGTTTAGTACTCCATATTACTTATAGGATTAAAATGAGAAAAATGTAGACAAAATTTAATTATTTTTCTTCGATTTTTATAGTGTTAATTGATTATGTTTGTATTCGTATAGTTGACACTGTTGCATTATGGTAACTAAAATATGAAACGTACGGTATCAAACCATTAAATGCAAAATTTACATTAAAATCACCACCCAAATAAGCAGTATTTTATGATATTCTGTGTCAAGAAGAGCAGCTTCTCCATTACTATATGCAAGAAGCTGGTGATGGTTAAACAGAATAAAGTTGTCAAGCTTTCGATTAAAAGACACATAATATAAATATATTATATTAATACACATATAAATAGCTTTTTTGATAAAATATTCTTGTAGTGGTCTGTGCCAATACGTTAATAAGCGCTGGTATATATACTCCCAAAAGACTATACCAAAAAACCACTGAAAGACCCCAACAAAAAGAACCTCAAAAGACCCTTAAAAGCTCACTTAAAACAACCCTCAATAGACGCTTTAGAGACCCCCAAAAATCCTTCAAAAGTCCACAAAAACGTCCAAAAGATTTTCAAAAGGCCCCAAAAGACCTCAAAAGTTCCTTAAAAGACCCCCAATAGGCTGTTGAAATACCGGTCAGTTCGTGTGAAAAAAAAAGTGTCTATCGTGCTCGTAAGATTGCCGCACTCGACTATCGCCTAGTGCTTCAAGCTTCTAACTTGCACGATACAGTCCACTTTCCTCGCTCGTTATTTAACATACTATTCCTGGGAAGAATGTGCATTCAGTGAACTCATAATTAAAAATAAGTTCTAGCTCATGAACAATGAAACAAAGAACATCAATTTGAAAATATCAATCAAATTACAACCTACTCTTTGTAATTGTGATTGCTGAGACTGCAGTAAATCACAATAACGCACGGTTTTAATGCGTGTGGTAGTAGCCCAACAACGAATATAGCAAATTTTTCTCTTTTTCTCTTTCTGACCAAGTACCTTTTTGCGTCCTTAATGTTCAAAATCGTTTCGCATATGACGTCATAAAACGCTACAACCTTAAAATGTTACTCACATCGTGCGTTTCACTTCAATAACGTACGGTTGATCAAAGCTTGTGGTACTAACTCAACAGCGAATATAGCATAGTTCTCTCTTTTTCTATGTCTGGCCAAGTACTTTTTTACGTTCTTCAGGCTCAAAATCGTTTCGCATATGACGTCATAAAACGCTGCAACCATGAAATTTTACTCCCATCTCGCGTAAAGAAGTTTTACTTAAAAAAAATTTAAAACATAAACTAAATTTATGTGTGGCGTTTTGTTGATAAAATATTTTTGTAGTGTTCTGTGCCAATGCGTTAATTCGCGCAAGTATTAAGAACTCCAAAAAACCCTGAAAAGACCAGAATAGACCCTCAAGAGACCCTCAAAAGACCCCCAATAGAACATCAAAAACCCAAGAACCTAAAAGACCTGCAAAAGTCTCTAAAAAGAACCCCAGAAGACCACCAAACACTGTCAAAACAACCCCCAAGAGACCCTCAAAATATCCCCGAAAGGCCCCCTAAAGACCCTGAAAAGACCCTGAAAAGACCTCCAAAATACCCCCCAAAGTCCCTCAAAAGACGACCAAGAGATCCTTAAAATTCCCCCAAACAGACCCACAAAGACCAAAGACACCAAAAAGACCACAAAAAGACCCCTTAAAAGACCCCAAGAAGACTCTCAAAAGACCCCCAAGAGACCCTCAGAAGATCCCCGAAAGACTCACAAACAGACCTTCAAAAGATCCCCAAAAGATCACCAAAGGACTCCCCAAAAAACCTCAAAAGACGACCAAAATACCCCTGAAAGTTCCACAATAATACCCTCGAAATACCCCCAAAAGACCCTCGAAAGTCACCCAAATGATCCTCAAACAACCCTAAAGAGATCCTCAAAAACGCCTAAAATAACCCCCAAATGACCCAAAAATAGCACCCAAATGACCCCAAAATTACCCCCAAAAGAGAAAATACTCTCAAAAGACCCTAAAAAGACCACAAAATATCCAAAAAAGGCCCCTTAAAAGAAAACCAAAATATTCCCAAATCACCACTAAAAGAACTTCAAAGACCCCTTAAAGAACCCTAAATACCTTCAAAAGACACTCAAAATACCCTCAAAAGACCTCAAAAATACTACCCAAAAGACACTCAGTAACTATACCACTCATATGATCGGGATTTTCGTAACAATTTTCGTAACCCTTGATTGTGCACGCATGTGAAGTTTTTAACAAATAACAAAATTAACAGAATCTCATATGTATACAGCCTGCATATGTATTGGTAAAAATAACATTTGTTATTTTGAATTTAGAGGTTCGCTGTAAAACAGATTAACAAGCTCACATATATGTCTCACTAAATTGACCCACACCTGTGTCTTCCTAAAGGAATAATCTATCGAATAGAGTTTGTTAGATTACAATGCAGAGGGGAAGAGGCATTTGTGCATCGGTTTGAACTTTTGTTATTTTCATGAAATTCGTCAATTTGGTGGTTCTCTGTCAAGCGGATTGGCCAGTTCCCAGAGATGTCTCACTATATTGACCTTCACCAGTGTCTTCCTAAAGGAATAATCTATCGAATAGAGTTTGTTAGATTACAATGCAGAGGGGAAGAGGCATTTGTGCATCGGTTTGAACTTTTGTTATTTTCATGAAATTCGTCAATTTGGCGGTTCTCTGTCAAGCGGATTGGCCAGTTCCCAGAGATGTCTCACTATATTGACCTACACCTGTGTCTTCCTAAAGGAATAATCTATCGAATAGAGTTTGTTAGATTACAATGCAGAGGGGATGAGGCATTTGTGCATCGGTTTGAACTTTTGTTATTTTCATGAAATTCTTCAATTTGGAGGTTCTCTGTCAAGCGGATTGGCCAGTTCCCAGAGATGTCTCACCATATTGACCCACACCTGTGTCTTCCTAAAAGAATAATCTATCGAATAGAGTTTGTTAGATTACAATGCAGAGGGGAAGAGGCATTTGTGCATCGGTTTGAACTTTTGTTATTTTCATGAAATTCGTCAATTTGGAGGTTCTCTGTCAAGCGGATTGGCCAGTTCCCAGAGATGTCTCACTATATTGACCCACACCTGTGTCTTCCTAAAGGAATAATCTATCGAATAGAGTTTGTTAGATTACAATGCAGAGGGGAAGAGTGTGCATCGGTTTGAACTTTTGTTATTTTCATGAAATTCGTCAATTTGGAGGTTCTCTGTCAAGCGGATTGGCCAGTTCCCAGAGATGTCTCACTATATTGACCCACACCCGTGTCTTCCTAAAGGAATAATCTATCGAATAGAGTTTGTTAGATTACAATGCAGAGGGGAAGAGGCATTTGTGCATCGGTTTGAACTTTTGTTATTTTCATGAAATTCGTCAATTTGGAGGTTCTCTGTCAAGCGGATTGGCCAGTTCCCAGAGATGTCTCACTATATTGACCCACACCCGTGTCTTCCTAAAGGAATAATCTATCGAATAGAGTTTGTAAGATTACAATGCAGAGGGGAAGAGGCATTTGTGCATCGGTTTGAACTTTTGTTATTTTCATGAAATTCTTCAATTTGGAGGTTCTCTGTCAAGCGGATTGGCCAGTTCCCAGAGATGTCTCACCATATTGACCCACACCTGTGTCTTCCTAAAAGAATAATCTATCGAATAGAGTTTGTTAGATTACAATGCAGAGGGGAAGAGGCATTTGTGCATCGGTTTGAACTTTTGTTATTTTCATGAAATTCGTCAATTTGGTGGTTCTCTGTCAAGCGGATTGGCCAGTTCCCAGAGATGTCTCACTATATTGACCTACACCTGTGTCTTCCTAAAGGAATAATCTATCGAATACAGTTTGTTAGATTACAATGCAGAGGGGAAAAGGCATTTGTGCATCGGTTTGAACTTTTGTTATTTTCATGAAATTCGTCAATTTGGAGGTTCTCTGTCAAGCGGATTGGCCAGTTCCCAGAGATGTCTCACTATATTGACCCACACCTGTGTCTTCCTAAAGGAATAATCTATCGAATAGAGTTTGTTAGATTACAATGCAGAGGGGATGAGGCATTTGTGCATCGGTTTGAACTTTTGTTATTTTCATGAAATTCGTCAATTTGGTGGTTCTCTGTCAAGCGGATTGGCCAGTTCCCAGAGATGTCTCACTATATTGACCTACACCTGTGTCTTCCTAAAGGAATAATCTATCGAATAGAGTTTGTTAGATTAGAATGCAGAGGGGATGAGGCATTTGTGCATCGGTTTGAACTTTTGTTATTTTCATGAAATTCGTCAATTTGGTGGTTCCCTGTCAAGCGGATTGGCCAGTTCCCAGAGATGTCTCACTATATTGACCTACACCAGTGTCTTCCTAAAAGAATAATCTATCGAATAGAGTTTGTTAGATTACAATGCAGAGGGGAAGAGGCATTTGTGCATCGGTTTGAACTTTTGTTATTTTCATGAAATTCGTCAATTTGGTGGTTCTCTGTCAAGCGGATTGGCCAGTTCCCAGAGATGTCTCACTATATTGACCTACACCAGTGTCTTCCTAAAGGAATAATCTATCGAATAGAGTTTGTTAGATTACAATGCAGACGGGAAGAGGCATTTGTGCATCGGTTTGAACTTTTGTTATTTTCATGAAATTCGTCAATTTGGCGGTTCTCTGTCAAGCGGATTGGCCAGTTCCCAGAGATGTCTCACTATATTGACCCACACCTGTGTCTTTCAAAAGGAATAATCTATCGAATAGAGTTTGTTAGATTACAATGCAGAGGGGAAGAGGCATTTGTGCATCGGTTTGAACTTTTGTTATTTTCATGAAATTCGTCAATTTGGAGGTTCTCTGTCAAGCGGATTGGCCAGTTCCCAGAGATGTCTCACTATATTGACCTACACCTGTGTCTTCCTAAAGGAATAATCTATCGAATAGAGTTTGTTAGATTAGAATGCAGAGGGGATGAGGCATTTGTGCATCGGTTTGAACTTTTGTTATTTTCATGAAATTCGTCAATTTGGTGGTTCTCTGTCAAGCGGATTGGCCAGTTCCCAGAGATGTCTCACTATATTGACCTACACCAGTGTCTTCCTAAAGGAATAATCTATCGAATACAGTTTGTTAGATTACAATGCAGAGGGGAAGAGGCATTTGTGCATCGGTTTGAACTTTTGTTATTTTCATGAAATTCGTCAATTTGGAGGTTCTCTGCAAAGCGGATTGGCCAGTTCCCAGAGATGTCTCACTATATTGACCCACACCCGTGTCTTCCTAAAGGAATAATCTATCGAATAGAGTTTGTAAGATTACAATGCAGAGGGGAAGAGGCATTTGTGCATCGGTTTGAACTTTTGTTATTTTCATGAAATTCTTCAATTTGGAGGTTCTCTGTCAAGCGGATTGGCCAGTTCCCAGAGATGTCTCACCATATTGACCCACACCTGTGTCTTCCTAAAAGAATAATCTATCGAATAGAGTTTGTTAGATTACAATGCAGAGGGGAAGAGGCATTTGTGCATCGGTTTGAACTTTTGTTATTTTCATGAAATTCGTCAATTTGGTGGTTCTCTGTCAAGCGGATTGGCCAGTTCCCAGAGATGTCTCACTATATTGACCTACACCTGTGTCTTCCTAAAGGAATAATCTATCGAATACAGTTTGTTAGATTACAATGCAGAGGGGAAGAGGCATTTGTGCATCGGTTTGAACTTTTGTTATTTTCATGAAATTCGTCAATTTGGTGGTTCTCTGTCAAGCGGATTGGCCAGTTCTCAGAGATGTCTCACTATATTGACCCACACCTGTGTCTTCCTAAAGGAATAATCTATCGAATACAGTTTGTTAGATTACAATGCAGAGGGGAAGAGGCATTTGTGCATCGGTTTGAACTTTTGTTATTTTCATGAAATTCGTCAATTTGGTGGTTCTCTGTCAAGCGGATTGGCCAGTTCCCAGAGATGTCTCACTATATTGACCTACACCTGTGTCTTCCTAAAGGAATAATCTATCGAATACAGTTTGTTAGATTACAATGCAGAGGGGAAGAGGCATTTGTGCATCGGTTTGAACTTTTGTTATTTTCATGAAATTCGTCAATTTGGTGGTTCTCTGTCAAGCGGATTGGCCAGTTCCCAGAGATGTCTCACTATATTGACCTACACCTGTGTCTTCCTAAAGGAATAATCTATCGAATAGAGTTTGTTAGATTAGAATGCAGAGGGGATGAGGCATTTGTGCATCGGTTTGAACTTTTGTTATTTTCATGAAATTCGTCAATTTGGTGGTTCTCTGTCAAGCGGATTGTCCAGTTCCCAGAGATGTCTCACTATATTGACCTACACCTGTGTCTTCCTAAAGGAATAATCTATCGAATAGAGTTTGTTAGATTAGAATGCAGAGGGGATGAGGCATTTGTGCATCGGTTTGAACTTTTGTTATTTTCATGAAATTCGTCAATTTGGTGGTTCTCTGTCAAGCGGATTGGCCAGTTCCCAGAGATGTCTCACTATATTGACCTACACCAGTGTCTTCCTAAAGGAATAATCTATCGAATAGAGTTTGTTAGATTACAATGCAGAGGGGAAGAGGCATTTGTGCATCGGTTCGAACTTTTGTTATTTTCATGAAATTCGTCAATTTGGCGGTTCTCTGTCAAGCGGATTGGCCAGTTCCCAGAGATGTCTCACTATATTGACCCACACCTGTGTCTTTCAAAAGGAATAATCTATCGAATAGAGTTTGTTAGATTACAATGCAGAGGGGAAGAGGCATTTGTGCATCGGTTTGAACTTTTGTTATTTTCATGAAATTCGTCAATTTGGAGGTTCTCTGTCAAGCGGATTGGCCAGTTCCCAGAGATGTCTCACTATATTGACCTACACCTGTGTCTTCCTAAAGGAATAATCTATCGAATAGAGTTTGTTAGATTAGAATGCAGAGGGGATGAGGCATTTGTGCATCGGTTTGAACTTTTGTTATTTTCATGAAATTCGTCAATTTGGTGGTTCTCTGTCAAGCGGATTGGCCAGTTCCCAAAGATGTCTCACTATATTGACCTACACCAGTGTCTTCCTAAAGGAATAATCTATCGAATACAGTTTGTAAGATTACAATGCAGAGGGGAAGAGGCATTTGTGCATCGGTTTGAACTTTTGTTATTTTCATGAAATTCGTCAATTTGGAGGTTCTCTGTCAAGCGGATTGGCCAGTTCCCAGAGATGTCTCACTATATTGACCTACACCTGTGTCTTTCTAAAGGAATAATCTATCGAATACAGTTTGTTAGATTACAATGCAGAGGGGAAGAGGCATTTGTGCATCGGTTTGAACTTTTGTTATTTTCATGAAATTCGTCAATTTGGTGGTTCTCTGTCAAGCGGATTGGCCAGTTCCCAGAGATGTCTCACTATATTGACCTACACCTGTGTCTTCCTAAAGGAATAATCTATCGAATAGAGTTTGTTAGATTAGAATGCAGAGGGGATGAGGCATTTGTGCATCGGTTTGAACTTTTGTTATTTTCATGAAATTCGTCAATTTGGTGGTTCTCTGTCAAGCGGATTGGCCAGTTCCCAGAGATGTCTCACTATATTGACCTACACCTGTGTCTTCCTAAAGGAATAATCTATCGAATAGAGTTTGTTAGATTACAATGCAGAGGGGAAGAGGCATTTGTGCATCGGTTTGAACTTTTGTTATTTTCATGAAATTCGTCAATTTGGTGGTTCTCTGTCAAGCGGATTGGCCAGTTCCCAGAGATGTCTCACTATATTGACCTACACCTGTGTCTTCCTAAAGGAATAATCTATCGAATAGAGTTTGTTAGATTAGAATGCAGAGGGGATGAGGCATTTGTGCATCGGTTTGAACTTTTGTTATTTTCATGAAATTCGTCAATTTGGTGGTTCTCTGTCAAGCGGATTGGCCAGTTCCCAGAGATGTCTCACTATACTGACCTACACCAGTGTCTTCCTAAAGGAATAATCTATCGAATACAGTTTCTTAGATTACAATGCAGAGGGGAAGAGGCATTTGTGCATCGGTTTGAACTTTTGTTATTTTCATGAAATTCGTCAATTTGGTGGTTCTCTGTCAAGCGGATTGGCCAGTTCCCAGAGATGTCTCACTATACTGACCTACACCAGTGTCTTCCTAAAGGAATAATCTATCGAATACAGTTTGTTAGATTACAATGCAGAGGGGAAGAGGCATTTGTGCATCGGTTTGAACTTTTGTTATTTTCATGAAATTCGACAATTTGGAGAAGATTCAACTTTGTCCCTATAACGTTGCATACATATGTTAAGTTGAATATTATATGTATACCTACAGCGTCATGCATAACCTAACAATACATGATTTGAAATGATTTAATAGTGCGCCTTGAAATTACCCCCTGTTTCCACTAATAATAAAATAATAAAAATTACCCGCTGTTTCCACTAATAATAATAATTTTGCGCAATAATTTGCGTTTGTTTAGAAAATGAATAAGTTAACGATTCAAAGATATTTAATCTTAAATGGGGAAAATTATTTTATTATAGACGACCATACCATTATATTAATCATTACAATAATATTATATTCAGTATTGTTATTTTGTAGTAAGAAAATATGTGACTGATGAATATACTATATTTATCACCACTCAATAATTATAGACGGATTTTATTTGCCGAGGAACAACAACAATTGCACTGTCGAATTCCTTCTTTGGAATTGTGAAAACCTGCTGTTTAGCTGGTTTTGACATTCGAATTCCGAACTAGCTCGGCAAATAAAATACAGCTTATAAATTTGAATTTTTTAAATTTCTTCAGGCGCCTATTCTGTCCTTCGGTTTCTAATATATATTTCAGTATATAGCTGTATTTTTTTGAAAAACACAATTCTAATTAATATGCTATTCAAATGTCCCCAACAACCAGCCAAAATTCCCTTGCAGAAGAAATGTAAAAACAATCGCATAGAAAAATCTCACCAAAAGCGTTGCAAGACAGGCATTGGCTGCAAAATCTTCCCACACCAAACAGATCTACTTTTCTAATGACTTGCACAGCGGTATAATTCCAAAGCCTATGGAGATGTAAACGCCTATCGCCATATTGTAATATGAATTTTTGGTATACATTTGCAATTACCCTCTGGAAAAAATGCATAAATACATTCAAAAAATTCACGCGACATAATGTCTACCTCGATTTTTTTTTACTGTGGCCGTGTTTTTTTTTTATGTCAGAGTAATCGGATAATTAATTTAAATGTCAAAATTTAGATCTGTTTTTTTTTTTCATTCTACGAGAAAAAAAAACATTTCTCTGTGTCGTTTTTATATACTCCAATAATTCTGGGATATTATCTTTTTACTCTGAAAAAAGATTCAGAGTATTTTTTGACAAACGTAGTTGTTTGTTTCTTTATCAATGAGACTACTACGGAGCAATTAGGGGAAAATAAAGCTTTTTTCTGATACTAAAAAAACACACAGATAATTTTTTTGATCTGACAGATCTGGTCAGAGAAAATAATGTACTTTTATTCACTTTGTGTACAGCGGCACAACTAGTAACTAGTAACTAGTTTGAAATATATAAATCAACTAGCTGTTCCCGGGCGCTTTGCTACCCGCACACATGAACCCACGGGGTGACGGGAGTACTATAGTCTATAACTTTCCCTCACCTGCTAATAATTTACGTTGACATTTTTTTAAAAATACTTTTGTAAATCTCATGTTAAAATTTTATCTTTCTCCCCTTCCGTCTATATCTATAACTTTCCCCTACCGGCCAATAATACATCTTAAAAATTTCATAAAATTCAGTTTAAAATGTGGTTGATATTAACATTTTACATTCCCTGTGTGTAAAATAAAATAACTGCTAATCAAACAAATGCAGTTTTCGTGACTCATGTGTATAATATAAAAACAGTTATTTTGTGTAATAACGTTTTTTTTACGATTAATTGTAAATTTTAATTTTAATTTGGCGTCCTACGTTGTATTCTTGCGCGTGTTGTAATGAAACTAAATAAATGTCAAAAATAGCGGTTTTACCACCTACTATCTTGAAAACAGCGCCACCTAACGGGTCCAAATTTCACAAAAACCCAAATAGCAACGAAACAAACATATAGTTAAGATCTGAAGTTCCTAAGATGCTTCTTTGCTGAGAAACAAAAAAACCGTTATATTTTGACAACAGTGCTACTTAGAGAGTTCAAACCAAAACAAAAACCCAAACCGCTAAAATCCTAATCTATGGTTTCAGCTTCCTGCGATGTCTGGTTCCTGAGAAAGGCAATCTCAAAAAATACAGACACCATTTTTATATATTAGATTTTATTTTTCCAAATGCCAACCCTGGTGTCAAAAATTAAACTTTGGTTTTTCTATTTGCTGCTTTGCTTTCGCTTATCCAGCTTGGCTTAAAAAAAGCTACAGCTTTTGGCTTTAAATAGGCTTTAAATGTTCGATGCATTTTAATTGTTATTTGTGTTAAACAAAACACCGCCTTACGGTGAGCGCTATAACTAAAAAATGGCTTTAGTTGTAAATCCTAAAAACTTTTTGGATTTATTTTCGACTTTATGCTTATGCGATTTTATTGTAAGCCAAGCTGGATTACCCAAAGCAACGCAGCAATAACAAATAAAATGCATCGAACATTTAAAGCCCATTTAAAGCCAAAAGCTGTAGCTTTTTTAAGCCAAGCTGGATAAGCGAAAGCAAAGCAGCAAATAGAAAAACCAAAGTTTAATTTTTGACACCAGGGTTGGCATTTGGAAAAATAAAATCTAATATATAAAAATGGTGTCTGTATTTTTTGAGATTGCCTTTCTCAGGAACCAGACATCGCAGGAAGCTGAAACCATAGATTAGGATTTTAGCGGTTTGGGTTTTTGTTTTGGTTTGAACTCTCTAAGTAGCACTGTTGTCAAAATATAACGGTTTTTTTGTTTCTCAGCAAAGAAGCATCTTAGGAACTTCAGATCTTAACTATATGTTTGTTTCGTTGCTATTTGGGTTTTTGTGAAATTTGGACCCGTTAGGTGGCGCTGTTTTCAAGATAGTAGGTGGTAAAACCGCTATTTTTGACATTTATTTAGTTTCATTACAACACGCGCAAGAATACAACGTAGGACGCCAAATTAAAATTAAAATTTACAATTAATCGTAAAAAAAACGTTATTACACAAAATAACTGTTTTTATATTATACACATGAGTCACGAAAACTGCATTTGTTTGATTAGCAGTTATTTTATTTTACACACAGGGAATGTAAAATGTTAATATCAACCACATTTTAAACTGAATTTTATGAAATTTTTAAGATGTATTATTGGCCGGTAGGGGAAAGTTATAGATATAGACGGAAGGGGAGAAAGATAAAATTTTAACATGAGATTTACAAAAGTATTTTTAAAAAAATGTCAACGTAAATTATTAGCAGGTGAGGGAAAGTTATAGACTATAGTACTCCCGTCACCCCGTGGGTTCATGTGTGCGGGTAGCAAAGCGCCCGGGAACAGCTAGTTGATTTATATATTTCAAACTAGTTACTAGTTACTAGTTGTACCGCTGTACACAAAGTGAATAAAAGTACATTATTTTCTCTGACCAGATCTGTCAGATCAAATAAATTATCTGTGTGTTTTTTTAGTATCAGAAAAAAGCTTTATTTTCCCCTAATTGCTCCGTAGTAGTCTCATTGATAAAGAAACAAACAACTACGTTTGTCAAAAAATACTCTGAATCTTTTTTCAGAGTAAAAAGATAATATCCCAGAATTATTGGAGTATATAAAAACGACACAGAGAAATGTTTTTTTTTCTCGTAGAATGAAAAAAAAAAACAGATCTAAATTTTGACATTTAAATTAATTATCCGATTACTCTGACATAAAAAAAAAACACGGCCACAGTAAAAAAAAATCGAGGTAGACATTATGTCGCGTGAATTTTTTGAATGTATTTATGCATTTTTTCCAGAGGGTAATTGCAAATGTATACCAAAAATTCATATTACAATATGGCGATAGGCGTTTACATCTCCATAGGCTTTGGAATTATACCGCTGTGCAAGTCATTAGAAAAGTAGATCTGTTTGGTGTGGGAAGATTTTGCAGCCAATGCCTGTCTTGCAACGCTTTTGGTGAGATTTTTCTATGCGATTGTTTTTACATTTCTTCTGCAAGGGAATTTTGGCTGGTTGTTGGGGACATTTGAATAGCATATTAATTAGAATTGTGTTTTTCAAAAAAATACAGCTATATACTGAAATATATATTAGAAACCGAAGGACAGAATAGGCGCCTGAAGAAATTTAAAAAATTCAAATTTATAAGCTGTATTTTATTTGCCGAGCTAGTTCGGAATTCGAATGTCAAAACCAGCTAAACAGCAGGTTTTCACAATTCCAAAGAAGGAATTCGACAGTGCAATTGTTGTTGTTCCTCGGCAAATAAAATCCGTCTATAATTATTGAGTGGTGATAAATATAGTATATTCATCAGTCACATATTTTCTTACTACAAAATAACAATACTGAATATAATATTATTGTAATGATTAATATAATGGTATGGTCGTCTATAATAAAATAATTTTCCCCATTTAAGATTAAATATCTTTGAATCGTTAACTTATTCATTTTCTAAACAAACGCAAATTATTGCGCAAAATTATTATTATTAGTGGAAACAGCGGGTAATTTTTATTATTTTATTATTAGTGGAAACAGGGGGTAATTTCAAGGCGCACTATTAAATCATTTCAAATCATGTATTGTTAGGTTATGCATGACGCTGTAGGTATACATATAATATTCAACTTAACATATGTATGCAACGTTATAGGGACAAAGTTGAATCTTCTCCAAATTGTCGAATTTCATGAAAATAACAAAAGTTCAAACCGATGCACAAATGCCTCTTCCCCTCTGCATTGTAATCTAACAAACTGTATTCGATAGATTATTCCTTTAGGAAGACACTGGTGTAGGTCAGTATAGTGAGACATCTCTGGGAACTGGCCAATCCGCTTGACAGAGAACCACCAAATTGACGAATTTCATGAAAATAACAAAAGTTCAAACCGATGCACAAATGCCTCTTCCCCTCTGCATTGTAATCTAAGAAACTGTATTCGATAGATTATTCCTTTAGGAAGACACTGGTGTAGGTCAGTATAGTGAGACATCTCTGGGAACTGGCCAATCCGCTTGACAGAGAACCACCAAATTGACGAATTTCATGAAAATAACAAAAGTTCAAACCGATGCACAAATGCCTCATCCCCTCTGCATTCTAATCTAACAAACTCTATTCGATAGATTATTCCTTTAGGAAGACACAGGTGTAGGTCAATATAGTGAGACATCTCTGGGAACTGGCCAATCCGCTTGACAGAGAACCACCAAATTGACGAATTTCATGAAAATAACAAAAGTTCAAACCGATGCACAAATGCCTCTTCCCCTCTGCATTGTAATCTAACAAACTCTATTCGATAGATTATTCCTTTAGGAAGACACAGGTGTAGGTCAATATAGTGAGACATCTCTGGGAACTGGCCAATCCGCTTGACAGAGAACCACCAAATTGACGAATTTCATGAAAATAACAAAAGTTCAAACCGATGCACAAATGCCTCATCCCCTCTGCATTCTAATCTAACAAACTCTATTCGATAGATTATTCCTTTAGGAAGACACAGGTGTAGGTCAATATAGTGAGACATCTCTGGGAACTGGCCAATCCGCTTGACAGAGAACCACCAAATTGACGAATTTCATGAAAATAACAAAAGTTCAAACCGATGCACAAATGCCTCTTCCCCTCTGCATTGTAATCTAACAAACTGTATTCGATAGATTATTCCTTTAGAAAGACACAGGTGTAGGTCAATATAGTGAGACATCTCTGGGAACTGGCCAATCCGCTTGACAGAGAACCTCCAAATTGACGAATTTCATGAAAATAACAAAAGTTCAAACCGATGCACAAATGCCTCTTCCCCTCTGCATTGTAATCTTACAAACTGTATTCGATAGATTATTCCTTTAGGAAGACACTGGTGTAGGTCAATATAGTGAGACATCTTTGGGAACTGGCCAATCCGCTTGACAGAGAACCACCAAATTGACGAATTTCATGAAAATAACAAAAGTTCAAACCGATGCACAAATGCCTCATCCCCTCTGCATTCTAATCTAACAAACTCTATTCGATAGATTATTCCTTTAGGAAGACACAGGTGTAGGTCAATATAGTGAGACATCTCTGGGAACTGGCCAATCCGCTTGACAGAGAACCTCCAAATTGACGAATTTCATGAAAATAACAAAAGTTCAAACCGATGCACAAATGCCTCTTCCCCTCTGCATTGTAATCTAACAAACTCTATTCGATAGATTATTCCTTTTGAAAGACACAGGTGTGGGTCAATATAGTGAGACATCTCTGGGAACTGGCCAATCCGCTTGACAGAGAACCGCCAAATTGACGAATTTCATGAAAATAACAAAAGTTCGAACCGATGCACAAATGCCTCTTCCCCTCTGCATTGTAATCTAACAAACTCTATTCGATAGATTATTCCTTTAGGAAGACACTGGTGTAGGTCAATATAGTGAGACATCTCTGGGAACTGGCCAATCCGCTTGACAGAGAACCACCAAATTGACGAATTTCATGAAAATAACAAAAGTTCAAACCGATGCACAAATGCCTCATCCCCTCTGCATTCTAATCTAACAAACTCTATTCGATAGATTATTCCTTTAGGAAGACACAGGTGTAGGTCAATATAGTGAGACATCTCTGGGAACTGGACAATCCGCTTGACAGAGAACCACCAAATTGACGAATTTCATGAAAATAACAAAAGTTCAAACCGATGCACAAATGCCTCATCCCCTCTGCATTCTAATCTAACAAACTCTATTCGATAGATTATTCCTTTAGGAAGACACAGGTGTAGGTCAATATAGTGAGACATCTCTGGGAACTGGCCAATCCGCTTGACAGAGAACCACCAAATTGACGAATTTCATGAAAATAACAAAAGTTCAAACCGATGCACAAATGCCTCTTCCCCTCTGCATTGTAATCTAACAAACTGTATTCGATAGATTATTCCTTTAGGAAGACACAGGTGTAGGTCAATATAGTGAGACATCTCTGGGAACTGGCCAATCCGCTTGACAGAGAACCACCAAATTGACGAATTTCATGAAAATAACAAAAGTTCAAACCGATGCACAAATGCCTCTTCCCCTCTGCATTGTAATCTAACAAACTGTATTCGATAGATTATTCCTTTAGGAAGACACAGGTGTGGGTCAATATAGTGAGACATCTCTGAGAACTGGCCAATCCGCTTGACAGAGAACCACCAAATTGACGAATTTCATGAAAATAACAAAAGTTCAAACCGATGCACAAATGCCTCTTCCCCTCTGCATTGTAATCTAACAAACTGTATTCGATAGATTATTCCTTTAGGAAGACACAGGTGTAGGTCAATATAGTGAGACATCTCTGGGAACTGGCCAATCCGCTTGACAGAGAACCACCAAATTGACGAATTTCATGAAAATAACAAAAGTTCAAACCGATGCACAAATGCCTCTTCCCCTCTGCATTGTAATCTAACAAACTCTATTCGATAGATTATTCTTTTAGGAAGACACAGGTGTGGGTCAATATGGTGAGACATCTCTGGGAACTGGCCAATCCGCTTGACAGAGAACCTCCAAATTGAAGAATTTCATGAAAATAACAAAAGTTCAAACCGATGCACAAATGCCTCTTCCCCTCTGCATTGTAATCTTACAAACTCTATTCGATAGATTATTCCTTTAGGAAGACACGGGTGTGGGTCAATATAGTGAGACATCTCTGGGAACTGGCCAATCCGCTTTGCAGAGAACCTCCAAATTGACGAATTTCATGAAAATAACAAAAGTTCAAACCGATGCACAAATGCCTCTTCCCCTCTGCATTGTAATCTAACAAACTGTATTCGATAGATTATTCCTTTAGGAAGACACTGGTGTAGGTCAATATAGTGAGACATCTCTGGGAACTGGCCAATCCGCTTGACAGAGAACCACCAAATTGACGAATTTCATGAAAATAACAAAAGTTCAAACCGATGCACAAATGCCTCATCCCCTCTGCATTCTAATCTAACAAACTCTATTCGATAGATTATTCCTTTAGGAAGACACAGGTGTAGGTCAATATAGTGAGACATCTCTGGGAACTGGCCAATCCGCTTGACAGAGAACCTCCAAATTGACGAATTTCATGAAAATAACAAAAGTTCAAACCGATGCACAAATGCCTCTTCCCCTCTGCATTGTAATCTAACAAACTCTATTCGATAGATTATTCCTTTTGAAAGACACAGGTGTGGGTCAATATAGTGAGACATCTCTGGGAACTGGCCAATCCGCTTGACAGAGAACCGCCAAATTGACGAATTTCATGAAAATAACAAAAGTTCAAACCGATGCACAAATGCCTCTTCCCGTCTGCATTGTAATCTAACAAACTCTATTCGATAGATTATTCCTTTAGGAAGACACTGGTGTAGGTCAATATAGTGAGACATCTCTGGGAACTGGCCAATCCGCTTGACAGAGAACCACCAAATTGACGAATTTCATGAAAATAACAAAAGTTCAAACCGATGCACAAATGCCTCTTCCCCTCTGCATTGTAATCTAACAAACTCTATTCGATAGATTATTCTTTTAGGAAGACACTGGTGTAGGTCAATATAGTGAGACATCTCTGGGAACTGGCCAATCCGCTTGACAGGGAACCACCAAATTGACGAATTTCATGAAAATAACAAAAGTTCAAACCGATGCACAAATGCCTCATCCCCTCTGCATTCTAATCTAACAAACTCTATTCGATAGATTATTCCTTTAGGAAGACACAGGTGTAGGTCAATATAGTGAGACATCTCTGGGAACTGGCCAATCCGCTTGACAGAGAACCACCAAATTGACGAATTTCATGAAAATAACAAAAGTTCAAACCGATGCACAAATGCCTCATCCCCTCTGCATTCTAATCTAACAAACTCTATTCGATAGATTATTCCTTTAGGAAGACACAGGTGTAGGTCAATATAGTGAGACATCTCTGGGAACTGGCCAATCCGCTTGACAGAGAACCACCAAATTGACGAATTTCATGAAAATAACAAAAGTTCAAACCGATGCACAAATGCCTCTTCCCCTCTGCATTGTAATCTAACAAACTGTATTCGATAGATTATTCCTTTAGGAAGACACAGGTGTAGGTCAATATAGTGAGACATCTCTGGGAACTGGCCAATCCGCTTGACAGAGAACCACCAAATTGACGAATTTCATGAAAATAACAAAAGTTCAAACCGATGCACAAATGCCTCTTCCCCTCTGCATTGTAATCTAACAAACTGTATTCGATAGATTATTCCTTTAGGAAGACACAGGTGTGGGTCAATATAGTGAGACATCTCTGGGAACTGGCCAATCCGCTTGACAGAGAACCACCAAATTGACGAATTTCATGAAAATAACAAAAGTTCAAACCGATGCACAAATGCCTTTTCCCCTCTGCATTGTAATCTAACAAACTGTATTCGATAGATTATTCCTTTAGGAAGACACAGGTGTAGGTCAATATAGTGAGACATCTCTGGGAACTGGCCAATCCGCTTGACAGAGAACCACCAAATTGACGAATTTCATGAAAATAACAAAAGTTCAAACCGATGCACAAATGCCTCTTCCCCTCTGCATTGTAATCTAACAAACTCTATTCGATAGATTATTCTTTTAGGAAGACACAGGTGTGGGTCAATATGGTGAGACATCTCTGGGAACTGGCCAATCCGCTTGACAGAGAACCTCCAAATTGAAGAATTTCATGAAAATAACAAAAGTTCAAACCGATGCACAAATGCCTCTTCCCCTCTGCATTGTAATCTTACAAACTCTATTCGATAGATTATTCCTTTAGGAAGACACGGGTGTGGGTCAATATAGTGAGACATCTCTGGGAACTGGCCAATCCGCTTGACAGAGAACCTCCAAATTGACGAATTTCATGAAAATAACAAAAGTTCAAACCGATGCACAAATGCCTCTTCCCCTCTGCATTGTAATCTAACAAACTCTATTCGATAGATTATTCCTTTTGAAAGACACAGGTGTGGGTCAATATAGTGAGACATCTCTAGGAACTGGCCAATCCGCTTGACAGAGAACCACCAAATTGACGAATTTCATGAAAATAACAAAAGTTCAAACCGATGCACAAATGCCTCTTCCCCTCTGCATTGTAATCTAACAAACTCTATTCGATAGATTATTCTTTTAGGAAGACACAGGTGTGGGTCAATATGGTGAGACATCTCTGGGAACTGGCCAATCCGCTTGACAGAGAACCACCAAATTGACGAATTTCATGAAAATAACAAAAGTTCAAACCGATGCACAAATGCCTCATCCCCTCTGCATTCTAATCTAACAAACTCTATTCGATAGATTATTCCTTTAGGAAGACACAGGTGTAGGTCAATATAGTGAGACATCTCTGGGAACTGGCCAATCCGCTTGACAGAGAACCACCAAATTGACGAATTTCATGAAAATAACAAAAGTTCAAACCGATGCACAAATGCCTCATCCCCTCTGCATTCTAATCTAACAAACTCTATTCGATAGATTATTCCTTTAGGAAGACACAGGTGTAGGTCAATATAGTGAGACATCTCTGGGAACTGGCCAATCCGCTTGACAGAGAACCACCAAATTGACGAATTTCATGAAAATAACAAAAGTTCAAACCGATGCACAAATGCCTCTTCCCCTCTGCATTGTAATCTAACAAACTGTATTCGATAGATTATTCCTTTAGGAAGACACAGGTGTAGGTCAATATAGTGAGACATCTCTGGGAACTGGCCAATCCGCTTGACAGAGAACCACCAAATTGACGAATTTCATGAAAATAACAAAAGTTCAAACCGATGCACAAATGCCTCTTCCCCTCTGCATTGTAATCTAACAAACTCTATTCGATAGATTATTCCTTTAGGAAGACACAGGTGTGGGTCAATATAGTGAGACATCTCTGGGAACTGGCCAATCCGCTTGACAGAGAACCTCCAAATTGAAGAATTTCATGAAAATAACAAAAGTTCAAACCGATGCACAAGTGCCTCATCCCCTCTGCATTGTAATCTAACAAACTCTATTCGATAGATTATTCCTTTAGGAAGACACAGGTGTGGGTCAATTGAGTGAGACATCTCTGGGAACTGGCCAATCTTTTTTACAGTGAACCTCCAAAATAAAAAAAAATTCATTAAAATTGCAAATGTTCACATTCATAACAAAAGCTTAATTCTGCCCGTACGGTTATACAACATATTTTTTTTCATAGAGCATTCCTTAAGGAAGACTTGGCTATTAGTGGCATCTATGGAACAAAGCTGTGAGCTGGTTAAATTTTATTACAGTGAACATATATTTAACAAATACAAAATGTTTGCATTCTGTTAAATAGCATTACCCATACATACAAATATTTTGTTATTTGTTAAAAACTTCACATCCGTGATTGTGCCCCTCAGCAAAAAAGTTACACTTCAAAAATGTGTGGCATGCATACATCAGCAGTCATTTATTAAAACTTTGCACACATGTGTATCTCCGATGACAATACTTTCTATTAAGATATAGATTTTCTAAAAAATCCGATTTTTAAAATTCGGAAGTGATTGGGCCCCAGGGGCAAGGGCTCACATATACATTTTTTTTTCAAAATTAACGCGATTCAAACTTTGCACACATGTTTATCTCCGATTTGAAAATTTACATGAAAAATTTTAATTTTGTGTTTGCTTTTTATTAAATTAATCGTTGGAGAATGGGATTAGTTGGAAGGGGTGTCGCGGGGTTAGATTGGTGTAGTAATGATCGGTGGGGAGGGAGTGTGGGAGTGTTGGGAGGGATGTGGGGCGTTCCGGCAACGCTGGGCACGCAACTAGTTGTCGTCTTATGTGTTTGGTTTATAAAGACTTGCAGAGAACGGTATAGCGTGGACCGTCTGCAGACGGTACGCCCTGTTTGTCAAATTTTGTCTGTTTTTTTTTTTTCATATTTTCGAAGAGCGACCAAATTATCGGCTAATACTGAAAAACTAATTACGCATAATAAACAATAAGACACCTGATATACTGAAAACAGGAAAACTCCAAAATGTTACAGTAAATTCCTTAATTAAAACAGGAACAGAAAAACTCTAAAACGACTTTATTATAAGCATACATACGATTTCGATAGTTCGCGAGCACTGAGCAATTTTCTGTAAATGGAAAACGAGAAGATATTTATAGTATTTGTTATAGTTTAGAATACAAATGTTCATTCAATTTTAATTTTTCAGATATGTCGGAAGAGGATGATGATGATGAGCCCATGTCACTTGAATATGCATATAATCAAATCCATATGCGGCGACCAAATCATGGATATGGAAGAGGATTTAAATATAAATATCGGCCTGTTGGTGACAATTTTCACTAATGCTTGGTGTGAACCGCACTTAGCAATGTGCAGTGTGCTCCAGGCTTAATTTTGCATACTAGCTGTCAACTATGCAATCTGCTTGCTTTTTGTTTCTTCGTTTTTCACTTTGCAAATGGATAAAGGTTGGAGCAGTTGTTTTGTCGTGCAAGTGATTAAATTTTGCATTCATGCTAAGAAAAGGAACAAAAACAATTAATTATCTGAAATATTGCAATACTCATTCATCATATGTTAAGAAAATAAAAGAATGTTTAATTATACTTGCAAGTTACTGTGTATCGTAAAATTTAATAAGGAAACTTGTTTTAATTACACTGAGAAGAGGAAGAGGAAGCTACTACGCACGGATCCCAACCATTTCAAAATATTTTTGGTGCCGAAACCCGGGAATATCCCACTTATATTAGATAAGTATAATATCCTAATTATTATACAATCATAGATATCATATCACATATATATAAATTTTACCTAACCTCATTTGAGACCGCGTGTGCAAGAAGCCCACTTGTCGTAACACCAATAAATATAAGGTGAAAGACACAAGGTAAATTTATCATTGACAGATTAGTGAGGTTACGTCACCGAGCACATAACCAAATGCTTCATATACAACGGTTAAGTGCATCCATTACGGAAGACACTTCTCTTGAGAACATAAAGGTGCGGCTAGAAGCTCTTGATGCTAGATATCAAACCTGAATTACAGATCTGTGAAGATCCCCTTCATGCATCAAATACAAATGCAGTAGATGACATGTATTTTCAGACACGTGCGCTGTTACTCAAGGCAATTTCTGCTGATACTCGTAGTTCAGCTACAATTAAGGATAGTCATGAATTGAACGCCACACTAGAGCATTTCATTGATCAGCAGAAGAGCTTCTATGAAGGCGTTAATACATCGCAACAAATGCGCCTCCCGAAAATCAATATTGAACAATTTGCTGGTGATTACAAATGTTGGGCATCTTTCGTAATCTATACAGATCGACGGTACATAATAATCACAACATTTCTAACGTTCATAAATTACAATTATTAAAGGGCCTACTTTCGGGAGAAGCAGCAGCGCTTATAAGGCATATGTCCATTACTGACAGCAAGGTTTGCAATCGCTATGAAAAAATGACTCCAATCATGACCTCACTCATTCAGACTTTTTTTTGATCAAAAACCATGCACACAAAACAATGGAAAGAAACTCCGTCGAGTTGCTGAGGCATCGGACGAAATAATTCGTGGCCTTCGTGCGCTGGGACCGGAAGCTGAAACACATGATCCATGGCTCATACAAACAGTATTAAATAAGATTGACTATGAACTATGACTATGACTATGACTTGACAACTATGGGCACATGAACCTGTTGGTACAAATTTTCCCAAGTTTGAAGGTTTGTTGGACTTCTTAAATAAGAGGTGTGATGTCTTGGAAATCCGAAATGGAGTCAATCAAAAGAGCCAATACTAGATCCACTGCAAAATCATTTGTCCTTGCTGATAACAATAACACATTTGAGTGTTTAGCTTGTAACCAGCTACACCCATTATTTAAGTGTCCGGTATTTAAAAACATGGGTATTGATTTTAGAATACTATTTATTAATGAAAATAAGTTGTGTCGCAATTGTCTGAAGGGTGGTCACACAAGTACGAAATTTTTTTCGAAATTTTTGTGTCTTATTTGTAACCGACAACACCACACACTAATTCACCAATATCAGAATGAAGTTCCAAATTCCAGTAAAACAACGACAAATCACCATATATCAATGGATATAACATCAATTGATCAGCCTTCGCACATACATTGCATAGCGGTGCCCTCAAAGCAGACTGAAACGTACGCTAGCTTGCCTACACAATTCATAGAAGGCCTGATTAATACAAACGTTATGTACACATACTATTCATCCACAAATGCGGTGCTACAAACAGCAATTATTTACATCAAATCACGTACCGGTCAACTCCAACCATACCGAGCGTTGCTAGACTCGGGTTCACAAACGTCATTTGTTACCGAAAGCTGCGCACAAAACCTAGGCCTTAAACGAAGTCACGCTTCCTTCCTTATCTGTTTACGGCTTAGAATCAACACCGGCTGGAAGAACCAAGGGAAGAATCGATATGACCATACATTCGCGAATTGATAAAGGGTATCAGCGAACTGTCACGGCTCATTTCATTAATAACATTACTAAGTTATTACCAACACAAACAATCAGTTTTAAAAACCCAATAATGAATTTGGAGCTTGCAGATCCTCAATATCATGCCTCCAGTACAATAGATGTGCTTTTCGGAGCCGATGTATTTTTTTAAATCTTAAATGCCGAAAACCATCGATGGCTTTCCTATACTACAGTCTTTGAAGTTTGGTTGGTTAGTAGCAGGATCACCGTATAATTCTTCATCACATTTGACAAATCTTCATGTCAGCACTGACGTAACGTTTAAAACAACGAATGAAGATCTGCAGCAAGAATTAAAAAAATCGTGGGAAGTGGAATAAGTTTCAAGTCAGGACAAGACGGCTTTCAATACCCATGAATGTGATATCTTCTATGATGAGACTACCACAAGAGCTAAGAATGGCCATTTTATAGTTAAAATTCCATTCAAGGATATAACTTCTCTATTAGGCAACTCTTATAAAGCAGCTTATCAGCGATTACTAGCAATGGAAAGAAGATTTTTAAGAACACCAAAATTCTGTGAAGCATACAAGTCTGTGAAGCATACAAGGTATTTTTAAATGAGTATATTGACCTGGGGCATATTAGTCACGTGACATCAACAGAGATTCCAGAGCTTGATGATAAAAAATATTACTTACCTCATCATGCAGCTCTCAAGCCAAGCAGTAGCACCACAAATTTACGAGTCGTTTTTGACGGATCTTGCAAGTCAAGCACTGGCATTGCCCTTACCGATGCTCTACAAATAGGTCCAAACATACAAGGAGACCTGACAACAATTGCTATGAAGTTCCGCAAACATGCAATTGCAATAGTCGCTGATATAGAGAAGATGTATCGGCAGATATTAGTCAGTCCCAACGATACTTGCTTTCAGTTGATATTGTGGCGTGAGAACCAAATGAAGCAGGTTAATACATATAAATTGAATACGGTGACGTATGGAACAGCGAGTGCACCATATTTGACTGTAAAAACCTTGAAAAAATCAACGGAGACTGCTGCTCATTTGTATCCAATAGCCACTCACGTCATTAACAAAGATTTCTATGTTGATGACTTGCTGACCGGATGTGGACACATAAAAGAAGCGTTAATACTCAAGCAACAAATAAACACCATTTTAAATCAAAGTGGCTTCCATTTGAGAATTCACAATTCAATTCCAATTCACAAGAATTTATAAATTCATGTACTCGCACGATGTTCAAACCATTCCAAAACTGATTGAAAACGATTCAACATCCAAAACCCTTGGCATTATATGGAATGCAGAACTCGACACATTTTCATTCAAGGCTCAGAACAGTATGGAGCAAACAAGCTGGACCAAGAGAAAAATTTTATCATTCACAGCTAAGCTATATGATCCATTGGGTTGGCTTGCACCAACAATCATTCTTTTCAAGATACTGTTGCAGAAGATTTGGCTGCTGAACCTGGAATGGAATTCGAATTTACCAAATAATAATAATAATAATAATAATAATAATAATAATAATATTCGGCGCGACTGACCATTGCGGTCCAAGGCCTATCTTCTCGCGACCATTTGTGTTGTGCATGTATATTTTTTGGACACAAATGGAAGGGACCTACAATTTAAGGCCGGATCCGAACGGCGAATTGAGAACCTTTCCGTGACAAGTTATTACTCTCGGAACGTTTGTCATCCTTTCGAGAGAGGTGGGACACCGTGAAAAATACTTTTGGTGTTACTGGGATTCGAACCACGAACCCCCTGCTCAGTAGCCATGCTCATTTCCACTGAGCCACGGCGCCAAATAACCTTGTCAAATTATGGCAAGAATTGTCTCCTTGTCAGAAGTGGAAACAATTCAAATACCGCGGCGTCTAACACCACTAAAGGGAATAAAGTGTTTTCAGTTACTCGCTTGTGATGCCTCGGAAGCTGTATATGGAAGTGTAGTATATTTAATAGCCATCAACGATACTGGCGAAATTACCGTCAACATAAAACAAATTTCTCTCCCACGACTAGAACTCTGTGGAGCAGTGCTTCTATGCAAGCTCATGAAATTTGGTATCGAATCTCTTTCCTACAAAAACATAGAAACATTTGCATGGACAGATTCGATGATTGTGCTTCATTGGCTATCTGACGTTCCTCGACGATGGAAAAGTTTTGTCGCCAATAGAACAGCATAAATTCTTGAAACCATTCCTCGGAGCAAGTGGCACCATGTGGAGTCCAAACACAACCAGGCTGATGCAATAAGTAGAGGGATCAAACCAAAGGCTTTGTCGCAATCACAACTGTGGTGGCAAGGGCCACATTGGTTAAAAGATCAGGAACTAAACTGGCCCAAACCAAACGTAGGAGCAACGAAAATAAATAGCATCGTTTTGGAAGAGCGCTCAAAATACTTCAACATCTCAGAATCTCAGAAGAAAATATACTCCAAACCATTTTTGTAAAGGTGTCATCATGGTACAAAATACTAAAAATTCATTTTTATGTCTTGATATTTGGAAGACCGGCTCGCTTAAAAATATCTGCACAATACCAAAATGCTACCATCACACCCACTGAGTTGGATGTGGCTGAAAATGTAATTCTCCGTAATATACAACAAACTAGCTTTAAAACCGAATTTGTTATTCTTAATAAAAAATCACAACTCCCAGCAAAAAATCAGTTAGAAACGCTCGATCCATTCATTGATTCCACTGAACTACTGCGAGTTGGCGGAAGACTCCGAAAGTCCGCACTACCTTATTGCACCAAACATCCAATAATTCTACCACAAAATCATACAGTTTGTGAAAAAATAGTTCGCGATGTACACTTCCAACATATGTATGCTGGTAACTCGCTTACATTGTCTATTCTAAGAGGCAAGTATTGGATAATGGGTGCAAGATATATAATCAAACGCTGCATAAAGGCTTGTGTTGTGTGCATTCGCTACCGCTTCTACAAAGGGGAATAAAAAATGGCCGATTTACCAGCAGCAAAAACGCACCATCAGAGAAGGGGTATGTGGTAGTCTTCGTGTGTCTTGCTATAAAGGCCATACACTTGGAGGTGGTCAGTAGTCTTAATACTGAGTCATTCTTGGCAGCACTCCAACGGTTCATCGCACGACGTGGAAATCCTCAGCAAATATTTTGTGACAATGGGTCCGATTTCATTGGGGCTAATCGGGAGTTACAACAACTGAAGCATCAGATAATAGCACAAACAAACAATCCGTTAATATTTGAATTTCTTTTACAGAAAGGCGTTTCCTTCCTGTTTAATCCACCACACGCTCAACATTTTGGCGGCTTGTTGGAATCTTCAGTAAGGTCCTTTAAATACCACTTAAAAAGGGTCACAACCATCAACCTAAATTTCGAGGAGATGACAACATTAACAAGCCAAATTGAATCACTTTTAAATTCGCGACCACTTTGCAAGCTGAATGACGATCCAACTGACTTGCAAGTTTTGACGCCTGCACATTTTTTAGTTGGAGACTCCTTGACAATCATCCAAGTACCCATATTGGAGAGTATACCACAAAATAAGTTGTCTCGATGGCAAAATATCCAACAACGACTTCAGGGATTTTGGGAGCATTGTCATCAAGACTATCTCGCAGCACTACAACAACGCATTAAATGGAAGACTGAAACAGAGCAGTTAGAAGTTAACGACATGGTCTTAATAAGACAAGAAGAGAAGAAGATATCAAAGCCAATGGGTACTTTGCCTTTCTGAAAGCATTCCATCCTGGCAGTGATGGCATCACCAGAGTTGTCACTTAAAAAACTGCAAAAAAACGAAGTAAAGCGATGTACAATAAAGCTGCCTATTAAATAATTGCATTTTGTTAAATGGATAAAGGTTGGAGCAGTTGTTTTGTCGTGCAAGTGATTAAATTTTGCACTCATGCTAAGAAAAGGAATAAAAACAATTAATTATCTGAAATATTGTAATACTCATTCATCATATGTTAAAAAAATAAAGGAATGTTTGATTATACTTGCAAGTTACTGTGTATCGTAACATTTAATAAGGAAACTTGTTTTAATTACACAGAGAAGAGGAAGATATCCATTATTTTTTGAGCTACTACGCACGGATCCCAACCATTTCAACACGGCCCAATGACCGATACTATGTTCAGTTTATAAAGTTTACACATAAGTTACTAATGACACTTAAGAAAGCTTATTAGGATTTTAAGACTCCTTTATAGAAATATATCTTGATTAGTCCCTTAGATTTTCTAAGACCTTAGGTACTCTCCCAATGTGATTGACAAAACATTTTTTCAGAAGCTAATGGAGCTAATGAATACACAGAAGTAGCCCGGACTCTGAAAGGTGGTGGCTAAACCAGCCCTAGCTAGTTCATTTAGGATAGCCGATAGAAACCCAGCCTAGTTTATATTGTTGTAAAACACTTTGTCCAAGATATCAGCTTCTACATCAGAGTAAATCTGTGTATTCTTAAGTGTACCAAACAATATTTCTCATGTCCTGAGTAGGCACCTCTTTGAACCAGCCCTCGCTATCTAATATTTCAACCGCCTTTGAGCAGCTATCTTTAAAATTAATAGCATCGCGAAAAAACGAATCAATATAAGCAAACTACATCGACGGCCGAAAGTAAAAAACTACCAAGAATGGCTGTTTTAGACCAGTTCGTTGTAAAACAAAGAAAAGATTCTGATGCTAAAGGTCGGTACTAAGAAAGATATGACAGGCGTGACACATGACAGATGTTTTCCAAGTTTTTGAAAAACACCTCTTCAGAACTGTTGGGGAAATACCATCTGACCCACCAGATTTGTGAATGCTGATTATTTAAAGCTCTACCTACTGCACAAGTACGAAGGTAGATTCGTTTTATAGAAAATTTGGCTCATGGAGTTACAGGCGGCAGCATTGCGTAACCTGGAAGAATGGAGTTAGCTGCAAATGTAAAGCAATCATATTGGCCTTGTGTTAAGAGTTGACGATTGAGTTGATTATGCCCAATGAGCGTTAGAATGAACGACGAGATAGTATTTTTAATTCACTCCACGAATGGGTATCTCCTTCAGGATAATAATAATAATAATATTCGGCGCGACAGACTATTGCGGTCGAAGGCCTAGCTTCTCGCAACCATTTGTGTTGAGCATGTATATTTTTGCACACAAATGGAGCACACAAATGGAGTATCGAATTTGGGATACTGATTTATTTTTTGGCTCAGTTTCTGTTTATAATAGAAATTTGAAAGTAATGATTTGGTGTTTATTGATAAAAACCGGTGATTACATATTATGAATAGCATCTGCATTGGTAAACATAATATTTTTTCCTAGCAATATGACCTGTAGTTGGCTCTACTGATTTCCACGCAAAACAATATAATATTCATATTTGTCCCTTTGACCGTAACATATTTGTATTATAAGTTTAAAAATATTTGTAATTTACCAAAAATAAATAGTAATACTGAACCATATACTATATATGCATCCATCTACTTATTTTATTATTACTTACATAACATTTCCTTATGCTGTCCCTATTATCACTTTACCAACCCATACGATTGTCCGCAGAAGGAGTTCTTACTTATTAAATTCATTGATATTTGTATTCGATTCATTTTTCAATAAGCCAATGCAAAAATTACATTATGTAAAACCAGGATTAGTGTTTGACTCGCAGATGAAATTTAAAACTTTAGGAAAGTGGAAATGAAATATCCAAAACAAGCGAATACCCCATGATGACATTATCTTCTTAGGGGAGAGAAGCGCCGAATGCATTTAAGTGTGCCCTTTGCCCGCCTGTTTAACATAATCCAATAAAAGTTGAATTTTAGTTTTCGCAACGTTATTGTTTTCTTCTAGTTAAGGTACATACACATATTATAAAACATAGTACATATGGATATGCAAAGAAAAAGTTATGAGTTTTATCTAAACATAATTTGCATGCATTGTTTCTACCCTCATCGACAAGATTTCTTCATATCGATATTGGAAACATTGTGAATTTCTTATTAGACTCTACCCTGCTGGTGCTGTCTTAAAGGCAGAGGCTTACAGAATTCTAACTTGGATAATTTTGTTTTCTTTTTACGAGTATAATCAAAAACCATAATGCAAAATGTAGAGTATCTTCAGATGGTAGTTTTTCTGTGGAGATATTCTTCATCTCCTATATTCAATATTCAATAAAAGAAAGTGTGTCTAGGTTGATGTATTTTTCTTCAATTATTAAATTATTAAATTCCATATATTAACTTAACGCGTTGGGATGTGGTGGTATTCTTGAAACATTTTTAGCCCATTTCTTAAAACCCAATTTTATTCAAACTTTGCACACATGTGTATCTCCGATTGCAACCATTTTTGAAAAATTTTAAAGTTATCGGGTCCCAGGGCCGAGGAGCTCCCATATAAATTTTTAAATAATAACCCGATTTTCATCAAATCACATCTGTATCTCCGGTGATACACTTTTAGTTTTGATTTTAAAGATTAGCATTTTCATGATTTCTTATTGTTGTTGAAAATATACGTAAGTCGTTGTGCTCGCGTAAACATACCAACCGTGAGCGGTATGACTGTGTAGGCGCAACGTGTTGCCGATGATATTTAGTAAAAGTCGGCAGGTGTATCATTTCGCGATCGAACTATTAGCTCAAAAGAAAAGAAACTTCTACATAAAAACATACATATATTCACTCGAACTAGAATTTGCATCCATTAGTCTCCAGATGTTTTGCAATATTTACATTTACATTATTTTGACAGTGGACTGAAAATACCGTCCTGGGATCTAAAGATGCAGAGTACAACTTGACTCAAATTTTGCTGCGCTTTCGCGAGATGAGAGTTCCCACAACTATCTTTACCGAAAAGTGGACAATGTAAACCTGGAATCAGGTTGGTTTTTTTCTCCTTGTTTGAATATTGAACAGCAGTTACATAAAATGGGCTAATGTCTTTTGTTTGCAAAGCAGTTACAGCATTGTTGGGGCAACAAAGTTTTAACCTGAATTAACTGAAATTCATTTACAAACGATTTAGTGTTTGGTTGTAAAAACGGAAACGGTGGAATCGCACACGCGTAATTTCGAAAACTTTGGTGTATTCATGTAGGTAGGGCGATTCCAACACATTTCAGCAATATCATAGGAAAATTAACTACACGCACCTTCAGACCAAAATCGCCTTATAAATTCGTAAAGTAACAGATAAAAAATTCCCAATTACTCCTTGTTGATTTCGCACAATCTTATTGTATTCGCGTATAAATTGAATAGGAGAACAGGAACAGAAACGGCGGCGCACAGAGTAGCTGATGTTGCTGTTGCTGTGAGTGCGACCCCCAGGGGTGCATCACTTACCAGGTTCTTTACGATATTGTCCCGCCCAACGTTCTCAGTGGTTGTGCTGCGTGTTTCGCGACCTTATACCATTTTGCAAAGAATAATAACGGTTTGCTTTTTTACATTGCCAGGATGTTACCATAAAGTTCACCTTTTCGCAGTGGGTTCTTTTTCACTTAACTAACATGGAATGACATTTCGCTGTGCCACTAGCGTGATGTCTTTATAAGACATTTGTTCTTAATGACTGAAGAGACTTCAGATGTTTTTCTACTTGGAAAATATTATTTTGCAAGTGCTCCAGGATATTGGTAATTCAGAGTTTCTGAAACTGTAGGTTTTATGTGATGTTATATAAGAAAGTCTTGAGGCGAATTACTTTTTTTACATACGCGTGTTCGGACGTACATAAGATTCTGTATAGAAATACATACCAATAACTTTTAATAGCGTGCGTATTGAGCTTCTGTGTAGTTCTTCCCACCGATTACGTAGAGACTGTAGTTTATATTTATTATTAATACCTGGTTAGAGAAGACGTCCATTGTTATTTTCTAAAAAAATTAAATATTTATTAAATTTTTTACTTTTTGCGTTAGAATACCTCGAATAACACAACAAGGATGTGTTTTGATTAAATTTCACTTATTTAAATTCAAAGTTTTTAAATTCACAATATAATTATCTAAGCTTTTCCCGTACAGGGCATTTGATGCCCGCACACCTAGTTGGCTTTGGCAGATTTTGTTTTTTGTTTTTGCTTTGGCATCCTGGTCAAAGCCATCCCTCCAGCGTAGGCTTGGCCGGCCTCGCTGACGTGTTCCATACACCCTACCGCAAAGGACTTTCCTAGCAGGATCATTTTCGCTCATGCGAGCTAGTTGTCCTGCCTACCGGTGCCTACCGAGCTTAATTCTCTTCACGATGTCGACGACAAGGTAACGCTCGTAGATCTCATCATTATAGAATCTCCGTAATCGTCCTTCCTCACATACGGTGCCAACAATTCTCCGTAAGACTTTTCTCTCGAACGCGGCTAAGAGGTCAGAAAGCTTTTTGATAACACTCGGATCCATATGTAAGTATTGGTATGACCATTGTCTTATATACCAGAAGCTTGGATGTTATGGTTAATGTCCTGGATTTGAAGAGACTTGACAAACTATAGTAGGCTTTGTAGGCTTTAAGCAACCGTGCGCGTATTTCTGGTTCCATGCTGTTATCGGCTGCTATAGTTGACCCGAGATAGTTAAAGGATTGCACTACTTCAAATTTGCGCTCCACTATTTGAATTGAGGGACAAATGTTGGACCTTCTACTCGCAGATGTGGCCACCATGTACTTTGTTTTGCTCTCATATATGTGCAGCACCAGATGTCGGGCCGCCTGCTCGATCTGGATGAAAGCTTCCTTTACAGCTCTTCGGTTTCTACCAACGATGTCAATATCGTCTGCTTAAGCCAGTATCTGAATGGACTTATAGAGGATTGTTCCTCTCGCCGTTAGGTCAGAGTCTCGGATCACTTTCTCCAACGACAGGTTGAAGAGGACGCAGGCCAGTCCATCTCCTTGTCGGAGCCCGTTATAGATGTTGAATGAGCTTGACAGTGATCCGGATATTTTTACTTGGCTTATAACATTGGTCATGGTTAACCTACATAGTCGTGTCAGTTTTTTTTGGATGCCGCACTGGTATGGACCAATGATGACTTTAGCGTATGGGTCAATCCTGTCTTGAAGGATAGAGGAGAAAATCTTATACGCGGTACTCAGCCACGATACCACGATTATTGCTGCAGGTTGCAATGCAGGTTGTGATGTCTCCTTTCTTATGTATGGGGCACAGGATGCCTCTTCGCCAGTCTTCTGGCATCGCTTCTTTCTCCCATACTTACACTTTTAGTTCATGAATTGCTTGTTGTATTGCAGGGCCTCCTGTTCCATCATATCCCGGGGCCTTATTATTTTTGAGCCGATTTATCGCTCTGCTAACTTCAACTATGCTTGGTGGCGGCAGCATAGTATGATCTTCGGTCATTGGTGGAGCCTCCAATTCCTCAGTTAGCTTACCATTTAGCAACTCATGAAAGTGCTCTTCCCATCGCTCTAAGATGCCTTTAAGATCGGCGATCAGATTACCCTCTTTGTCCTTGCAGTATGTGCAACGCGGTGTATATTGCATCATACCATGGATTTTCTGGCTGATTTCTTCTTTCTGAGCTCTTTATATTCGTGTTCGCGTGCCCGCGTTCTTTGAGATTGTTGCATTGCTAGGTACGCAACATTCTTACGCTCAGTCGCTAGCTTACATTCGTCATCGAACCAGTCGTTCCGATCTCTACGACTATTACGATGTAGTCAGCAGTACTAATGACAGTGTTCTTAAGGCGTGTACATTTCTCTTCAACGCCCGGCATCACAGCCCCAGGACTTACTCTCCCTGCATTTAGGGCGAGTCCTATCGCTTGACCGTAGTTGTTTCTGGTCTCTTCGTTGCGAAGGGCAGCCGTGTTGACTCGAATCTGATTCGCGGATGCTGTCTTTCTTGATGATGCAATAATCGACGCGCGGAGCACCATACTAACGTAACGTGTTGCCATGGTACGTTCGTACCGTCATCAGGTTCGGGTTGTGGCGGCGGTCTATCAACACGTGGTCTATCTGGTTGCGAGAGTGGCTCTATCAGGAGATACCCAGGTGGCTTTGTGGATATTTTGACGCGCAAACCTTGTACTCGCAAAGACCAAATTATTGCTTGCTGCCATCTCTTTGACTTGTTGTCCATTGTCATTATTGTTCTCGTGTAAGCCATGGGTGCCAATGTACTGCATGAATACTGGATTCGTACCTATTTTGGCATTCATACGTCTTACGTCATACTGGGGACAGGCATGTAGTTCCCGTTCGACTGATTCAAAGAATTCTTCTTTTTCTTCATCTGGGGAATCCTATGTAGGTACGTGAACGTTTATGAGGCTTATGTTTTTAAATCTGCCCCGCACGCGAAGGGTGCATAGCCGTTCATTTACTGCTTTAAAGCCGATAACGGTGGGTTTCATTCTTTTGCTGACTAGAAATCCTACCCCGAGCACATGATGTCTTGCATGACAGCTGTAATTCCCTGCCCACCGCATCTTCTTAACTGCTGTTATGTCAGTATTATATTTGGACTGCTGTGTAGCTCGAGCTCTGTACAGTGAGCGTACGTTCCATGAGAAAATTCTTAAATCGTTTAGCCGTTTTCGTTGCTGTGGTCGTCGTCGTTCATCAGTGTATCCGAGGCTGATTTGGGGCTCCGTAATATGGTTTTTTTAACGGGCGAGGTTATTGGCCTCGCGCCAACCTTACTTGGAGGTGGAGGTTTGATCGCACTTCCACCGTTCTGCTGATGGCTGACCGCCAAAATATATGAACAAAATAATGATTTAAAATAGCACTACAAGTGTGCTTGCTTTTAGCTCTACCCTAATTTTTACACATTCATATGGTCAAGCGTTTAAAAAAACGTAAAAAAATTACTATATATTCACCAAAAGTCAACGTAGACTATAGTAAACAACTTATTGTACCACGTGCAGCAATGGTTACTTTTGGTATTCTTTTCTACGTTTGCAGATTTAAGCAACGATTTCGCTACTACAATTACGAACAAGCAAAATACAAAATTCTAAGTCTGTTTTCCAATTTGATGAAACGATCATATGTGAAGGACGGTAAGGTACCTAAAGTTTAAAATTCTGTAGAAACTCGCTAGACACTGCGCGTCTAATCTATCTTGGTCTGCCTTGCTCTTTTGTCATATAAATTCTACCGCAAGTGACTTTAGGAGCAGAAACCTCTTCGCTGATCTCCTTATGATGTTAACATCCTCGGTAGCGGTCGAATTTGTTGTTATTATAAAGTCTCCGGAATTGTCCTCTCTTAAAAACGGGGCCTTAAGACATTTATTTCGAACGCAGCATCCAAAGATTCGTCTGTAAGTACTAGTACTGTTATTTGTTTCAGTGCACCAGTTGACGGTTTATTTTGCCTTTCCAACAAAGATCAATTTGTAGATTGTTTTTCTCGAACTCCGTTTTCTAACTTCATAATTCCATTTCGTGAAAAAATGGCATTCATGTTTTTCTCTTCAAGATAATCGTTTAAAAACTAGCTCTAAGCCGGGTAACTTTAAAGTAATGACGTCAAATGTCTAGGAATTTGGAGGGAAAAAAACCCCTATGTTCAATAAACACGGAGTACCGTTATAATAAGTTTTTTTATATATCCCCAAACTATGTCATATTTCATTAGACACTAGCTGTTTCCGGGCGCTTCAATGACCGCATATATGAGCCCCTGCCTCCATCTTACCACCGCGGTGGCTGATAATAACATTTTACATTTTACGTCTGTATAAAATGAAATAACTAATAAACAAACTACTGACATGGTCAAAACAAACATCAACCTATCGAAGCACTAAACGAACGTAATAGTATGAATATGGCTTCGATACATCCAGTAGTTTAGGCGGTTTAAAAAAAAACTTATCGGAGTATCAAACGAACAAATAGAGTAACGTTTTTATATATTAGAAATACACACATTCAAAAATATCGCGACTTCAGCGCTATCTACCGGACTCAAAAAAGAGATAAACATTTACGGTCACAAAACGAGTAGGTATATGGTGTAAATTTAGCTGGAATATGTCCAGTGGGCGCCGTTGCTCAGTGTTTAGGGCATGAGCAGGTGGTTCGTAGGTCTAATCTCAGAAAATACTAAAAGTATTTTCCACGGTCCCACTTCTCGTGAATGTCTGAAAAATATCCGAGAGTAATAACTTGTCACGGAATTGGCCGTTCGGATACGGCAATAAATTGTAGGCCCCTTTCATTAGTGTGCAAAAGTATACGTGTACAGCACACTGTCTAAGCCTTGTTTAAACCACCAACCTTTATCCATGAATGGATCCTGCTTCAAAGAAAACGGTGTGTGCGTGAACAACATGCTCTTCGTTGGAATGACCACAAACTGGCCATCGCTAAGAATGCTGCGAAATGTTTAAGTTTCCTAAGACGGTGCAAGAGAAACTTCACTTCCTCAGACCCTCAGACTATTTACAAGGCATATATTCGCCATAAACTTGATTACAACTGTATTGTCTGGGCAGGTGCTCCCAATATCGAATTGCATCTACTCGACAGAGTTCAGAACCATGCGATAAAACTTATTGGTGACGTAAATATCGCGAAAACAATCTAATCGCTTGAACATCGTAGGTATGTTTCCTGCTTGCACTGTTTTATCGCTTTTTCCATGAGCGTTGTTTAAAAGAAATATACAGATTCATCCCACCTCTCCTCTAATCCATCCAAAATACTAAGCCTCAACTCGAGCTCGCGGGTCTACCATTATACCTATATTCGGACGTACCAACCAATTCAGAGATTCGTTCTTAAGCCGCACAATAATTATGTGGAATAAACTGCAAGACTCTGTGTTTCCGCATTTGTATGATCTACAGTCAATCAAGACACACGTGCATAGACATCTGACCTTTTCCTCTCCTTAATTTTTGAACGCTCACGCTATGCTAAGCATTATATGGATGCAACCCCTTGAGCGTGTGTACCTACATTATAAAAAAAAATGGTCTCCAGAAGCGAGGCCTTGGACCGCAACGGTCTGTCGCGCCGAATGTTATTATTTGCATGCTTATTTCATTGATTTCATTGTTCTTACAGTGATGTTCTTACACACATATTCAACAATATCTCCACCCCAGCACCATCTACCGAGAGGCAGATTTATGAGCACCAAATGAACTTATGGTGTGAATATAGCTGCGATACGTCTAGTGGTTTAGACGTGATGAGGTTAGATATACGTACGTACATATGTGCAAAATTACATTGATAATGTTGTAATGGAAGTCTTAAACATTCAAACGGTAAAGGTAGTGCTGGTGCTCCTTGATCACTTCTTCCAGCAAAAAGCATCCGAAATACAATCGCAATGCACTAGTGTAGTGGACTGTAAAATGTTAAATAATGTTAGTGAAGGCTGGCGTGGAAAATGAATACACCACAACAAGATAAATTCACAAATGTAATTTCATTTTTCTCATCTTCTTAAATTACGAATAATAAAACAACCCATGAAAATTGTTCGTGTAAATTCTTTAATCGGGGGATGCGCAAAGTTGGAATAAAATCGGGTATTTTTTTTTTAAATTGTTTAGTAGCCCCCTATCCCGATCACTGAAAATTTTTTACAAATAGTGTTTCCATAGGAGATAACACATGTGTATAAAATTTAAAGAAAATCGGGAACATTTTTTTTAAATTTTGTATGGTATGGATTTTCATTATTTTTATGTATTCCATTATAGGTTCTAAGTTTCTAAGTCCAACAAAGTAGTTGTGAGTAGGTCATAAAAGGAATGCCAATTTTAGTTTTTACAATTTATATAAAGGCAAAAGATCGCGATACATTTTATATTTGAAAACCAGTTTTATCAAGTCGTAGGAGTTATATGTTTTTATATTTTATTATAATATTATATTATAGCACAGATAATATAATATTATCTTTGGTAGTAGCTTCTCACACGAAGGGTCTATAGTAGGAATACATCAATTATAAAAAACCAACCCATAATAAAGAAAAATTTTAATGTAAATTCTCTAATCGGAGAAACACATGTGTTTAAAGTTTTAATAAAATCGAGTTCATTTTAAAGAAAATTGTATGGGAGGCTACGGGTCCCGATCACCACCAAATTGTTTATGAAATGTTGTCATCTGAGATACACATGTGCTCAAAGTTTGAATTAAATCCGGTAAATTTTCAAAAATATTATATGGGAACTCCCGGGCCATGGGGCCCGATCACTACCAAATTTTTACAGAAAGTTTTGTTGTCGGAGATACACATGTATGCAAAGTTTGAATAAAATCGCTTAATTTTGAAAAAAAAATTCATATGGAAGCATTTTGTGCTCAAAGTTTAAATGAAATCGGGTTTAAGAAAGTCGATTAAAAATTGATCACAGGATTAAGCCAACCAGTCAGCCAGCCACAAACTCACGGGCACGCGAAGTTAATATAGAGGACTTCAACAAGCACAAAACAAGCAAAAATTGTAAAACTTAGTTTTTCGGCTACAAACCTTTATGTATACATAGACACACGCCTAATAGTCCTATATTATTTCCAACCATTTAACGCGCCACATGCGAAATGCGACACACGTCAGAAGTGGAACATAAAAAATTATATTTTGGACTTAGGCACTCACAAATTCAATTCAGCTCTCTAGGTCATGTGGAAGGTGGTTAAAAAGGTGGTCAACCCATCACACGCGACAAGCGACACGCGTCATTCGTGGAATATAAAAAATGCTATTTTGGACTTACACATTTACAAAATTTCAGCACTCTAGGTCGTGTGGAAGGTGCTTAAAAAAGGCCTCAAAGTAGTCGAAAATACAGACAAAAAGGGCCAAGTTAAAAAAAAGCTTTTAAAATACATTAGGCTACAATCTATGTTTCTATGTGTGTTCAAAGAACGTATATATAAATGGTATTAGGAAATAATGGTATTATCTGTTTTAAAAAATTAATAAATAAATTAAATAAATAAATACAAAAATAGTTAATTTTTTTATTAAAACGTAAAAAACCAAAAAGTATTCATACATTTCTATAGTAGATGTTTCAATGTATACATAAATCTAATTTTTAGTAAAAAAAACATTCCATAAAAAATTTTTCATGTAAATTCTCTGTTCAGAGATACACATTGTGCAAAGTTTGAATAAAATCGGGTTAATTTAAAAAAAATAATATGGGAGCACCTAGGCCTGGGGCTGGATAACTTCCAAAATTTTTACAGAAAGTGTTGTCAGTTGTGGTCAGCCCGATACTTTCCAAATTTTAATGGAAAGTGTTGCCGTAGGAGATCTATACGTGTACAAAGTTTGAATAAAATCGGTATTTAGGTAGTGGTTTAAAAATTTATCAAATCTACGCGAAATTAATATAGAGAATTTAAAAAACAGATATTATATCATATATGTTTAGCATTGAATAACAATAATAAAATTGAATCGAAAACATACTTTCGAATGCAAAAATATTCTATTTTCTTATATAATATCTTATATCATGACCTATATATACTAGAGGTAATGTCTTCACCCGATTCTTTTCCTTTTGTAAAAGAAATTGTGTCCTTTTTCTTAGATTGAACATTAAATATTTCCCCTCCACAAAGGTTGCTTACGACAAGGATTCAGATATCGTTAAAAGCACATAAGTACTTTGGTTTTATGTTTGCAAAGATATGACCACAATATATGATAACCATCTGTCCAAGGAATCCATAGGCATTTTTATGGGAGATCCAGGTAGGTCATTCAGGGGCATACAAATCTAACTGGAACATATGATGTTCGTTTTCTTAGACTTTGTTAGAATTTTATTAGGGGTGGGGGAGCGTCTGTTTTTTGGTACACTTTGAGAATAGCTAAACCATTGGCTCCTGAATCCAATTCAATCCGATATTTTTCGCTGTAAGTTGTTGTCACCATAAAATGCGTTAACGAATGGCATCATCGATAATTGTAACTTCGATCGGTATCTTTTTATTCAATATACACATCTGTATATACTGTACATATGTATGTTTATACAGAGAATAATATATAGGTGTATACGTGCATGCGGATGTACGGACGTTGACCAAATTATATAAGTCACATATATACCCATCAATGCA